>JAGFNQ010002186.1:24922-306027 GCA_024364735.1 Boesenbergia rotunda | reverse complement strand
ATCATTTAACACACTATAGCATGAAATCTCAAGTAAGAATATAGCAAGAGTTATCTAGTCTTAGATACATGCAAAAGAAGCATATACAAAAGAAGCATTCATAAGCAACCGAAAATAGTAAACATCTAGCATTTTACTGAGCATGCATACTATAGGAATTAGACATTGATAATAGTATTATCTAACATGACTTAGGTTCCATATCTCTAACAGTAGAGTAGTCACAATCATCATATACTCAGAGTATAGTAATACAATTTCAATCTTTTATAGGAAGCAGTTAGATTCTAGACAAAACAAGGTAGATAGAATCTTTCGTTCTTTCCCGAGCCATCACCACACACATCCTCCAGCCTTCCCTCTGTCTCTTCCTTTAGTTCGAGTATTTCTTACCGCTATCTGCAGCATAAGAAACAACATGAACTAGTAAGCAAAACATGCTTAGTAAGAATCCGGGCCTACTCGCAAAACCATATCGATACATCATATCATGTACTCAGTAATCAAAATAGAACAAGATTATCAGCATTATAAGCATCCCATCAAGCATCATAACATCACATCAGATATCTCTAAGTACTTTACAGAACAAGATTATCTCACAATGAGAAAACAATATGTTTTTCAAAGGTTCCATAATGGTAAGTACTTGAAAATATCATATCATCATCCAGGGCCCAGTTGTAGTACCACATCATGCGCGTTCCCTAATAAATTGGGGTAGCGAGCCACCAATCTAATTAGAGCAGGACCCTTCCGTCCTACCAATGCCATGACCTTAACATGCTCATTGGATTTGTTTAACGACCCCCTTCCGAGTCGGGTACACAACTTTCCAAAGTAAAGTAATTTATCATGCAATTACTCATATATGTATATGCCTAAAGGTACTCTTAATCTCTACTCAAAGGGACACACCACACATTCGGGTGCTCTTGATCCCTTAGGGACACACCACGCATTCGGGTGCTCTTGATCCCAATTTTAATAGAGTAACCCTTTTTAGGCATATTATCAAACACATCATGTTCATATCATCAAGGTGCCCCATGGGCTATAAGACATGCTTTTATACCTAACAAGATAGGTCACATAAATTATACACACATCACATATGTAGTAGCATGCTTCATGTTAACAATTGACCATGGTTTATACTTCAAATTGAGGTTAGATTCCACTAACCCTAACTTACAAGGGTGGCCGAATGGTGTAACATGACTAGGCTAGGTTTTTGACATCCAACCTTCACACAAACATTCACACAAACATGTTATCTACACCACCAATCATGGGAACATATTAGGATATCAAGCAACACAAAAACTCTAGCCATTCTTCTCTTGGCCGAAACCTTGTAGGGTACCAAACCCTAATTTTGTCCTTCCAAAAATTTGGAAATATCGCATATGAGTATAAAGTCCCTAGGGGTACTAGCATATATCAAAGCTTGATCAAAAAAATCCCCTTCTTGGACCTCCAAGCATAGGTGGCCGAAACCTTGTGGACACCAAACCCTAGTTTTTGTCTTCTCAAAAATTTGGAAAACAACATACATCCATACCCTAAGTTCTTAGGGATATCCTCATGTATCAAGAAGCAACCAAAACCCATTTCATGGTGGTGGCCGAATGGTTACAAGGGAAGAAGGTTCCCTTTTCAACAACAACAACAAGAAAAACATACTAATCAAACGAAACGATTACACTGCAGGCGAGAGGATACTTACATCCTAGCGCTGGATTTTAACCTTCTTTAAATCGTAGGGTACCCTACACTTGGAGGGTATGCGAAGATCCTTTTCTTCCAAAACTTCTCCTTAGTATTCCTTGATCTTGGTGGAAGGCAAAGACACTTGGCTTCCCTTCCTTGCAATTGCCCTAGGGTTAGAACCCTTGGATGTTGGTTTCGAAAATGGCAAAAGGAAGAGGGCTAGGCTCGGCAAGAAGAAGAAAGGAGGAAGAAAAATGAAGTAACTTCCTCTAACTTCCTTCTCTTAATCCTATTTATACACCTCTTGTGAAGAAGCATGTCTCTTCACTCTTACACACTTAACAAGCATGTTCCTTTCTCCTTCTACATGAAATATTGCTTGGTTCATTGGTTATGACATGGTGAGTGCAACTAGGAGGTCCAAGGTTCAATCCTTGGTTCCTCCACTTTGCACTTTCTTTTTAGCACCATTCATTTCCAAGCCCAATAAACCAAGCCCATCATGAAATTCATAATATGAATAATATTGTATGAATTCAGAATATTTCATAATATCCCAAAAATATTATTTCATAATATTTTTAATATTCCATATTCATAAATATAATATTTCATGCTAATATTTCATGATAATAATATTTCATGAATATAATATTTCATGCATATAATATTTCATGCATTCATAACATTTTATAGCATGTGATTGCATGAAATTCATATCATTTCATTATAACCATTTTCATACATTGTCATGATTTTACATTGACAAATTCGGGGTGTTACATGATCGATCTTACTGACTGATCAGAGATCGGGGATCGGTCACCAGACCGATCTTCAAACCTACTGTGAATTCCAGTCAAGGAACTGATCGGTCTCAATGACCGATCAGCTAGGGGCTGATCGGTCCAGCTGACCGATCAGCCAGGGACTGATCGGTCCAGCTGACCGATCAGACAGGGGATGATCGGTCCAGCTTATCGATTAGCCAAGTGGCTGACCGATCAGGGTCCCTCCTGATCAGTCCAGCCTGATTCTGATCGGTCGCACTAACTGATTAGATAACTCTCTGTGACTTCACAGAATGTATCTGATCGGTCGCTAGATCATCCAGAAACCCTTTTGTTTCCTCAGAAGCTTTCTGGACCGGCCAATAGACCGATCAGATATCCTGGATTGGTCCTGTGACCGATCTAGAATCAAGGGAGTTTGTGCCAACTCCCTGATCAGGCTTCAGACCAATCTAGCCAATCATTTCGACCCTGAGTCCAGAGAACAGGCTCCCTTGCCTTCTCTAACTCAGTCTGGTCCCGGAGAAAGAGCTACCGAGCCCTCTTCGACTCATCCACTTAATGCTCAATCCCCCTGACCAAGACTTCATGCCCAACTTCACTCACTGGGACTTAGTCTAACCTAGCTTCACTCACTAGGACCCAACTTCACTCACCAGGATTTACTTCACCTAGCTTCACTCACTAGAATTTCCTTCACCTAGCTTCCCTTGCTAGGACTCAGCTTCACTCACCAGGATTTACTTCACCTAGCTTCACTCACTAGGATTTCGTTCACCTAACTTCCCTTTCTAGGACCCAACTTCACTCACCAGGACTTTTGCTTCACCTAACTTCACTCACTAGGATTTCCTTTACCTAGCTTCCCTTACTAGAATCTGGCTTCACTCGACAGGACTTTTGCCCAGCTTTACTCACCAGGACTTCATGCCCAGTCCCTGACTCGGACTTCATCCAAACTTAACTATCTCACTCAACTAAACTTTAATCGATGTCAACACCAAAACAACAATCAGGTCAGACTGCATCAACAATCTCCCCCTTTTTGTTGTTTGAGAACACGATTTAAGTTTAGCTATTAGAAGTCAAGTATATTATTGCAAGGGAATCAGAGTCCCCCCCTACAATAGTTAATTTCGTTAACAAAACCTAAACTTAACTAACCATCCTCTCCCCCTTTGTCAAACACCGAAAAGGGTGTAGACTGGTTATTAAGTTTAAAAACTCCCCCTTAAACAAGGGTCTCTCCCCAAAACCAAAAGACACGAAAAGTAATTTTTAAGATGCATATGAAAGACATATACCATAAATGTATCATGACAACAACATATATGCATCATATGACAATAAGTAATGCAGGTATATCAGTGTGATCAAGCTGCATCAGACACATAGTCCTGATCGGTCTCCTTGACCGATCAGGGAAAGGCCTGATCAGTCTGCTTGACCGATTAAGTTCGTTGATGTTCGATACAGAAATATTTCTGATTGGTCCGTGGACCGATCAGATTTAAAAAAAAAATTCTGAAACTCTGATACGTTCCAGGCCAGACTGCATTAACAATATGATTTGAGTCCCTTAACTAAAATTTATTCCTCATCAAGAATCAAGAGTCCTTATGAATTTAAAAATTCCAAAACAGGTTTGTATCAAATTAGTATCAGGGTTGTACCAAAAACAATGGATGATCAAGTATGTTCCAAGTATGTTCTTGGAATGATCAGGTTTGTATCAGTATGTTCCAAGTATGTTTCGAGTATGTTCCAAGTATGATCAGGTTTGTATCATGTTTGCTCTAATCAATTTTGATAACCTAATTTAATCCATAGTCCCAAGTTTGTCTTAACCATAGACCTAATTCACAATTCTATTCATAATTCACCAAGATTGGATTAAGTTGGATAATTCATAGTCCCAAGTTAAGGTCTGTCTTAACCATAAAGTTCCAAAACGAGTTTGTACATCAAGTTTGTATCAAAAATTTATTCTCCAAATTGTCCACAAATACAAATGAGAAAATTTTCCAGTATTACTGAACGACACCAATAAATAGAGTAAATGGAAAAGATTTTTCATGTATCTATATTGTGTATGGAATTTATGGTTTCTATTGGTTTAAATCCAATCACCTAAATTTGAGATGAAAAACAATTCCCCATAGGTAGTACATAGTTATTCATTAAGCGGAGGAAATGGTATCATAAGATGCACATCCCCAACTAGGAATGACCATGTGTTTGGACCCATTCTCAACAAATCATGTTGATAGATGCACCCCCTCAATCAATGCCTACACAATACGAAAGATAGATGATTTAGGTACCCACACCTTGGGACCTAATGCACCTACAATGCAAGTTTTTGGCACCCATGCCTTGGTCATTTTCTTTTTAAGTTCTTGAACCCTAGAAGCATTTGATGATCTAAATTGGGTTCTAGACATCAATGACATAAAGCTAGGTTCCTTAGGTCGGTAACCTATACCGGCCTTGTTGTAGACCGCTCTTTGGGAGTTGAGGATCATATCCAAGGTCTTAGAGCTATTTAAAAATTTCCCAAGAAGATTCTTGAGTTTTTCAATTTCACTCTTTAGGACCTTGTTCTCATCCTCAAGGACCTCAACATGCAAATCATCAATTTTATCATCCTTAGAGGTTTTCAATTGTTCTACTTCTAATTTTAACGATTTTACCTTGTTCTTAGATTTCTTAAGCAAAGTAGTTAAACAAACAATAGTTCTATAACACTTATCTAACTCGGAAGATATTACCTCTTCATCATCCGAAGATGATGAAGTCGTGGTCGAAGGGTCACTTGATTCGTCACCACTTTCTACGTTTGACTCTTCCAACGCCATAAGAGCCACGTGGTGAGTGCTCTTCTCCTCCTTCTCCTCCTTCTTTTCCTTCTTCTTCTTTCTTCTGTCCCCTGCTACAAGAGCAATACCTTTCTCTTTTGGGCCTTTGTTAGCAAGCTTATGTAGCTCTATTTCACAAAAGAAGTCATCTAACTTTACAATGGAAAGATCCTTGGATACCTTGTAGGCATCCACCATAGATGACCACAAGGCATTCCTAGGAAAAGATTTGAGTACATACCTTACAAGGTCACGGATCTCGACCTTCTCATCGATCGAGTGTAATCCATTAAGGATCTCCTTGAACCGACCATGAAGCTCACTTACGGTTTCACTTTCTTTCATTGAAAAGTTCTGGAGTTGATTGAGGAAGAGGTCTCTCTTTGCTATCCGGGAGTCTCGAGTGCCTTCATGTAGCTCTATGAGCTTGTTCCATAGATCTTTGGCACTTGAGAAAGGACCAACCTTGATGAGTTGCTCCTTGGTCATCCCACACTGCAGGGTGACCACTGCCTTAGCATCAACCTCACCTTTTTTGGTTTGTTCGGCTGACCACCTTGATGACTCGAGCTCCTTGCCCTCAGCATCCTTTGGAGGAGTGAATCCCTCCTTGACTGAAAACCACATGCCAATGTCGGTTTTCAGATAGTACTCCATTCTTGATCTCCAATACTGGAAATCTGCTCCATTAAAGAAAGGCGGTCTGTTGGTGCTGAATCCTTCTCTCAAAGCCATCCTCTTTGCTCTTCGGGTGTTAATCCATTTGAAAGAGCCCCAGGCTCTGGTACCACTTGTTGGATCTGGGATGGCTTAAGGGGGGTGTGAATAGCCAGCCACTAAAAACTTTAGCTTCTTGTCTTCTTTCTGCACTCAGGTTAGCAGCGAAAAAACAGGACAGAAAGAACAAACAACAGAAAGAAAACAGAAGACAATAACACAGGAGATTTACACGGTTCAGGGATAACTTGCCCCTACTCCTTGGCGTGCCCGTGAGGTGGGTGATCCCTTGATCGTCGGCAGATCAAGCCCCGGAGTGAATCCGACTATGAAATTCTCCTTCTCGATGGAGTAACCTCTCCACAGACAGTCTCAGAAGTGTATCAAAATAAGCACAGGAGACTACGAGGAGGAAGCACAACAGATGTAGTAGAAACGCTCAAGCAAGAAGAATATACAGAGAGCACAACAACACAGCAAAACCCACAACAAACCCTTTGCTTCGTTTTCTGTTTGTTCTCGTTGTCTCTGCTTCGCCAACCTCTTCTTCTTAAGCTTCCTTCTGCACACCTACAGGCGTCACCCACTGACCTCATCTTAGCTCTCAGTTCACTGAAGTTCTCTTCAGCTGAAGCTTCAGGTCGGTCGTCACCCACTGACCCCATCTGAGCCCTCAGCCTACCTCCTCAGCTAAAGCTTCAGGTCATCAGGTGCCGTTGAAACCTGGAAGTGTATACCAAACAAAATAGCACAGATAAAAGTCACCCTGGACCCTTCTTCATGCTCCTCCATATAGCTCTGTATCATCTGCACACTCACAAAGTTATTAGCAAAGAAAATCAGAAGCGAATCAGGAATCTGACAACCATTTGAATTAAAGTTCTGAGGCGCTGATCGGTCACCTTGACTGATCAGACTCTCTCCTGACCGATCAGGCTCCATTCTGATCGATGCAGTGAAGTCCTGATCGGTCTTACTGACCGATCAGAGATCGGGGATCGGTCACCAGACCGATCCTCAAAACTACTATGAATTCTAGTGGATTCCAGTCAAGGCATTGATCGGTCTCAATGACCGATCAGCCAGGGGCTGATCGGTCTCAATGACTGATCAGATAGGGGTTGATCGGTCTAGCTGACCAATCAGTCAGGTGGCTGACCGATCATGGTCCCTCCTTATCGGTCCAGCCTGATTCTGATCGGTCGCACTGACCGATCAGATAACTCTCTGTGACTTCACAGAATGTATCTGATCGGTCGCCAGATCGTTTAGAAAACCTTCGGTTTTCTCAAAAGCTTTTTGGATCGGTCAACAGACTGATCAGACATCCTGGATCGGTCCTGTGATCGATCTAGAATCAAGGGAGTTTGTGCCAACTCCCTGATCGGACTTCAGACCGATCCAACCAATCATTTCGACCCTGAGTCCAGAGAACAGGCTCCCTTGCCTTCTCTGACTCAGTCTGTGTTGGGACCGGGTGCATGCCGACGCGGACACGTATTATAATTGTTACATAATTACATGCAGCGGAAACAAAAGCATGAATAAATTCCTATATTATTCTAACACATATCCTAAGCATGCAATGTGTTCACATAATCATAATATAAAATTTTTGCAGAAAAGGAAATTACTCTACGAATTACCTTGCGTAACTTGGAAGAAGGGACGAGATCCAACCGTTAGCGTCCCTTGAAAGCTCCGCCTCTATTCGTATCCACGCCGAGTATCGTCGGGATGACTTCTCTAAGCCACGAGTTTCGTGTTCACGAGAACTACTAGATTCTTCGTGAACACGACGAAAATTGAGAGAGTAATCAAATCGAAAGACTCACCACCAAGGTTGGCCGTAGAGGAAGATCGTCGCAAGGAAGAACTTCGTCGCCTTGATGCTTCTTCTTGTGCTCATGGCAAGGAGAAAGAAGGAAGGAAGGCCTATGGCCGGCCAAGAGAGAGGGAGAGAAGAAGAGGAGAGAGCCCAAGCAATTCTTGGATCGATCCTCTTCCATGGCACCCCTTGGGTCCTTTAAATAGGGAGAGGTTTCTTAATACCCAAGCAAACCTCTCCTTGATTATGGAATAATTTCTCAATCTATCCATAATCAAGGCTCTCATGATCAAGCTTCTTCTTCTTGATTATGGAATAATTTCTCAATCAATCCATAATCAAGGCTCTCTTTCTTTTGGCATGATTATATAAAATTTATAAAACAAACCAACCATTGGTTTATTATATAAAAATTTATAAAACAAACCAACCATTGGTTTATTATATAAAAATTTATAAAACAAACCAACCATTGGTTCATTATAAAAATTTATATATATAAAATTTATATAACCTTTTATAAAATAAATCAACCTTTGGTCTATTTTATAAAACAAACCAAAATAGCCTTATCCTCTTATGGTGGTGGCCGGCCATGACAAGAAGAGAGGAGGCCCCCTTCTTGGCCGGCCCATCTAACCCCAATTGGATCAAATCCCTTAATGAATTAAACTTATTTAATTCACCCATTAAGTCTTTAAAAGACTTAGCCATTCTATGCTTCCGATGCGTCTGAAATAAATTCAGTTTTGACTATTGTTTGGACTTACCAAAAATAGTCTATCTCGATTGGAGAATCCAATTCTCAACTCGTTTTAAATCCTTCGAATTACTCGTTATGCGTGTGACCAAATAGGCTTTCAATTTATGTTGGCCGTCCATAATTAACTAATTAATTATAGAACGATCATGAGTGGCACCTAGTAGTACATCATGATCCCTAATTAATTGAAAGATCAACGGTTGATCTCATAAATGATTCTGAAACCCTTCAGCAGCTATAATGAATCGTGCCCCATTCCCTTCACCATCTTATACTCTCTTGGTTTAGGACATGGTCTATGTGTATCAGTCCCCACTAGGCTGACTACGTCACACCTACCCCAAGTAACGTTTCCTCGTCCTATGGATTCTGATTACTCTCATGTATTTAAGAGATTCATACTCTGAACATGTCATGCTCTGGCCAGAGGCTTCGAGTAACAATCCGACGATAGGCCTCGGGTATACATCTCCTCGCAAGGAGTGGTGAATCCTTTGTAGGTTGTTCAAACATCTTCGGGCACTTCGGCTTATACCCAATCATCCTGGGTCCACACCTCCTTGCAGATGCTTGCTTAAGATGTCAAAGTATAAGTCTCCATGACCAAGATGACTTGAACACCGCAAGTCAAAGGAACATCGCACTTAAGCTGCAGTAAGAACTTCACTGACATATCTATATGTAGACTACCATATGAAGTTTTACAGCCAGTCACTCCAATAAACTAGTTCCCTTAACTAGCATTCATGTTTATCTCCGAACATCTCCATGTCACCAGCCAGTGAGAATCAGCTGATTAAAGAATAACCCATGCTAGTTTCAACAGAATTGATAGTGTCCGTATTTATAAATTCATCGACTAGGGATAATTTCAATACTTCACAATTGCACATGTAGAGATAATCACTAGTTGTGAATTCATCACAAATTCTCTCATGCTGTGAATTGTATTGCGGACATTCAGTAAATGAGTTTAAGATCTCAATCAAATACATAAACATGTATACTCAAATAGTGAATATTCATTTATTAAAATAAATGATTACAATCATAAGGCGATTGCCTTAGGACACTTTTCTCATATCACTAACAGTATATCATTCCTACTTATAATCTCTCTGATCAGATGATAGCGGCGAAACACATGTTTGGATCGCTGATGAGACCTTGGTTCCTTTGCTTGTGCAATAGCTCCATTATTGTCGCAGTAAACCGGTATTGCTTCATCAATGGTTGGAACCACACCAAGTTCTGAGACAAACTTCTTGATCCAGACTGCTTCCTTTGCTGCTTCCGAAGCTGCAATATATTCCGCTTCCGTGGTAGAATCCGCTAAGGTGTCTTGCTTGGAACTTTTCCAGCTTACTGTGCCTCCATTCAAAATAAATACGTATCCGGACTGAGATTTGGAGTCATCCTTATCTCTCTGGAAACTGACATCTGTATATCCACGTATTATCATATCACCTTCTCCATATATTAGGAACACATCCTTAGTTCTTCTTAAGTACTTGAGGATTGTCTTGACAGCCGCCCAATGATCCATTCCTGGATCAGACTGGTATCTGCTTGTGACGCTCAGAGCATATGATACATAGGGCCTAGTACATAACATAGCATACATGATAGATCCTATCGTGGATGCATAAGGAATCTTATTCATGCAAATCCTCTCGTCTTCTGTGCGCAGACACATAGACTTTGACATAGACTTTGAAAGGTTGATCCCATGCCTGATGGGAAGGTAACCTTTCTTGGATTCCGACATGCTAAACCTTTCTAGCACTCGGTCTATATATGTAGACTGCGAAAGACCAAGCAACCGTTTTGATCTATCTCTATAGATTCTAATCCCAAGGATATAGGTTGCTTCTCCCAGGTCGTTCATGGAGAAAGGTTTAGACAACCAAATTTTAACTGACTGTAAGACTGATATATCGTTTCCTATAAGTAAAATGTCATCGACATATAACACTAGGAATACGACTGCACTCCCACTAACCTTCTTGTATACACAAGGTTCGTCAGGATTTTGTGAGAAATCAAACTCTTTGATTGTCTCATCAAAATGGATGTTCCAGCTCCTGGATGCTTGTTTTAGTCCGTATATGGATCGTCGAAGCTTGCATACTTTGGTTTTATTAACCGATGTGAAACCTTCAGGTTGTGTCATGTATACACCCTCAAGCAGGTTTTCATTAAGGAAAGTTGTTTTCACATCCATTTGCCATATCTCATAATCATAATGAGCTGCTATGGCCAGGAGCATCCAAATGGATTTGAGCATAGCTACTGGCGAATAGGTTTCGTCATAATCAATTCCTTGTTTCTGACGCTATCCTTTTGCCACTAATCTAGCCTTAAAGGTAACAACATTATCTTCCATGTTAGTTTTCTTCTTGAAAACCCACTTGTACCCTATGGGCTTAATCCCTTCAGGCGGGTTAACCAAGTCCCACACTTGATTTTCGTACATGGAATCCATTTCCGACTTCATGGCTTCAAGTCATTTATCCCTTTCTGAATTTATCAGAACATCTTCATAACTGATAGGTTCGTCATTGTTAACGAGTAACACATCGTTCGATTCACTTATGAGAAATCCGTATCTCTCTGGAATATTGCGTGTCCTATCAGACCTACGAAGAAGTGGTGTTGTTTTAGGTTCAACTGATAGCTTATCATTATGAGTTATTGGTTGTGGGTCTAGACTAGGTGTCTCTGTAATGTCTATTGGAGTTTCTTGAACTTCTTCAAGTTCAATGCTACTCCCACTGTTTTTTTGTAAAAAAAATTCTTTTTTCAGAAATACAGCATGCCTTGAAACAAACAGCTTTTGTTCCAAGGGATGATAGAATTGGTAACCCTTCGTTTCCTTAGGGTATCCAATAAATAGACATTTATCAGACTTAGCATCCAATTTGTCTGATACAGTCTGCTTTACATAAGCAGGACAACCCCATATTTTAAGGTGAGTTAAATGAGGTTTCTTACTATTCCACGTCTCATATGGAGTAGTAGAGACTACCTTGGTCGGGACTCTGTTTAGTAAGTAAACAGCTGTCTTAAGCGCATAGCCCCAAAAGGATTTTGGAAGAGTTGCATGATTCATCATAGATCTAACCATGTCCATCAAGGTTCGGTTACGCCTCTCAGATACACCATTATGCTGTGGTGTATATGGCGAACGAAGTCCATTGAGACAATATCCCATTGTCCCTAAGATAATCTTGAAACTCTTGACTCAAGTATTCACCACCCCGATCGGATCGAAGTATCTTAATACTTTTGCCAAGCTGTTTCTCTATTTCACTTCTGAACTCTTTGAATTTCTCAAAAGCTTCAAATTTGTGTTTCATTAAGAACACATACCCGAATCGTGAGTGATCATCGATAAAGGTAATGAAGTAGCTATAACCTCCTTGTGCAAGAGTTGACATTGGTCCACATACATCAGTATGTATTAGACCAAGCAATTCTCCCACTGGTTTACCTTTTCCGGAAAAGGATAATTTGGTCATCTTGCCTTTTAAGAATGATTCGCATGTATCAAATGAACCGGGTTCAAATGATTCCAGAATTTCACATCGGTGTAATTTGATCATGCGTTTCTTACTTACATGGCCAAGACGACGATGCCACGTATAGGAGTCTATTTGATTATCTATTCGAGTACGTTTGTTGCTAACTTCGATATTGAAAACGTCACCGGATAAATCTAACGTGTAGATACCATTGTATAAAGTTCTGGTCCCGGAGAACGAGCTACCGAGCCCTCTCCGACTCATCCACTTAATGCTCAGTCCCCCGGACCAAGACTTCATGTCCAGCTTCACTCACCGAGACTTAGTCCAGCCTAGCTTCACTCACTAGGACCCAGCTTCACTCACCTGGATTTACTTCACCTAGCTTCACTCACTAGGATTTCCTTCACCTAGCTTCCCTTGCTAGGACCCGGTTTCACTCACCAGGATTTACTTTACCTAGCTGTACTCACTAGGATTTCGTTCACCTAGCTTCCCTTGCTAGGACCCGGCTTCACTCACCAGGACTTTTGCTTCACCTAGCTTCACTCACTAGGATTTCCTTCACCTAGCTTCCCTTGCTAGAACCCGACTTCACTTGCCAGGAATTTTGCTCAGCTTCACTCACTAGGATTTCGTGCCCAATCCCCGACCCGGACTTCATACGAACTTAACTATCTCACTCAACTAAACTTAAATCGATGTCAACACCAAAACAACAATCAGGTCAGACTGCATCAACACTAACCTCTTATTACAACTCACAGTAGCACCTTACAAGTTCGAAGGAATTAAACCACATACAAATCCATCCCATATCCCTTGTAGCTTATGGTAGAACAAGAATATAGCTAACACTAAATCCAAAAACAGAGTAAATTCCAAAATCCACAATCATATCCATGATAGATGTGTATACTAAAAGACTTGTTCTTTTTTTATATAAGATCATCTATATTTTGAAAAGAGAATCACAACAACACTAGATGCGTATTTATATTAGTATATACATAAAAGTCCTTTACTTTGCATTAGAGATAACATGGTGTGTGGTGACACACGGAAGATCATGTTATCAGTCCCTTGCCTAGTATAAGCAGAGCTCACAACCGAGATGGAATTGGACAAACCATCGGGATGGTTGTAGTGTAATTAGGTGTGGTTTATCTTGACCATAGAATTACACTAGCGTGCTTTGTGTGCATTGAGCAGGACCAGAACCAGAGGTCATCCAATTTGTACTGACTTGATAATTGGATTAGACCTTGGATTTATTATAGAGTACAATCCCTAAATCTTGATATAATAACGGACACATATAGTTAATAATTATTTCTTTGATTTACCAATGGACGAGATTTATTCTGCTAAATCAATAGGCCCGGTAAGTTGGGAAATAATATTAATTATATGGTGTGTCGTTGATAATTGACGAAATTCGTGTCCTGGTGAGTTGAGATGATAATGTCCCCTTGATGAGCTCATAAGGTTCATTATGTTAAACCCTGCAGGTGGATTTGATCCGACATGATGATAAGGTTGAGTGGTACATATCAAAGAGCCAGAAGTTGATTAATTAAAATTGTCAATAATTTAAATTAATCGACGGGCATTCGATATCTTAAACATGAGGGGATGGATGACTCATAATAGGTGGAGCTCATATGAAAATATGGGGGTTGGTGAGGATGTTTAATAGAGATCCTTTAGTGGAATGGATCTTCAGTAATAGATTGGTTTTAGATCCATTAGTGGGCCAAGATCCAACTCCTCCTCTTGGTCCCTACCTTAACTCTATATAAACCTCATGAGATCATGAAACCAGGGCTTAATCCAATTGATAACACCCTATGCCTCTCTCCTCTCCTCTCCCTCTCTTCTCTCTCCTAAGGCATCCGGCCGGCGCATAGAGGAGAGTTCTCCTTCTCTTTTCTTCTTCTCTTCTCCACCAACTCTTGGCCGAGACTCACAAAGACAAGGAAGGGCTCTCCTCTTCCTTTTGTGGTGCTCAGCGGCGGTGGAGGGGTGGCTGGCGGCCGGTGGGAGGCGGTGCAAGAGAGGCATGCGGTGGCGCCGCAAGCTTGGAGGAGGAGGGCTTTTTCAGCTGGTTTGAGGTGGGAAGAAGGAGTCATCTTCTTCATCATCCTCTCAAGGTCTGCTGCTGGGCCGACGAGGCTGTGGTGGATTGCGGTGGTCGGCGGCGCAAGGGAGAGGGAAGCAAGGGCTGGCGGTTCCTAACCCTAGGGTTAGGATTTCAGCTAGTGGAAGAAGAAGGTCTTTTGGTGCCTTGATGATCTCGGTTCTCGGTAGCTCGTTGCCCACACAATGTCCGGGAGGGAAGGGACATAAGGTAGAAGGCTACGATGTAAAGAGAGGTATATTTCTCTCTCGGCTCTGGTTCTTGTCTCGTCATTTTATGTGGCATAATTGTTTAATTGTCTTGTTTAATTATTTATTAATTAATGGTAGATAATTAAATAATGGACCCCGATAATAATCACAAAAATTGGCGATCCACTCGTCGTCTTTTCCGCGGTCGTTTGGATAGAAGAATTACTAGGCTCGATCTTTGTGAATGGCCAAGTTGTAATTCGTGTCGAATGATACGATGACGAGATGGTCGTTGGGAGACGGATCTCCATTCGGATTAATTTTTTAATCCGTAGACATGGAGAGGTCTCTCAAGGATGACCAAGTTTTCGCTAGGGAAACCTGCCAAGTCATACCCAACAATCCAAATATCAATTCATCCTTACTGATTTACCCAATACCAAAGCCAATTCATTTAAATTCTTGCTAGAGATGGCATGCCCAATGACCTCCTCCCTCCTTCTGTGTCGATCCAAGTGAAAACTAGTCGAACCACAATGAAATCCAGATGAAGATCCCCTCCGATCAACTTCCCTTAATCCCAGATATATCCTCGTCGCAAGAAGTAGATCATCGCAAGGATATACTAGCAGAATGGATCCATAGTTGGCGTTACCAAAATCAAGAGGGGAAAATCCACATAGATTAGAGGAGGGGTCATACCTAATATAGGATGACCAGCGAGGTTTCCACGGCTAATTGAGGTGCCGACACGATGATCATTGTGCACAACTCCCATCCGGCACTAGCAATGATGCTACGATTGGAAGGAAGGGAAAAAAGAGTCAAGAAGAGGCTAACGATGGCCAAATCATTAGTGGGTTGAGCGACGGCAACAAACGAACTGAAAGAAGGGGTGACGATCTGAGCGAGAGAGGTAGAGGTTGGAGAGAGGTTTAGCGTGGATGAGGGAAAGTGGATCGGCGACATTGGATTTATAAGAAAAAGAAAAAAGATTTATAAATGTATTTATAAATCAACTTTTCCTTAATTAATTATGGTATTTGAAAATAGGTTTTTTACTTACCAGTTTATCCCCAAAACCTCCAAAACGGTTTCAGAAAATTCCAAAAAAAATTCTAAAAATTCCTAAAATTTTCCCCGAGGTTATTTCTCATTTGAACCCTTAGAAATTACTTTGTCATATCCAGCACACGAAGGAAAGTAAGGATGTATAATGTTGCCCTGAACACGAGGAAGATCAAACCACATGAAGAATCTTTAGCAGATGAGGAAACACCCCATATGGTAAGGAAATTTAAAAAGTGTTTTTAAAACTAATAGATTTAACAAGATGTAGGTAAAGAAGTACTCTCCGAGAAAGGGAAAGATCAAATGTTACCACTATGATGAGGAAAGACACTTAAAGGGCATCTGCCCAAAATTAAAGAACAAAGATACAGGGCCAAGTAAGCCCAACCACATGAATCTGAAGACAACATGGGATGATTCGTCATCTGAGTCTAAACTCGAGGAATACGCCGGACTAACACTTATGGTAAGTCACCAAGTGGAAAACATCGATAAAGGGGGAGCCACATCAAAAGAAAATAGTAATGAAGGGGGAACATCCTGCTTCGAACATGATATGGTAAGTGAGGTACGTCTCCTATCTCACGATCAGTTATACTTCAATATAAAATTTATAACTAGATATTTTTATAAATTAAGGATAAAAAATAAAAATTTGAAAAAAAAAATTAGCGACTACATGTCCACTGGAGCTATATAATAATTCAAAATTAAAAATGATAAACTAAAAATGGAAAATACAAATTTAAAAAGATCAAAAATATATTTATTGGAAAAAAGAAAAATAAACATCCTTAAATATCTCTACTCCTAAAAGGAATATTAGATATATTGGAGGACTTAACTCATATTTAAAAAATCATAGGGGTCAAATTATAAAAGTGCCCAAAAACTATATTACACCTAAGTTTTTGAAAAATTTAGTAGCCAAAATTTTTTATTGGAATCCTAAATCTGCTTTAAACTGCTAGATTATTTTTTATGTATGCTTAATTTAATAAATTATTTTAAATGTTTTTTAAAAAATCCATTCGATAAATTATTTTGGGATTTAATTTGTTTTTGTGATAATCACAATTCATATCTATCCACAGAAAATTTTTCATATTTTTTCGAACGTTAAATGAATTTTTGTGAATTTCTTATTAAAAATTGATTTTTTATAAATACTTAAAAAATTTATTTTTTGAAAATCAATTATCTTTTTGAAATTTAGTCATTATATTTTGAATGTTAATAAGAATTATTAGAATTTTTTAAATTCAAAATGAAATTTTAAAAATTATTTTTTAAAAATTCTCGATTCTCTAATGAAAATTATTTTTCATTACCTAAAAAATTTGTTTTTCTTATAAATTATTTTTCATAGTTAGGTTAATACACACTTTGATACAATTTTTTGACAAATAAATGGATTGTTATAAATTTTTTTAAAAATTAACTATGTTTGACAAGTTTAAATTTTTTATGTGTTGGAACTTGTTTAAAGCTATTTTTTCAAAAAACCGCTTTGAAACTTTTTAGATATGTTTTTTCAAGTTTTACGATATTTTAACAAATACCCTTTTTTTTATGTGATCAAATGGGGAAGAATTTTAAAGGGTTAAGTTAAGAGGAAGGTCTTGATTGCAATATTTTGGTGCTAAATTGCATAGTTAGTTTTTATTTTTTTATAAAACAATGATTTTTTATGTTTTGGTTTATCCTAACTTAACTTGAGTTGATACACATCAAAAGGAGGATATTGTAAGTACCCTGGGATGATTTTGATGTGATCAACAAAGTAAAACTAGGTTCTGATTGTTTTTTATCCTTATGTGTAAGTGTGCGGGAGCTTGAGAGCATAGGAAGTCAAGTGAAAGATATAGAGGGCGAGAAGGATGGCATAGGGAAGGGAGTCGACATGTTCAGTGCATCCAAGAGATGAAGAGGCTACAAAAGAGTACACCGGTGAACGAGAAGGGTGTGTACGACGTCCGAGGGACAAGAAATCAGGGAGAAAGTTCGTTCGATGAGAAAGCCAAAGTTGAGTTCGGGTGAGCTCATCAACTCTGAATGGTCGAAAATCACCCAAGCTGACGAAGATGGAAGAAAGTCAACGTGGAAGTTGACTTTAACCAAAAGATCAACTGAGGCGCTTTAGTTGCTTGTGAAGGCGTCTCAATTGAGTGGATAAAGTTGTGCACAAAAGCAGAACTGAGGCGTTTCAGTTTGTACCCAAGGCACCTCAAGTTGGAATTGAGGTGCCTTAGATCAAAGTTTATCAAATGTTTACCGTTGGCCGTCGTGGATAAAATATATTTAATTGAAGCACCTCAATACCATATCAACACAATGGCAACTTATTTTTTCAGACTATAAATAGTCCCCTAGAGCTAAGAAGAAAGAACAACAACTGTAATATATTTTTTTAGTCTTTTTCTGAGTTTCCAAAGTCTTGTAAGAGGCTTCTCCACAGGGGAGGAGCCACACCTGGGCTAGGGTGGGCTCCAGCCCCACCCACTTCTCTCACACAATATATATATATATATATATATATATATATATATATATATATATATATATATATATATATATATATATATATATATATATATATATATATTCTCTCCCACAAAATTAATTTATTTTATCTGCCTCCCCTCTCTCTCGTCCATTTTCGAAGAAACGACCAATCCTTCACCGTCGCGCCCACTGGCGGCGGCCTTCGACCGCCGCCCCCGAACAAAATTATAACCGGTGAGGGATAGGTGAACCCGTCGTCACCCGTCGCAACCGTCGGCATTGCAGGAGAGGATCGGCGCCGTCAGAAGAGGATCGACCAGCGAGGATAGGAGTGCGCTTCGGCCGCCGTCGATGGGCGCGACGGCGAAGGATTGGTCATTTCTTCGAAAATGGACGAGAGAGGGGGAGAGAGAGAATAAATTAATTTTATAAAATTAATTTTTTAAATAAAAAGTAATTTATTTGAGGAAAAATTGAATTTTGAAAAATAAAATAAAAACCAAAACGTATGTAGCGCATAGGAGTGTTTTGTCTAGTAGCGTACAATATCAAAATTATATATATATATATATAACCCACTAAAACACAATTCAACCCAATCTTTTTCAATTATAAAGTTTAATTAAATCAAAATCAACTTAAAAATTTTAATTAAATAAAAAAATATATATTTTACCAATTAGGACAAATAGAAAAACTTTAATCAAAATCACCGATTAACTCCCCATCGCACCTGTTGCACGCCGCCATTTTTTTGTTCTTCTTCATAGCCACAGGTAAGATAGAAAAGATTTTAATTTCTATTATAATATCTTCAATCATAGTTAGCCCCATCTAATTTGAAAGTCTGGCTACGCCCCTGCTTCTCCATCTGCAACGAAGGAGTTTTGATACTGAGTTTTCCAACATCTTGGATTAGCAACCACCCCGATTACAACCAAATAGACCTAAGTCTCTTACTATTTCTTTAAATTGTTCATGTATAAATTAATTGTTATATAATTTGTTATCTTTCCGAGTTAAAAATTAAAAAATTGAGTTTGTATTTACAAGGCTATTCCCCCCTACCCCCCCCCCCCCCCCCCCCCTTCTCTTAGCTGGCGTCAAAGAAAATAATTATTTAATAAAATTTTTTACGGGGTCAAATTAAATTTATATACATTAATTATTAGATTATATATTTTCTTTATTAATATTTTAATTGACAGTTTTTTATGAATCTATTAATTAACAATTTCTTTATTAGTTTTTTATTTGATTAACCATCCTAAGACCTCTATAAATTGTATATCTCATGGATAAATTATTTAATCAAGAAAGTTATTTTATCACATCTCTTCCTCTCTCTATTTCTTACATGGTATCAGAGTCAACTCTTCTTACCTT
This sequence comes from Boesenbergia rotunda, assembly GCA_024364735.1. Taxonomy (NCBI): domain Eukaryota; kingdom Viridiplantae; phylum Streptophyta; class Magnoliopsida; order Zingiberales; family Zingiberaceae; genus Boesenbergia; species Boesenbergia rotunda. The sequence continues at coordinate 286,540 of JAGFNQ010002186.1, read as the reverse complement.
ATGAGCCACTTTTTCTTATGCGATGCCTTTCGTCTTTTCCATATGACACTTGCTATCACCATTATCTTTTTTTCCGAAGAGAATTTTTTTTAAGCGTCTTGTTTCTTCCTCCTCGATTTATTGCTTGTCACCCTCCTTCATCGTTTCTATCACCCGCCAACTCACGATGGGATAGTAGGGGAAAAGAGGAATAGCCTTCGTGACTTTGGCCCTGGACTCAATCACCATTCGACTACTGTTTTGCATTTTCTCTTCTACTATTACAATTTTTCTCGGCAAGAAGCCAAGATACAGCAACAACAACTTGTGTTGTTTTTGTTGCTTTTATTTTTGATATCCAATATTTGGAGATGTCAAATTTGTCTCCAAATTGAACATATTGGTATTCAATGTTCTAAAAGACTCGATAGAACCTTCATTTGTGGTCCTTTAGCTTTAAGACGATGACAAATTTATCTCCAAATTTGATATATTAGTATTTAATATCCTAGACAAATTGATTCAAATTTTATTGGTGGTCTTGCAACTTTAAGACAAACAACTATTTCACAAGTCTATCCTAAAGTTCTCTCGTCTGTGCCTACTCATGGCAAGCCTTTAAAATTTTTTTCTATCGAATGATATTGATATTGGAGCAACTCATCATGTCATATCAAACTACTATATCTTTATAGAAGTACTACTACCATATACTGGTTTGGATATAGTATAAGTAGGTGATGTCTCAGGTTTGCAAATTACTAATCTTAAAAACTCATACATTGATTTATTTGATTGTACTTTTCACATGCGCAATATCTTTCATGTTCCATCTATTATTAACAATTTACTCTCTACACGTCAGTTTTGCCTTGATAACAATATCTTTTTTGAATTTCATCATAATCATTATTTTATAAAAGGTAGAGGAATAAATACTACTGTATTCCTTAGGGGAATAAAAAATGACCTTTACTATCTTTAAAATTCTTCAATCAAAGCTTTTATTGGTGAGTGCACAAATAAACTAGCTTAGCATGCTCGACTTGGTCATCCTTCCCTACATATTGTTTAGTTGATATAAATAGGTACGATTTACCTAATTCCTTTACTTCCTCTCTATCTCATTCATGTCAGGCATGCATGGAATTTAAAAGTCAAAAGTTACCTTTCACTTCATCCGATCGTGTTTCTAATTTTCCACTTGAAAGAATTCATTTTGATGTTTGGGGTCCTGCACCTATCTTGTCTAACCATGATTTCCTATATTATGTTACCTTTATTGATTATTTTAGTAAATAACTTGGCTTTATTCTATGAAAAGAAAATTTAATTTATTAGACATATTCTATCATTTTCAAAACCAAGTTGAACAATATTTTAATCATAAAATAATCTTTCTTCATTCTGATTGGGAGAAGAATATCAAGCTCTTCATCATCATCTTGCCTCTTGGGGAATTGTTCATCGAGTCTCTTACCCTCACACTCTAGAGCAAAATGACTCTATTAAGAGAAAACATAGGCATATAGTTGAGACTTCCTTAGCTCTTCTTCATCATGCATCAGTTTCGCATAAATTTTCGGATGAAGCTGTGTGTACTACAGTATATCTCATAAATCGACTTCCTACCCCATTGCTCATTTATAAGTGCCCTTTGGAAAAACTTTATAATCAAACTCCTGACTATACCTTTCTTCGAATCTTTGGTTGCACATGTTATCCATGATAACACAAAATTGACTATACCTTTCTTCGAATCTTTGTAAGCCCCTACTCTAAACACAAAATTGACTCTTGTTCATTATAATGTATTTTTCTTGATTATAGTAATTTGTACTATGGGTATCGATGCCTGTAGATACCAACAGGACGGATATATATTTCACAACATATTACTTTTGATGAGTTTCTATTCCCTTTTTCAGCTGTTTCTTCAATCTCTCCTCCAGATACAGGTGACACATTCTTGATATCACCTAACATTGTCAGAAGTGATGGCATATTAGGTCCTACTCCGATGATCTCTAATAGCTCCCCTATACCACCAGAATCACCTCAAGTTGTTACTCCAATCTTAGAAGTCTTACCAGTCAAAGATAATATGCTTTCTAGTTTGAGGTCCTCAAATAATACAGTATCTCGTTCAAACACTGGAGCTAAATATAAAGCTATAGCAAATGCAACATCTGAAATTATTTGGCTTCAATCACTTCTCTTTGAACTTCATTTTGCATAAAATAATGCACAAAAAATTTTGTGTGATAATATTGGAGCCGCATATCTCATAGCAAATTCAGTCTTTCATGCTCATAGAAAACATATAAAAATTGATTTTCATTTTGTTTGAGAGCATATGACGATTCAACAATTATCAGTTTTTTATATTTCTGCAGATGATCAAATTGATGATATCTTTACTAAGTCATTATCCAGACAGCATTTCAACAGGCTAACAAACAAACTCAACGTTAGAGATCTTCCGTTGAATTTGTCGGGGGATAAAAGAGAATAATTATTAATAAGATTTTTGACCTAGTCAAATTAAATATATATATTATTAAATTAGACTTTTTTTATTAATTTATTAATTGATAATTTCTTAATGAATCTATTAATTAATAATTTCTTTAATAATGTTTTAGTTGACTAAGCATTCTAAAATCTCTATAAATTGTATATCTGCCCCTGGGGCTATGGTACAATGGTAGGGCGACTAGTCACTATCACAGGCATCTGCAGTTCGATCTCCAGCTACGACGTATTTGTAGAAATTTTTCCTCCAAATGGGGCGTGAATCTTGGGACGCTGGGCTTCTAGACCGTCTACCACGAGCGCTTCCCGATTTACCCTAGCGACCGGTGGAAAATTTCCATGGGACCGAGCTGGTCACCCGAGGATGAAAAAATCTCGTTAATCATTTTTTTCTATAAATTATATATCTCATAAATACATTATTCAATCAAGAAAATTATTTTATTACCTTTCTTTCTCTCTCTGTTTATGTTCTCTTTATGCACTGTACTTTCGACCCCAAGTTTCTACATTCAAATGCTACTTTACATAAGTGGGTTTTTAGCAATAGCAGAGCTTCTTGATAATGCATTCGATAAGGCAAACCTTTATTATTAATTAAAGATGATGGTGATGGAATGGATCGAGAACTCTTGCTGCGCTGCATGAGCTTTGGATTTTCTGATATAGAAGCTTCTTTAAGCATTGGACAATATGGAAATAGCTTCAAGACTAGCACAATGAGACTTGGGGTAGCTAGACACAATTGTTTTCACACATTGCATGAAGAAAAGTGTACACTGTTAAGACAAGAAGCTTACAGTGATGTCGTAGTGCCTGCTGCAGATTATTCCTTTAACCTGTCTGTTGGTGTATCGACCAGATTTCTTCATAATAGTAAAGGTCATTTTTGAATACTAATAAAATTTTCAGACGCATTCATATTTAAAAAATTATTGCTCTTAATATCGTTTGTCAAATTAATATTTGATGACATGAATATAATCAGGAGAACTAGACGAACAAATAGGTGTCATTCTGAACTTACTAGGTCCATCAGTCGATTTTGATTGATACTGGTTAAAATCAACTGATGGATCTAGAAAGTTCGGAATGATATATATCAAGTCCTATGTGTTCGTCTAGTTTTCTGGATTATAGCTACACCCTTAAACGTCATTTTCATAAGTCATATTGAGAGTAATAATTCTTTGAACCTGAATGTATTCAAAACATTTGATCGTATTCAAAGAATTAATGTTGTCAATATAGTGTATCAAATTTATATTTGAGGGCATTGATATAATCAGGAGAACTAGATAAACATATAAGATCCGATTTTATGTCATTCTGGGCTCTCTAGGTCAATTAGTCAATTTTGACTATGACATGAAATCATGTAGCAATCTCGGCCTCTCTGGTCCCCGCAGGCAACCCTCTAGGCCCGAGATCCTACGGCCTTCCCACCCCTGACAGTGGGTTTTTGTCTTCCCCAGATTCGAACCCTAGACCTCCAGATCAAGTACAAAGGTTCCTTGAATCTGGTAGCCAAGTAAGCGCGGGTCTCGGGCCTAGAGGGTTACCTGCGGGGACCAAAGAGGCCGAGATTGCTACATAAAAAGGCGTTTTTTTATTGTAGCGACACGACCCCTCTAGCCCCATCAGGCAGCTCTCTAGGTCGTGCCCTACAGTCTTCCCACACCCGGCGGTGGGTTTTTGCCTTCCCCAGATTCAAACCCTAGATCTCCGGGACAAATACCAAAGTTCCTTGAATCTGGTAGGCTACCAGATTTAAGAAACTTTAATACTTGTCCTGGAGGTCTAAAGTTCGAATCTGGGGAAGACAAAAACCCACTGGCCAGGGGTGAGAAGTTCTTGTTGGGCCGCCAAAAATAGAATTTGGCCGCCCGAGGGGTCGGGTCGACGGGCCAGGTCGTTACAAATCATGTCTCATGTATTTCTCTAGTTCTCCTAATTATATATATGTCTTCAAACATCAATTTGATATACTATATTGAGAGCAATATTTTTTTGAATATGCATCAGATTTTTTTAATCGATTGCTACAGTGTAGTAATCAATTCAGGACCTCGCTAAACATTAACTACGTGATTCCCTAATTTGCTATTTTCAATTTGTCCGTTATGTTGAAATGGTCCCCTTTCATTATAGAAAATGATTTCCTAGAGAATTTTAACGATAAGGGAAATCTCATCAATTCAGGCTTGTACACTGTCTTACCTATGCCTGTATCTTCTTAGTTCTATGACAACATGAATTTTATATTGGACCTACCCGCACCTAACGAATCTTAGACTCTGTCCTCATTATGCTGATAGGATTTCCAAGATTTGACCCATTTTGTAGCTCACAGGAAGGCTTCTGAAATCTTTAATGTAAAGTAGGGCGTATGGTTTGGAAAATATTTTCTATTTTTTATTTTCCATTTTTTGTTTTCAGTTTTTTATTTTCTGATCTAGTTTTCAGAAAACGGAAAATGTGTTTGGTATGATATACTATAACTCTATTTTTTAGAAAAGAAAATTGGAAAATGTATTTGGTATGATATACTGTAACTCTATTTTCTAGAAAAGAAAATTGAAAAATACATTTGGTATGTTAATATTAAAAATTATAAATAAAATAATTTTTAAAAAAATAAAAATCGGTGCAACATTATAATTCTTTTTAGAAATAATATTTTTTTAATAAAAATTTTTTTAATATTTTTTTAATCAATATTTCCTTTTTTTAATCAATAATTTTTTAATCAACAATATAAAAAACATTTTAAATCTATAGATCATATATTGGGAAGAGTTGTTTGCATCCTATCGAGATAAATCATCACAGCAATACCGATAATTGGGAAGCAACCAAGTCCTTGTCTAAAAAGTCGCCTACTCAAAAATTTTGTGAATAAGGATACACTAAAGGTCATTGCGATAGGGGCTTTCTCAAAACAATATCAGCCTGCACATATACATTTCAGTTAAATCTTGATCATAAACAAAAGAAGAATAGCAAACAAAATACTCTGTAGAATAAGCCACAACCCAGTGATGTTCCACTAGGCATACCTAGCTCGAATAAGCATGATTTTTTGTCCAAACTTCAAATCCATCAAAGGAAAAGTATTTCAGTTTGGCATGGACAAGGCAATCAAATGCAAGTGATGTTTCTTTTGCATATGTCATTGAACTGCTGTGAAATTTCAAGTGTAACTAAAAATTAGACCTCAATTCATCTCCTTTGCTAGAGATTTGTGTCAGAAAATGCTGCTTGATACAGATCCTCTATTTTTATTTTTATGAGGCAAAGGACCTTTTAGAACACAAGCAATTGCAGTTGAAACAACAGATAAGAATTTGACAAACATACTAAAACACAAGCAATTGCAGTGCTCCGTGGAACATGAAATCTAATAGAAGAATGCCCAACTGAAACACAGAAAAACAAACAATTGTGTCTCAAATTCTCTGCAAAGATACTTCATTACAAAAACAAAGGAAATAAAAACTATTGGCTAGGGATATTCCTATACCTTTCAGATTACTATAGTATAACAAGATAGTTATAGGTTTCTTATTTACAACACATAGATACATGACCTACAAGATATCGCTATGGATGTACAAGTCAATTTCAGTATGGTATGATACCCTTCTCTCATCCTTTTCTTCCAATAATCATCTCGATTTCAGAAAGTCTGCATTATAACATCATCCTATTTGGTATGCTACGGTCCCTATAATATGCTTTGACAAACTTATTTGATGCCCATCATACCCTGGAACTCCAGAGTAGGAACATTTTCCTCTATGTATGCTTCTTGAGCTTCATCATGCTTCAGAGAAAAGCCATCATGATATGGTTACTCATATTGCTTATGGATGATAACACAAGGAGATGAAGAAAGAAACAGGAGTTTGCTGCAGAAATAATATCAGTGATGAGCAGAAATAATATCGGATGTGCAGAAATAATATCAGTGTTGTATTATATGCAGAAACATCCCACAGCTTGTAATATCACAGCTTGTAACAAAAACAATCTCAGAGATGATGTGCAGAAACATATCAGAGATGTAAATAATATCAGAGATGATGTGCAGAAACATAGAATTTTCCAAACAAAAACAAGTTAACAACCATTCATAACAAAATCCATCCCACAGCTTGTAACAAAAACCTTCCAAAGGCAACCAAAATTAAAAAACAAAAATAGTCATTCATAACAAAATCAAGAGCCACAAAATGCTAAACCAAACATTAGCTAATTACGGATGATGCTCGACATGGCCAACAAATAAAAGAAATCATGCAGTGTTAACAAATGAAAGACTCTGAAGTGTGGTTTATTGCAGCAGATGATGTTTAGTGACATGCTAGTGTTAACAAATAAAAGAAATCATTCAGTAGTGCTTAAAAATATTAATCTAGGACATTTCAACGACTATATTAATGCTTAAAAATGAAAATATCAAAACATAAACAAGCACCGATTCAACATGACCAACAAAAGAGAAGTGACTGGAATTATCAGTAAATTCAGTAGTGCAACATTCATGATATATTTAGTCATCGTAACATTGTAAATTGTAGCAATCACCATTTTAGCAGAATCAAATAGAAGAGAATGCTCAAGGCTCAGAATCAAATAGTAGAATCAACATTCAGAAGTGACTGGATTCTGATGTGATGCTCAAGGTTCCAACCTTTTTGATTATGGAAGATTCTGAATAATGGAAGATTCTAATAACAAAGATAATGAATATGCGTATATGTGAAGAAGGGGCGAAAAACACGTATATGCGAAGAGGGGGCAAAACACGTATATGCGAAGAAGGGCCAAAAGCAGGGGCAAAGGCGATTACCTTCTCTGTTTTGCGCTACAGCAAGGGCAAAGTCGAGCGAGGGGCGAGCGATGGTCTTGCGGCGAGATAGGGCAGGAGAAAGGGAATCGGGTTTGATAGGTCGAGGGAGGAGATGAAGTGGCGAGATAAGTTTTCCTTTCCTATTCGATGAGTTTTCGAGGGTTCGAACGAAGGGATGAGCGCATTTTCCATTTTCTGCAGTACCGCATTTTCTTTACTCGCAGTTGCAGTACCGCATTTTCCATTTTCTATCACCGCATTCTCTCTTTTCTATTCTCTCTTTTCTCAAAAAATAACATTTTGACATTTTTTATTTTCTTAGAAAATGATATCTTCTTTTCCAGAAAATGAGATTAGAAAACATAAACCAAATAACATATTTTAGAAAATAAGAAAATAAAAATAAAAAATACCTAAACCAAACACCCCCTTAAATTCTTGTTTTGTCAATTTTAATGATGCTACCGTAAACTTGATGATGTCAGAGGATTTGTTAGGTCTATTTTATTATTTTTAGTAAATTATTACATTTTGTTATTTTTGAGTTTTTTATTTTTCATATATTTTTGATAATTTCTATTTTTTTATATTTTTTTATTTTGAGTTCACTTATAAATTTTAGAATGGTTAGTGTGTTAATATTTTTTTTCTTTACAAGAAAAGAATTTGAGTCTATATATTAGATATTCTTATATTTTCTTTGGGTATTAGAGTCCAGAATTTATATAAATATCTATTTAGCTGTTTGAGGAATAATTCTTTGTTATTCAATAAAATTTTCTTTTTTTGGAAAGATTTGGAGGATAATGATTTTCTCTTTTTGTTTTTTTCTCTAATCTCTCTTTTTGTTAACCCACAGGATAATCAATACCCTACCTGATGTTACTCAAGGATGAGTTTTTCTCAACCCTTAGTGATCAAAGTCGTACCTATGTTCGACGGAGCTTGAAGCGAATAATAAAAATTGTGAAAAATATATCAATATTCATAATTCCTAGGATGAGACCTATGATGAAACAAAAGGTGTGAGATTATAGTGAGAATCACTTCTTTCCCTTTTAAAACGGATAATAGCATTGATCGTTAGTCAATCCAATTGATCCTGTCGCCGAGCGCGATGGAGCCGCAACCGGATGACGGTGTAGAGGCGTGACGTGGACGATGACTGGATGTCCTCGCGCAGAATGGCAGCGGGCGTAGGGTGTCCTTCGAATGGTAGGAAGCAGGTGCCGCCGGATGAACCCTCGACCAGATGGAGGTGGACCTGGGGAGGAAGATGACCGTTAGCAACCTAGCCGGGAGACGTCCCGGCAAGGCACTCCGACGGTCAAGTCAGCCCTCCGATGAACAAGGAAAATAATGAAGTACTGAAGACAAGAGGTTTCGCGCGTATATGTGTGCGTACCTGCGAATGAGGAGAGGAGTGGCTTATATAGCCGGGGAAAAGGACCAATTCTGACATGTGTCAGGACCTTCTGACAGGGTCAGAAGATATGGTATGGTTAGGTCGATTTGGGTATGACCTGTGTCAGGATCTTCTGACAGGATCAGAAGATATGATATGGTTAGGTTGTTTTGAGTACGACCTGTGTCAGGCTTCTCTGACAGGGTCAGAGGATATGGTATGGTTATGTTGATTTGTAACCAACACATTGTCGTATACTGTTTGTCTTATGTGAGGAAAGAGACAGGTTTCTGTAAATCTCGGACAGGCGGCGCCGGTCAGAGAGTGTCAGTTCACACGAGTGGTGACAGCCTGCTATCGGCAGCTGGTGCAAGTGCATTTTGTCTTTATCCCAAGGTGATTCTGAGAGAGTGCCCGAGTGGACACAGGGACGGCACGCCCGGCTGGATATCAAGCCTGTGTAAAGGACTGCCGGGCGGATGCACTCGGATGAACGAGTGTAAGCTTTAATGCGATCGGCCAGGAATACCCGGCTAGACGAGGCATGTAAGCCTTAATGTGGCCGGGCGGAAATACCCGGATAAACGAGGCGTGTAAGCCTTAATGCGGTCGGCCGGGCTTGACCGGCCGGATGAACCTCCATATTTATTCTAACCAACCGCCCTGAGCCCGTCCGGCCGGCGGGGGCCCTGGGCCCGGCTAGGGTGTCAAGCTGGCTACCCGTACAATGACGTGGACCCCAAAACTGGCCAGGTCGTTTGCCACGCTGGCTGCCCATATGATGCCAAAGATAGGGCGGGATCAATAGCCTTCCCCTCAAGTCTAGTCGAAGGAGGCGATCAGTCCGACTGACTGGACTGTAAGTGCGTATACAATCACTCTGCGGCCGAGCGATTTTGCCCTTTTAATATTCAGCCGACTTAACACGATGCTCAATAGCTGGTGCTGAGTATGCTTGCCTTGTCCGGGCGGACGAAACATGATGAAAGAGCGTGGGCCGCCACGCATCCCCTATTAACCATTGACATGGCGAGGGTATCCGAGCGGATGAAGATTTTGACCAGAGGAACGTGGGCCGCCACGTTCTCGTGCATTGTCCTGCGTAAGCAAAATAACTATTCCCGACTGAAGGGAGCGTGGGTCGCCACACGCCCGGTCGGAGAACTAAACCAAGTCATGAAAAATGGCTAAGTTAGCCTGATAATTGGTCCGATTGAGGGGTGTGGGTCGCCACACACCCGGTCGGAGAACCAACCCAAGTTAGGAAAATGGCTACGTAAAATAGCCGGCTGGTCGGTCCGACTAAGGGGTGTGGGTCGCCACACGCGCGGTCGGGGAACCCAACCAGCCCATAAATATGTAAGGCTTCCCAGGCTTCCGGATGGGCCAATCTTCCACGTGGGTTGCCACGCTTCCGACTGGGAACCAGTCCAGGCATCCAAGTGGGCTGACGCGTACGGTCAGTCACCGACTCAGGCTTCCCAAGGGAGCCGACCTTCCGCGTGGGACGCCACGCATCCGACCGGACCCCGCTTCAGGCTTCCGGATGGGCCAATCTTCCGCGTGGGCCGCCACGCTTCCGACTAGGAACCCGTCCAGGCTTCCAAGTGGGCTAACGCGTACGGTCAGTCGTCGACTCAGGCTTCCAAAGGGAGCCGACCTTCCGCGTGGGACGCCACGCATCCGACCGGACACCGCTTCCAGACAAGGTCCCCGGCTTGAAACGAGCGCGGCAACACCTTCTGGTCGTATCTTTGTTTCATACGCTGACGGTACGCGAACATCCGGGCGGCCGCTTTTTCCCGGACTTCCTCAACGAGGTCAAGCTCTAAGCGCCTTCTTTCATCATTCCCTTCGTCGTAGCTTATCCGTCGATCAGATTCACAACCGACCTCGACTGCCACCACCGCCTCGCTGCCATAGACTAGGTGGAAAGGCGTCTGCCCGGTCGCTTCTCTAGGTGTGGTTCTGTTTGCCCAAAGGATCCCGGGCAGCTGCTCCACCCAGTTTGTTCCTGCATGGTCCAGCTTGGTTTTGAGCCCTCTCAAGATTTCCCGATTGGCGACTTCTGCCTGGCCGTTGCTTTGTGGATACGCCACAGACGTAAAGGCCTGCTGGATGCCGTACTCTGAACACCACTCTTTGATTTTCTTCCCTGAAAATTGCCGACCGTTGTCAGAAACCAACTTGTGGGGGATCCCGTATCTGCATAAAATGTTTTGCCACAAGAACTTCATCACCGCCTGCTCGGTGATCCGGGCCAGCGCCTCTGCTTCCACCCATTTAGAGAAATAATCCACCGCGACCAACAAGAACTTCTTCTGAGCGGGAGCAAGCGGAAAGGGACCCACGATATCCATGCCCCATTGGTCAAACGGGCAAGAGACCGCAGATGTCTTCATTACTTCGGTCGGCCGGTGTGGCAGACACTGGTGTTTTTGACATGAGATGCATGTTGCGGCCAGCCGGTCGGCATCCTTCTGCAAAGTTGGCCAATAATACCCAGCCAACAGAGCTTCCGGGCGGTGGCTCTACCACCCGAATGAGTATTGCATACCCCCATATGTATCTCCCGGAGCACATAATCTGCGTCTTCACTGCCAAGGCATTTGAGTAAGGGCCGGGCGTGAGCCCGTTTATAGAGGACATCTCCGACCATGGTATACTGCACGGCTCTCTTTCTGAGCATCCGAGCCTCCTCCCGGTCGGATGGTACTTCTCCTCTGGTCAAAAAGGCAATCAATGGAGTTCTCCAATCGGTTTCCAATTCGATCTCTGCTTGCTGCTCGATTTGCATGACGAATAAGGCATGATAGGCTGGCCGAGGGACCACCCAAGCTCCGACTGCGCTAGCTAGTTTGGCTAGCTCATCTGCTTTCAAGTTGCTTTCCCGAGGGATCTTCTGTAAGAGTACTTCCCTGAAACCCGCCTTCAGCTGTTCATAAGCGTCGATGTACTCTTGCAGCCGGCTGCTGTTGACTTCGAAATTACCGGCCAATTGCTGTATAGCCAGTTGCGAATCTGAGTATAGCCACACCCGAGTGACGCCGACATGCCGGGCGGCTTGCAGACCGGCTAGAAGTGCTTCATATTCAGCTTCGTTATTAGTCGCCTTGTGTTCTAGCCGCACGGACAGGTGCAGCCGTTCTTCTTCGGGTGAAACCATGAGAACGCCGATTCCACTTCCTTGTCGAGAAGATGCCCCATCAACGTACACCTTCCATACGCCCTCTACTTCATCAGGATGCTATTCCGTGAGGAAATCGGCTAAAGCTTGAGACTTGATAGCCGGTCGGGGTTGATATTGTATGTCATACTCACTCAGCTCAGTTGTCCATTTGACTAACCGTCCTGAGGCATCTGGATTAGTGAGTACCCGTCCCAAGTTACTGTTAGTCAATACAGTAATTGGGTGAGATAAGAAGTATGGTCTGAGTCGCCGGGCGGCTAAAAATAGTATGTAGCCCAATTTTTCGAGTGTCGTATACCGACACTCGGCTCCTTTAAATAAGTGGGCAAAGAAGTACACCGGCCTTTGCTCCGTTTTTTCTTGCCGGGCCAACACCATGCTGCCCGAGTCGGAGGAGGCCGCCAAGTATACATATAAATTCTCATTTGGCTCCGGCCGGGATAGTGTCGGTAGCTCAGATAGATAAGCTTTCAGCTCCTCGAATGCCTTGTCACATTCTGCGTCCCACTGAAATTTGGTGGCCCGGCGTAAGGTCTTGAAGAATGGCAGACCCCGCTCGGCTGACCGGGAAATGAACCTTGACAAGGCCGTTATTCGCCCCATCAGCCTTTGAGCTTCTCTGAGATTCCTTGGAGGCGGCATCTCCATGATGGCCTTTACTTTGCCCGGATTCGCTTCGATTCCCCGCTCGGTCACTATATAGCCGAGGAACTTCCCGCTTCGAGCCCCGAATAAACATTTGGCCGGATTAAGCTTCAGGCCGAACCGCCGTAGAGTCTGGCAAGTTTCTTCAACGTCGGGGATTAGTTCTTCTGCCCGGGCAGTCTTGATCAGAATATCGTCGACGTATACTTCGACGTTACGCCCCATCTGTGATCGGAACACCTTGTTCATCATTCTTTGGTAGGTGGCCCCCGCATTCTTGAGGCCGAACGGCATGACGGTGTAGCAGTAGGTGCCGTCAGCCGTGACGAAGCTAACCTTCTCCTGATCATCAGCAGCCAGCGGGACTTGGTGGTATCCCTGGTACGCGTCCAGCATTGATATGAACTCGCTGCCGGCCGTCGAGTCTACCATTTGATCAATTCGCGGGAGCGGGTAGCAATCTTTCGGGCAGGCACGATTAAGGTCTCGGAAATCAATGCATACCCGCCACTTGTCGTTGGGTTTGGATACCAGCACCACATTGGCCAGCCAGGCAGGGAACTGGACCTCCCGGATGTGTCCTGCCTCCAATAGTCTTTCAACCTCCGCCCGGATGACTTTATTCTGAGCGGCGCTGTGGTCCCTCTTTCGCTGCTTCACTGGCCGCGCACCCGGGTGCACGTGCAATTGATGCTCTGCTACTTCTGGCCGGACTCCCTTTAAGTCTTTCGCCGACCAGGCAAATACGTCTTGATTCCGAGCGAGGGAGTCAATTAGGGATTGCTTCAGCTCCTCGGAAAGTCCTGCAGCAATTTGTATCTTGGTATCCTCCCGCCCGGGCAAAAGTTGTACCTCTTCTTTGTCCTCCCTCAATTCTGCCCAGGGGGAGGCTTGCACCATGTTGCAGCTGCTACCTGCCCGCCTTGCTTTCTGACCTCCCGTCCGGACATCATCAGCGTAGCAGCGCCGGGCCACGGTCTGATTGCCCTTTACCTCGCCGACCCTGTCGCCGACCGGAAACTTCACCTTGAGGTAGTAGGTGGAGACTACCGCTTTGAATTCGTTGAGAGCTGGTCGACCGAGGATGGAGTTGTAGGCAGCTGGCGCATCCACAATCAGAAACGTGGTCCACCGGGTTCTCTTGAGTGGCTCTTCTCCAAGTGAGACGGCTAGCCGTATTTGTCCGATCGGCCGTACTTCGTTCCCCGTAAATCCGAACAGGGGAGTAGCCACCGTCTCCAGCTGCGATAAGTCAATTTGCAGTTGATCGAAAGCTCGTTTATATAAAATGTTTACCGAGCTGCCGGTGTCCACAATGGTGCGGTGGACTTCGTAGTTGGCGATGACAGCCGTGATGACCAGCGGGTCGTCGTGCGGCACCTCCAATCCTTGTAAATCCTGCGGCCCCCAGCTGATTTGGGGCCCTTGAGCTTGAGAGGTGCTGACTCCGACTTGGTGAATTTCCAGTCGGCGCACCTGCGTCTTCCTGGCTCGGTTGGAGTCGCCTCCGGTCGGGCCGCCGGAAATCACATTGACGCCTCCTCGGACGGCGTTCTGGTGATTTGCTTGATCTTCGTCAAGTTCTTCCGCCTCTTCCTGCTCGGGCTGAGGAAACAATTGCCGAGCGGCGGGGGTATCATGCCTTTGTCTTTGTTGGGCTGTGGCTCCCTGACCACGCCCACGCCCCTGCGGGGTTTGTCGTCCTTGGCCCCTGCCGAGTGGGGTCCGAGCTCTGCCGCCCGCTCGGCAGTCTTCCGTGTTGTGCGTGTTGCACTGGTGAAACGCACAATACGGTGCCCATCGGTTGGGCCATTTCCCCTGTGCCACCTGCACTTGCTGGGGTCTCATTCCCGGCCGATCAGCCGGTCGGGGACTGCGAATCGGTCCTCCTGGCGATCTGTTGTGTTGAGGTGCGGGTTGTGGGCTAACTATTACTTCCTTCCTCCGGGCGGCTTGCGCTTCCTCTACGTTGATATACTTAACAGCCTTCCCGAGTAGGCTGTCGAAATCCTTCGGTGGTTTCCTGATCAGGGATCGAAAGAAATCACCCTCTTGAAGCCCTTGTGAGAAGGCGGCGATCAGCACTTCGGGCGTGGTGTTGGGCACCTCGATAGCTACTCCATTGAACCTCTGGATGTAGGCCCGGAGTGATTCTTTCGGACCTTGCTTCAGCGAGAACAAGTTGAGGCTGGTCTTATGATGCCTCCGACTGCTTGCAAAATGTTGCAGGAACAGCCGCTTAACTTCTGCGAAACTCCCGACTGATCCGCCCGGGAGTCCATCGAACCATCGTTGAGCCTGCCCGGAGAGGGTTGTCAGGAAAGCGCGGCATTTGACGCCCTCCGGTATTGGTGCAGCCGGGCGGCGCTTTCGAACTTCATGACGTGTTCCTCGGGGTCGCTGGCCCCCGAATACTCAGGCATGGTGAAGAATCGCAGATGCTTGGGAACGGGGTCCCCAAGAATTTGTGGAGAGAAAGGACTGTGAGTCGGGCGGGCCGCCACTGGGTCGGCCAACCCCTTCCCTTTATCGGGGCGCGCCTGATGTGCCCGGCTGGACGCTGAAGCTTCGGTCGGGGCCGATTGGGCCTCGTTCCTAAAAAGTGCTTGGGGAAATTTAGGAATGAAGGGGTCGGGCTGAACAGCCATACCTTCCGCATTTCCCCGTATAGAGGGCCCAGGGAGCCGGGCTCCCTGACTACCGGTTGGCGGATGCGATTGTTGTGCCTTCTGTGTCCGGACAGCCATCAGCATTTCGTATTCTTCTGGCGAAAGAGTAACCGTCAGTGGATTGGGGTTTTCCATTCTTCGCTCTCGATCAGGCAGCAAAGCCCTCCTTCTAGCGCCAAATTGATCCTGTCGCCGAGCGCGATGGAGCCGCAACCGGATGACGGTGTAGAGGCGTGACGTGGACGATGACTGGATGTCCTCGCGCAGAATGGCAGCGGGCGTAGGGTGTCCTTCGAATGGTAGGAAGCAGGTGCCGCCGGATGAACCCTCGACCGGATGGAGGTGGACCTGGGGAGGAAGATGACCGTTAGCAACCTAGCCGGGAGACGTCCCGGCAAGGCACTCCGACGGTCAAGTCAGCCCTCCGATGAACAAGGAAAATAATGAAGTACTGAAGACAAGAGGTTTCGCGCGTATATGTGTGCGTACCTGCGAATGAGGAGAGGAGTGGCTTATATAGCCGGGGAAAAGGACCAATTCTGACATGTGTCAGGACCTTCTGACAGGGTCAGAAGATATGGTATGGTTAGGTCGATTTGGGTATGACCTGTGTCAGGATCTTCTGACAGGATCAGAAGATATGATATGGTTAGGTTGTTTTGAGTACGACCTGTGTCAGGCTTCTCTGACAGGGTCAGAGGATATGGTATGGTTATGTTGATTTGTAACCAACACTTTGTCGTATACTGTTTGTCTTATGTGAGGAAAGAGACAGGTTTCTGTAAATCTCGGACAGGCGGCGCCGGTCAGAGAGTGTCAGTTCACACGAGTGGTGACAGCCTGCTATCGGCAGCTGGTGCAAGTGCATTATGTCTTTATCCCAAGGTGATTCTGAGAGAGTGCCCGAGTGGACACAGGGACGGCACGCCCGGCTGGATATCAAGCCTGTGTAAAGGACTGCCGGGCGGATGCACTCGGATGAACGAGTGTAAGCTTTAATGCGGTCGGCCAGGAATACCCGGCTAGACGAGGCATGTAAGCCTTAATGTGGCCGGGCGGAAATACCCGGATAAACGAGGCGTGTAAGCCTTAATGCGGTCGACCGGGCTTGACCGGCCGGATGAACCGCCATATTTATTCTAACCAACCGCCCTTAGCCCGTCCGGCCGGCGGGGGCCCTGGGCCCGGCTAGAGTATCAAGCTGGCTACCCGTACAATGATGTGGACCCCAAAACTGACCAGGTCGTTTGCCACGCTGGCTGCTCATATGATGCCAAAGATAGAGCGGGATCACCAATGAATGGTACAAAACATATAATCTTGTTGACGAACAACCAATAGAACAAATATAAAACATAATTGGCAATATAAAAAAGTACATTTTACTTGTAACTTTGGTAATAAAATGACCATTTTTATGAAGAAAATCTCTCTAGCACAGCTACGGCTCTGTCGGTGTTGCATGCAACAACCACCGCGCCATGCGATTAGAGTACGTGAGCGGACATCGGCCGCCGACCTGCATCAAGTGCGATAACAACCGTGAGAATTGACGTGATTAAATCGCACGAACGGCTGTCCACTAAAAAAAAAAAAAACTCAGGATTACCGACGGAATTGTCGACGAAAATTCATTCCGTCAGTATTTTTCTGACAGAATTTGTATTCCGTCGGAATTTACTGACGATATAAATTTTCCATAGGTAAATTATGTTTTTCCCGTCGGTAAATTATAAATCTCTTCTGGGCGGAACAAAGGGTTCCGACGGAATCTCTGTTCCGTCAGAAATTTCCGACGGAACAAATATTCCGTCGGAAATTTTCGACGGAATCGCTGTTCCATCGGAAATTTCCGACGGGACAGACGTTTCCGTCGGAAAAGGCCCTTTCGACGAAAAAAAGTATTGCCAATAAATTTTTATGTATTGCCGACGGAACATCCCTTTCCGTCGGAAATGGCCATTGCGGAAAAAATTTTAAGCATTACCGACGGAACATCCATTTCCGTTGGAAAAATTTTTTTGCGAAAATATTTTTTATTCCCGACGGAACAGGACGTCCCGTCGGCAATTTCCGACGGATATAATGTTCCGTCGGAAATTTCCGACGGATATACTGTTCTGTCGGGAATTTCCGACAGAATCGCTGTTTCGTCGGAAAGTTCCGACGGAACAGACATTTCCGTCGGAAAAAGGCCGTTTCGACGAAAAAAATATTGCCAATAAAATTTTATGTCAGTCGGAAAATATTTTTTGTGAAAATATTTTTTATTCCCGACGGAACAGGACGCCCGTCGGAAATTTCCGACGGATATACTGTTCTGTCGGCAATTTCCGATGGACATCATGTTCCGTCGGCAATTTCCGACGGAACGGGAAGTTCCGTCGGAAATTGGGTTTCGGCGGCAAACGAAATTGGCTATATATTTCGGCGCGAAAAAACTTACCGACAGAACTAGGTCCGTCGGTGAGCGTTGATAAAATTAGGTCACCTCGTCTTTTCTCGTCCTCGCTCGCGATTGTCGGCGCCGCTCGATCGTTCTCCTCGTCTCGTCGGTAAGCGTTTCTCCCTCGATCTCTCAGTCCTCGTCGGATCCGCGTCTCCGGCCCTGTGGCCACGCCCCTAAGGGGTTGCGGCGGCCCCAGGTGGCACGGCGGCGGCCTTGGGGGGCAGGCCGGCGTGCCTGGGGCCTGGGGCATGGCGGCGGCCCTGGGGGGCAGGCCGGCGTGCGCCTGCGGGCTGGGGGCACGCCGGCGGCCTCCCCTGGCCGAACCCTGGCTTGCCGGCGTGCCAATTGGCACTCCGGCAGGCCAATTGGGCTGCCGGGCAGCCCCGCAGGCCCCGACAGGCTCAATTGGGCCTGCCAGAAGGCCAGCGGCCATTTGGAAGGCCTGTCGGAAGGCCGCTGGCTGCCCATTTGGGTCGGCGGCTCATATGGGCCGGTTGGCCATTTGGGGCGGCAGCACAATTGTAGCGGCTGGCCATTTGGGTAGGCTGCCCCATTGGGCTGCCGGCGTGCCCGTTCGGATCTCGGGCGGTCCTTGGGCACGCCCGCGTGTCAATTTGGCTGTCGGTGGTTCTAGCATGCCAATTCGGCTGTCATCGTAGCAATTCGGCTTCCGGTTGCCCAATTGCCACGCGTTGTTACCTTAATACTGCATTATTTGTTATTAATTAAATTTTATTTGTACTTTTATAGGTTACTGCAATTGCTGCTTCTCTTCTAGACGTGTACTTGATTTAAGATATCTATTTTATTTTTATTTTGGTTGCAATGTTTACATTATGTGTTAGATCATTATAAATTTATTTTGTTATTATTATATAGTGTAAAATAGTAATTTATTAGAAATGGTCTTAATTAGATTAATCTTAATAGTATGTGTTTTCACTAATTATATAGATTGATCATACTTGTTACCTTGATAGTTTATTTATGACATGTAATTAATATAAAATTTGAATTAATTTAATTTTATTTGTTTGATATTCTCATCCTACAACTGAATTACTCATGATTAGATAAAAATATATATGAACAAAACTTGGATGTACAATCGATTAGATAATGAATTTATCAGAGATGATTTTGTTGTTGAACTGGAAACTTTTATGAACTTTGCAAAAAGCCATCCTGAATGTTTGAATGGTCCCGAATTATGGTGTCCGTGTAATCACAAAAAATACAGAAACAGAACTTTTCGTGATGAGGATACTGTCAGAGTTCATATATGTAGAAATGGATTTGTGCCAAATTATTATAATTGGTACTGTCATGGAGAACCTTATGTGTATGAACCAATTGGACCTTCTGCTGGTTCAACATCTGATATACATGTTGTTGCACCTGATACACCAACTAATATTGGAATGCAAACAATGGTTGAGGATGCAATCAATGTTGTTCAATTCTCTCATGTAGATGATATACCAACACAAGAATATCAATAATTATCTGAAATGTTAAAGGCCAGTGAAAGAGAACTGTGGGAAGGCATTCCTTCTGGTCATTCGCAACTTTCAGTTACTGCAAGATTATTAAATTTGAAAGCAGAACATCATTTTTCAGAAAGATGCTACGATGACATATGTCAATTGATGTCTGATTTGCTTCTTGCTGATAACATAATGACCAATAGCTTTTATAATATCAAAAAATTGGTCAATGGTTTAGGTTTGCCAGTTAAGAAGATTGATTGTTGTATCAATAACTGCATGATATTTTGGAATGAAGACAATGAACTGAGTGAATGCAAAATATGTAGTCATCCTCGTTATAAGCCTCTTACTCGCATACCCGGGAAGAAAAAGAAAAAGATTGCTTAGAAAGTGATGTATTACTTTCCATTGACTACAAGACTTCAACGTTTATATGCATCTACTGCTACAGCTAGTCACATGATATGGCATTATGAGCATGTGCATGATGGAGGTCTAATGTGTCATCCCTGTGATTCCCCTGCATGGAAACATCTTGATAGTGTGTTTCCTTCATTTAATATGGAACCACGTAATGTGCAATTGGGACTTTCTGCAGATGGATTTCAGCCATTTGGTCAATCAGGACAACAATATTCTTCTTGGCCAGTTATATTAACACAGTATAATTTACCTCCATGGATGTGCATGAAGGATGAATTTATGTTCCTTACTATACTGATTCCTGGTCCAAGCAATCCTAAAGAGAAGATAGATATTTTCCTCCAACCTTTGATTGCTGAGTTGAGTGATTTATGGAATGTTGGGTCCTTGACTTATGATATTGCAACTAAAACTAATTTTACATTGCATGCTGTATTATTATGGACAATCAGTGATTTTTCAGCATATTCGATGTTGTCAGGATGGAGTACATCGGGAAAATTAGCATGCCCACAGTGCATGATGGACTCTGATGCATTTTCATTACCTTGCAGTGGGAAAGTTTCTTGGTTCGATAACCACCGTAAATTTTTACCCATTGATCACCCTTTTCGGCGAAATAAAAAAAATTTCCTAAAGAATGCAATAGTCAGCAAATCTCCTCCAGTGATTGCTTCAGGTGAAGATATTATTCAACAAATTGACAATTATGGATTTCTTCCAGTTTCTCAACCTGGTGCGGATGACATAAACAAGTACATTGTCCGGATGTGCAAGTGTGGATGGAAGAAAAGGAGTATATTTTGGGAGCTACCCTATTGGAAGTATCTGCTAATTCGACATAATTTAGATGTTATGCATGTTGAAAAAAAATATTTTCGATAATATATTCAACACTGTGATGAACGTTCCTGGAAAAACTAAAGACACTGCAAAATCACGTGAAGAATTAAAAGAGCTAGTTAACAGACCAGAATTGCATCAAGATGAAACATCTAATAGATATCCAAAGGCTTGTTATACATTGAACAAATATGGAAAATAAGCATTATGTAGTTGGTTGAAAGAAATTAAATTTCCTGATGGTTATGCTTCTAATATGAGTAGATGCGTCGATATGAACAGATTAAAGATGTTCAGAATGAAAAGTCATGACTGTCATGTGTTTATGCAAAGACTTATTCCAGTAGCTTTTCATGACTTACTTCCTCAGAATGTTTGGGAAGCGCTCACAGAATTTAGTTTATTTTTTAAAGATCTGGCATCAAGGTGTATTATGGTGGATGATATGGTTCGTCTAAAAACAGACATTCCTCTCATACTATGTAAGATGGAAAGAATTTTTCCTCCTAGTTTTTTTGATTCAATGGAACATTTGCAAGTGCATTTACCATACGAGGCTGAAATAGCTGGACCTGTTCAGTACAGATGGATGTATCCATTCGAACGATTTTTGAGGAAATTGAAGAATAATGTTCATAACAAAGCAAGAGTTGAGGGGTCAATAAGTAATGTTTATCTGGTTGAAGAAGCATCCTCTTTTTGCTCATATTATTTTGTTGATCATGTAAAAACCAGAAATCACAAATGTCCAAGAATTTTGATGATGCTCGGCCGATTGACCCTTCGATGCTATCTATTTTCAAATATCCTGGCAAGGCAATTGGTGGAGCTTCATCTAGATGGTTAACTGAATAGGAATACCAAGCTGTCAGGACATACATACTTCTAAACTGTAATGAGGTCAAACCATATATAAAGTAAGATACCTTCTCTAGATAATTCTTTGTCAGCTTATACGAACAACAATTATATATGCAAAATCCATCTTTTGGTGCTAGTGAGATAGCTGCAAAGTTAGAGACAGAATTTGCATTATGGTTCCAAATATATGTAAGTTATAGCAATTTTAATTGAATAATTTTGAATTTTAAGAAATATTATTTAATCTTCTAATTTATGTTAACATTATTTGCATAGGTGAAAGATCGTAGAATTTCAAATGTCGAAGATGATAGGATATTGAATCTTGCATCAGGTCCTCTCCGTAAAATAATGGTTTACTCTGGTTACTATGTTAATGGCCTAAAATTCCATGTCAGACACCGAGAATCAAACAGGTTAACCTACAATTCTGGTATATGCGTCAAAGGATCTATGGAGAATAGTAACATTGAGTTCGATTATTATGGAATACTCGACGAAATCATAGAGGTTGAATACCCTGCATTACCTTTAAAAAGATGTGTGTTGTTCAAATATGCATGGTACGATCTGACTCCAAGAACAGGTACTCAAATACATCCAAATTACAATTTAGTTGAGGTGCATGCGAACAAAAGGTTCAATAAGTTTGAACCTTTTATCTTTGGAGTACAAGCGGGTCAAGTTTTCTATCTTGAATACCCTATGAGCAGACGAAGATCTAGTCCATGGATGTCTGTTTGTCGAATGAAGGCTCAGTCAACTATAGAAATGCCGAACACCATCACTTCTCTAAATCAGGATTCAATGCAAAATGATTATGTAGAGAGATATTCAGTTGATTCTCAACTCCAGTCTACATCCCAATTACTTGTAGATATTAATGTCATCTACGAGGATATAGATGATGAAGATATGTCTAGCAGTGACGAAAATGTTGAACTACTAGAGTCTAGCGATGATTATTTAGAAGATGCTACTATTGATTAATGTTATCTTACTGATAAAACTGGACATAATATTTTTTGGTTTATCATGTAAGTTATGTATTCTTTTTATCTCTTATTTATATGATCATGTCTCCAATCTTTATAATGATCTACCTATAATTTTTTATGCAGATACTATTATGGCACAGCAGCAGGACGAGCAGCAGCCAGTAGCACTCCGTGGCTACAAGACTCTGAAAATCGTTGGAGAATCGTAAGTAATTATGATTATTATGAATTTAAGTTTAGTTATTATAAATTTTCAAAATTTAATATAATTTATATGCAGGTTTTATCCTGAAGGCCACCGAGTATCCAGTTATATTACTGGAAAATTTAAAGAAAGAGTCTGCGCTGCTGGCATTACATGGAGAAATGTAGACGAGGACACGAAAACTTTTTATTACAATGAATTTGTCGTAAGTATATGTAATATATTTACTATTCTAATACATACTATTCTAATATTGAATAAACTCATTTGAATAAATTGTATTGCAGAAAAAATATACATGGGAGGACGGTCACGAGGCAGAATTTAAAATTACTTGGAACTCATATTGTGCCAAGTTGTACCGTGACTACATGTATTATTTGAGGAAAAAGGCGACGCGACCGACATATGTTGATGCCGAGACTTGGGGTGTATGGACGGCCACCTGGGCTGAAGAAAGATGGAAAGAAAATGCTGAAAAGGCTCGAACCAATAGAAATACAGAGCCAGGTGGCCCGAGCACCGGAACAGCCCGGCATTCATCTGGATCGAAGTCTATTGTTGAGCATACTATGGACTTGGTAAGTAAATTCAAGGTTATGCAAGTAAATTTTATATTTATCAATTACCAGACTCGTATTATTTGGTTCTAATAAATTTTTATAAATAGGAACGAGATCTTGCTCACCAGCCCACTTGTATGGAGATATTTTTGAAGATCTATAAGAAGAAAGATGGGTCTTTTGTCGATTCTCGATCACAGACGATACACGTACAATTCTTATTTTTATTATATATTTAATTGTTTCTATCTTTATTAATCTGATAATTTAATTTCAATATTAATCCGATATTTCTTTTTTTTACAGGATCAAATTACAAATAGAGTGGTCGAGACATCTCAGCCATCGATAGAGGGGGGGGGAGCCACAGACATTGTGCCAACCAGCTGAATGAGATATACTATGATGTTGTCGGTGGACGGACAAAAAACTCCACCCTCTACGGGCTTGGCTCACAGGCCAAAGTTGCCTTCGATCGTCTGAGGATGCCCAGGGGTCGTGCCTCTTCGTCCGCTTCTTCAGAGATGCAGTTTTTATGTCAGGAAAATTATGAACTGCGCTCTCAAATTGCCTCCATGGATCAGAGGATGAATAATTGGATAGCCGATCAGGAGTAGAAGAGAGCGGAGGACGAACGGAGGCATAAAGCTTTGATGGACCATATGAACGCGGTCATAGCTAATTTCACCTCTCCAACACAACCATCGCAACACGGTTTTGAGTCACAGGAGACTCAAGACCCAACAGACATGGACGAGTAGATTTTTTTGAGGTATATGTTAAACTATAGCATGTGTTTTATTTCAATTATGTTAAATTTATTTATTCATTATTTACACTCTAATAAATTATATTTTTATTTTTCATAACTCTGGATAGGTACAGCTAGACATCCTTACAGTTGAGTTATTTTGCAGTTGAGTTATTTTGTTTTAACCTATCTATTTTTACTTTTTATTTTATTACTTGATATCTAGTGTAATAATATTTGTATCATGTAGTTTAACTTATTTTTTTTTCAGGACTCTATTATGGTATGTTGAATGTTTAAATTCTGATGGTTCATATTTGTATTTTTTCATATTGATATGGCATGTTGGATTATGATATTGTGATATTGATGTATGTTCTTTGATAGACTTTTCAGGACTCTATTCGAAATATTGTTCTTTGAATCTTTTTTTTTTTGCAGGACTCTATTATTGTGATATTGTTGTATGTTTGATATGGCATGTTGTATCTTGGATTATAGTTTATGGATGTTGCTATTATGGAATATTGATATTGTATTATTATGTTGTATTATATTCTTAATGTTTGTTTGAGAAAGATTATATTTTTGTTGTTAAATGTGAAAATGTGTGAATGTATTGTGTTTTAGTATGTGAATATTGTATTGTGTTATTAGTATGTGAAAAGAAGTATGTAAATATTTGTAATGTTAGTATCAGCTGAGGACAAAATAAAATTTGTTCGTTTAATTTTTTTTAAATTCCCGACGAAATACCGACGGGACAATGGTTTCCGTCGGTAATGTATCGACAAAAAATATTTTGAAAATACCGACGAAAATAGTAGTTTCGTCGGAAATTTCCCGATAAAAACCCGGAACATTCCGACGGAATCTCGGTTTCCATCGTAAATTTTCGACGAAAACAGTGTTTCCGTCGGCATTTTCCGACGAAAACACTGTTTCCGTCGGCATTTTCCGACGAAAACACTGTTTCCGTCGGTAATTCTCCGACGGAAACACTGTTTCCGTCGAAAAATGCCGACGGAAACACTGTTTTCGTCGGAGAATGTCGTTCATCCTGACCTTGCTATTTTCCGACGGGGTTGTATTTCCGTCGGTGTTCCGTCGGTATTAACCGACGAAAAATTCCGTCGGTACATTCACTACAAGAAAAAAGATCTATTGTGACATTTATTTTATGACACTTAATGGTAAATATTATTATAAACTAATTATAATGACACTTATTAAAACATATTAATTTTATAGATACAATATCTGATTAGACCATTTATCCTGACACAATTTTATAAATATCCTTATAAAATAATCAACATTATTTAATTTATTTAACCCAAACTTTTTCTAACTTAACCCGCATATCTTGCCTCGCCTGCTCTCCTTCCGATCCCTCTGAAAAATACAGCGCCAATATTTCGCTCACCCGCCAGCGCGAACCCTAATCGTAGCGCGATCCTTAACGCATCGTCCCTCTCCTTTTCACCTCCACCCTCACGCGTACCTAGCTAATCTTTCTTTCTCCCTGCGCTCCCTGCTCGATCGCGCCTCCGCGAGTGCCTCCAACGAGCGCACCTCCACCAGCGTGCCTCATTCCCTGCTCGATCGACCCTCCCCTACGTGAGCGCCTCCAACCTGCGCACCTCCACCAGCGTGGTCTGTGCTGCGCGAGCACCTCCCCACGCACGGCGCTCCTCCCCACCACGCCGTCTGCCCACCAACGTGGTCTGCCCTACTCGCATGCCTCCCCATCAGCACGGTCATCTACCCTACTCGACCCTCCTCGCCACACGCGCACCTCACCACCAAAGCCATCAGCCCCCCTGTCTACCCCGCTGAGGTAATTGAAATTTCCTCTTCCACCGTCTCATGATCTGAAGCCCTAGGTTGCAACCAAGTTTCTTCTTGATAAATTCTCAAAGGCATTGAATTTCTATTTGTAGATTTCCGGAAGTGAGAAGAATAGAGACCATCAAACTTTAGAATTCATATAGCAAATAACAAATGTTGAAGATTTAGATTGGATTTCAAACATAGTCCTAATGATGTCTGCAGTTGCTATGTTATAAGATGCTTTGGTGTGAGTCATATTTTTCTTGTTGCCAACCTTGTGGTTGCCTATATAACCTTTCTTATAAAATGTGTCATTCGGACCGCAATTATTTCATATATATTTCTTTGGTTTGGTTTCTCATGTACTAATACATTAGAACATTGTTAACTCTTGGAATTCAGCGTTAACTGTACGTTTTTTTTAAATTATTACCACAATACAATTCTTGTCCTTTTTTTTGGCCAACCCATGTAAATCTTGCACAATAAAGTATTTTTTCTGTTAAATTCTTATCTTGTTAATTCTGCAAATCATTCGTTAGATAGCATGCTTTGAAGGTTTGGTTTGCTTGATAGGTTCGTAACTTATTTATTTCTCTTTAATCTACTCTTCTCCTATTAGTTTCTTTGAACCATCTTAGTTGATGTTTTCTTTGGTTACAATCATTGTGCCCCCTTTACTAGGACTAACCAAACTCAGATTCTGCCTTTATTTGTGTGATCTGTAGATTGTAGTGTCCCATAAAAGATGCACCTTGTCAAATTTTTTGCACCAATATAGTTACTATGCTATGTTGGAAGTTTAATTTACAGAGCCTTTGCTACAGTCCATGGCTGCGGGCCTCTTTTTTCTTTCAAAGGAATCATGGTTCTTAGATTTTTGTTTGAACTCATGATATTTACATATGACAATGCAGCTTATGGATCAAGTATTTAATATACTGCGTGAGAATAACCCTGATCTTGCTGGAGATAGGCGTAGAACTGTGATGAGGCCTCCACAGGTTCTTAGAGAAGGAACCAAGAAGATAGTTTTTGTGAACTTTGTGGATCTTTGCAAAACGTATGACTACTTTCTTTTATGTTTGGATGTTCTTTTACATTAGTCTTTCTAATAGTTAGTGCATTCATGCTTTTTCTTATATGCCATTGTGGATACTCCTTTTTTGTGTACAATTTGTCGACCAATAATGTCTGTTGTATTAGGATAAGCTTGGCTGGTTTATTGTGCTGGAATGGTCAATATGTAAGATGATCTTAGGCATGTTTTCCACATTAATTTTCCTCGTTCCTGTTGTAAACTTGGCATGTTCACTTTTGTGATTTTTGGTTACTTTTGCCATGTCCCTGATCTCTGTTATGCAACTTGAAAATCAAGTTGTTGTTAATATGAAAATCATTTTCTTGGTTAGTCTTAAATTGTTAACTTCATCTGCTATAACTCCAGCCAGAGCCTATTTCTTTTGTTTGCTTAACCATAAATCTCTTGACACAGGAAATTTTCATAGTATTTTTTCTCTTGTTTTCACGTTTTGATGATTGCAAACTTGCATTGTTCTAAAAATAGCTGTGCTCTCCAGGATGCATAGGCAACCAGAGCATGTTATGAACTTTTTACTTGCTGAAATGGGAACAAATGGATCACTTGATAGACAGCAGAGACTGGTTATTAAGGGTAGATTTGCCCCAAAAAATTTTGAGGGCATCCTTAGAAGATACATTAGTAAGCTTTTATGAGAATTTTGAAATTTAATTTCTAATCCTTCAACTGTCATTATCGGTGGTCTATTACTGTATATCATTACTGGTTTCTGCTGTCTACTTCTGTTTGAACTTTGGATATATTTTAACCATTAGAATATTTTCTCAATTGAACTGGCAACACAAATAAAGTACTACTTCATTTAAAATTTGGTTTGTAACTTAGCTCATCAATACACATTGTAGCTTGCTGGTGGATTTCACCTTCAAATCTAGCCAGTTAATAGCGTACTTTAACAGACTGTTTACTCAAGGTGGATGTATAGGATAGGGATGGGTGGTAGTGGAGGGAAAGGGAAAGAAAACAGGATCTCCCTCCTGGCCATTCACCCATATTCATCTGCCCACTTAAGCGTGTCAACTAGGAGTTATTGATAGGTTCGTAACTTATTTATTTCTCTTTAATCTACTCTTCTCCTATTAGTTTCTTTGCCCTGATTCAACTAGGAGTTGTTTCCTCCAAAGTTCAAACATCTAATCTGAAAGTTTGTGTAAATAGTTGGGGTTTGGTGATTCCGGCTGATTGCAAGAAAAGCACATCCTTGTTGATAATATTTAAAATGTTATGAGATTGACTCTTTATAAACTTTTAGATCTTACCTGAAGGTCGAAATACTTTTGTCATGTTAAATTTCTTTAGTTCGAGCATTGAAATTGATGAGCAAGATATTGTTTCTGAAAAGGATTTGGAGCATCTATTGCGCATTCTAGATAGTAATGTTGGAGATGCAGCTTGGCAGAAACAGATGGAATGCACCGTATCCAATATGATTTACCAATCATGGCATCATGAGCCAAAGGTAATTCTTAATTACCTATATACAAGAAACAAATTTGGTATATTTATTTAAGATAGATTGTTGTACAACCTTAGTGAAGCATTCATCACTTTTGATGCTTTCTTGATCATTTGAATTTTAAACTATTCCTTTATTCATCTTGTAAAGCTGATGCAGTATTTATTTGCCGAACATTTAATTACATGTATCTGAAAGGAATCTTCAGTGTGGTGATTGTTTTGCCTATCTCAGGAGGGCCCCTATAATTTATCGCAGCAGAACAGTTTTTGAGGATGCAACTCCTGAATTGGTCAGAGATTTTTTTGGGATGATGATTTCCGGTTAAAATGGGATTCAATGCTTGTACACTTCAAAATATTGGAGGAATTCCATCAGAGTGGAACCATGATTGTACATTGGATTAAAAAGGTTTTATAAAATTTAAAAATCATTATTGATTTAGTTCTATTAACTACACCTTGGTAATAATGACATGTGATTTCTCTATGCAGTTCCCATTCTTTTGCAATGATAGGGAATATATAATTGCTCGGCATATATGGGAGTCTAGAGGGAGCTATTATTGTGTGACAAAGGTATGTATAATCTTTTCTACATTTTCTATAGATGTGACTATAATATTTTTGTCTTATAGCCGCCAAACAACAGACCATGCCTTATCTATTTGGCAAGTATTATAACAATTAGTCTCTTGTATTAAATCACTCAATAGAAATATGCTTTTGTAGAATGTCAGTGGAAGTTCCACATTTCTTGATAAATTATACAACTAAATTATGCAACTAACCTATACATTTAGTTCCAATGTCAGTGGAAGTTCCACATTTCTTGATAAATTATGCAACTAACCTATACATTTAGTTCCATAAATTATGCAACTGAGGAATATAGAAAAGGACTTGAGACCATCTGTGTAAAACACTCTTGTTCATAGAAAAGGATGCTTTATACTTGTTCGAATAATTAAATATTTTATCCTTTAATAATTATCCTTTAATGCTTTTATGCTTTAATGCATTATACTTTAATGCTTGTTCGAATAATTATCCTTTAATGCTTTTATGCTTTAATGCTTTATACTTGTTCGAATACTTGCCCAAGTGTATAAGCAGCTTTATGAACCTGAGTGCGATTGCAGTCTGATGCTCAGTGGGATTTCGTGGTGCTGTGGCTATTTTGTTTTCTCAACATTTTGATGATTCTGTTTGGAAGCTACAGCAGTGAGTGCAGAAATGGTGATGGTCTTTGTTGCTGCGTGCTTGAATTGATCTGAATTGCATACCTGAATTTTGGTGATGGTCCTCTGCACTTGACTGGCAAATGAGTTGATGGAAATGTTTATCTCATGATCATAGCATTATCAGTGTGATCCCTTCATTTATACCTTGAAGTTTCTGAGTATTGTTGAGAGCTGATGGAAATGTTTATGTTTCCATCGTAAATATATTAAATAGCAGTAGAAAGGTAAGAAAAACATAGTGTTACATTTGCATAAAGGGAAAAGTACCAATTTCACAAGTTTTCTGGAGAAAAGAAGCCATGCACAATGCTGTTCCATTGGAACTTGGAATGTCTATGGCTTTATCAAGTCCATTTAAACAAATTTGATAAATGAATGCCCTTTTGATTTATTGCTTGGTTTCTTGGACATGTCAATTTGATTTTTTTCTTTATTATATATTTCTTTAATTTTATTTTATTTACACAAACTAATTAATATATGATTTTTTTTAGGTGACAAGAATATTGGATTTTGTTTAAGATGGGATGGTTGAAGATTGAAGATACAGCAAAGTTTGGAAGTTTGGTTATGTTTTGCTTTAGGAGAGACTTAATTTTTTGTTAGTTCTTAAACTAAATACGTTGGGTACATTTGTGATTGTGATTAGTGCATAGATAATTTTTGAGGTGACCAATTTGTTAATCTTGTATTGCAAAAAATTGGACAATTATTCATTAACACTTTAATTTCAATTTAAAATTTTTATTTGTGTTTATGTTAATTAGTTATATGCGTAAATATTTATAACATGAAAATATTGAAAATGGGTGAGATATTTATTAATATATGATATTTTTTATGCCATAATAAAACACCAAATCATGTAGATAAAAATATCATTGTAAAACTCATATGAAGACATTTCATAATGTCATAATAAATAACTATTAATGATAATTTTAAATGTCCTTATAGATTAATATAGCAAACATTTATATGTGTCACTATAAATTACATAACAAGGTATTTTAAATTGACTTTACAAACTATCATTAGTGACATTTTTTATTATGACTATAAATAAAATTCAAGACGCTTATAATTGTCTTGATAAATAATTTTAAAGGACATATACATTTGTCATCATTGCTATAATAAAACAATATATATAAATGTCATTACAAATCTTATAGTGACACTATTTTTTGTCACTATAATAATTATTCATGCTATTAGTATTGTCACTATTTTTATTTTATAGTGACATTAAAAATTATTATAAGTTATAAGACTTTAGACGACATCACTATAGAGGACATTTTAACTTAATGCCACTATATCAAAAATGTCAGTATAAGTCATATATGATGACATTTTTCAATATCATGAAAAACATTTTTTTCTTGTAGTGATTTATTTTCCCGACGGACCCATATTTCCGTCGGAAATATTGTGTTGGATCGAGGAGCCCGATAGAGGGGGGGTGAATATCGGAAAACTTTCGGATTAGAATAAGAGTAGGTACGCAGCGGAAATTAAAAACAAGAAACACAGCACACAGACACAGAGGTTTTTACTTGGTTCGGAGCCTGTGTCGACTCCTACTCCAAGGCCCACGGTCGTTGACCGTTTACTATGGGCAATCCTATATTCGCGCAAAATCGGTTACAAATAATTTCAATTACAAAAGAGATTGCAATGAATTAATAATAAAGTACTAAGTTCTTCGTTACCGACGTCCGGAGTGTATCGAATCTTTTTGGGGCAGCGGGACGTCCTTGGCTCGAGGTGAGGCGTTTCTGGAGCAAGGCAAGAGCGTAGAAGAACTTTGAAGCGTTGGAGCGAAGTTCATATTAAGCTTGGGGTCGAGGGGTGCTATTTATAGCACCCAGGGGCGCCCTGGTCGTCGAGTGCGCCCTGCCACGTGTCACCCGATCCGTGCTTCGCTCGGTCAAGCCTTATCGCACCGGAATAGGGATGAAGTTTGACCTCTGGGGCGCCCTGGTCGCAGAGGGCGCCTTGGCTGACTTTTTTCGCGTAGAAGACTCAGCTGTGGATAAAGCTGAGGCTTCGCAGAGAGAGCTGGAGGCGCCTTGGCTGTTGAAGGCGCCTTCACTGACGAAGGCGCCTTCGCTGCTGAGGGCGCCTTGCCCAGTAAGCAGCTGAAGCCTATTTTGCTTCGCTTGGTTCTGGTTCACCATGAGGGCGCCCTGGACACTCAGGGCGCCTTGCTCAGCTGTTGCCTCACTCCTTTGAGGCTCTCTGAGTTGCAGACACACGTTCCTTCGGTCCTGCATCAAGGGTTAGTCCAAAACACAACAAAACAATTAACAATTATTTTATACAGCCTTAGCTGTCTTGGTTCTGACTTTGGTCTCCAAAATGGAGCCCTAGGTCGAACCAACGCCTACTGTTCCCTCGACGGGGAACGCGTCCTCACCTACTCCACTCGGGAGAGTTTACCTGATGCCAACCGCTCCTTTGGTTGGACTTTATCCTGACGGTCCTTTGTCAGGTCTTGTGAGCTGGCAGTCCTTCGCCAGTTGCCTAGCAGTCCTTCGCTAGGGCTTTTGGTGTTGGTAGTCCTTCGCCAGTGCCTAGCAGTCCTGCGCTAGGGCTTTTGGTGATGGCAGTCCTTCGCCAGTGCCTAGCAGTCCTTTGCTAGGGCTTTTGGTGCTGGCAGTCCTTCGCCAGTGCCTAGCAGTCCTTCGCTAGGGCTTTTTCTGCATACTTGTTTAACTTGTTAGAAAACAAGAAAGACTTAACTTTTGACCTTGTTGCCATTATCAAAATACAAGTTTGACTTAGGTGCATTTCTGCACCAACAATCTCCCCCTTTTTGATTTATGGCAACCCTAGTTCAAAAAGTTAAGTTTAAACAAAACATGAAAAAGTTAAAGTTTTGTTCCCTCCCCCTGGAAGGAATCTCCCCCTAGATGTTTCAAAAATTGGTGGGGTAAAAAGTTGCACTTTTGAAAAAATATATTGGAATTTTTTGAAACATGATCTTTGAGTACTTTAAAAGGTTTGAGGCTTTTAAGTTTCAAGGTACTCAATAGTTTTTTTTAAAAAAACTTACTTACTTAGCAAACTTTTGAAAAACTTAAGTAGATGTTTTGAGAGACTTAAGTGTTTTTCAAAAAGTTAAAACTTTTGAAAACAAGTTTTGAAAGCTTAAGTATTTTCAAAAAGTTAAAACTTGAAAACAAGTTTTGAAAGCTTAAGTATTTTCCAAAAAACTTAAGAAATTTAAAAAACTTTTGAATACTTTTTGAATAAGGAATGGAGTTTAAGAAAATTTTGAAAAGAAATTTTACTTAAGAAAATTTTTGAAAGGAAATTTTACTTAAGAAAATTTTGAAAGGAAAATTTTACTCTCTCCTTTCCTATCTCTCCCCTTTTGCCATATATCAAAACAAATAAATACAGCATAAATAAAGGAACTTAAGTAAAATTTTTGCTGTACTGAATCAGTTAAATTTACACTAAATCAATCAATTCTCTGTAGGGGTCTGTCTAACCCAATTAGCTACTTACTAACTGTTATAAACAGTAGTTTTTGCTAGGGTTAGTCAAGTTTAAGTATTTTTGTTCAAGTTAGATTTTCTAAACTTGACACTTAACTTGATTGCTATGAAAGTTGTATTTAGTGCCCCAATTTCTGCAGATGCACTGACTTAAAGCATCTTGAATTGAGGCAAAGACCTAAGCATCTCAACCCTTTCTAGGTTATCAATCAAAAGTACCCTAAGGTGCTTGTGAGAT
Organism: Boesenbergia rotunda; assembly: GCA_024364735.1. Taxonomy (NCBI): domain Eukaryota; kingdom Viridiplantae; phylum Streptophyta; class Magnoliopsida; order Zingiberales; family Zingiberaceae; genus Boesenbergia; species Boesenbergia rotunda. Next base: position 253,298 of record JAGFNQ010002186.1, on the reverse strand, counting down.
GCTGGCTTCTAAGTCTATAGGTGCATGCAGTTCTAGGGTTAGAGCCTAGGCTAAGTCCATTTTCGAAAATGCCCTAGTTTTGAAGGGGGTAATTTTAAAATAAAACTAAGTAAAAAAAATGAAAATTGATTTTGAAATTTAGTAAAGCAGTCTTTCAAAATCTATTTTTAGAAAACTGATTTTTGAAATCAAATAGAGCAAAAAAAAATTGAGATACTCTATTCTATAAAGTACAATCCTAACTGTCTTCTTAGTGAACTGAACTCAGATTCAGGTAAGGGTTTTGTGAATATATCAGCTAGGTTGGATTTAGAGTCAATATGCTTAAGTGCTATTTCACCCCTGGCTACGTGGTCTCTGACAAAATGATGTTTGACTTCTATATGTTTAGTTCTGGAGTGTTGAATTGGGTTCTTAGTTAAGTTAATTGAACTTATATTGTCAATAAATACTTGAGTTTGGGTGTAGTTGAGCTGGAAATCTTTAAGTGTGTGCATCATCCATAGAAGTTGTGCAACACATTCTCCTAATGCCACATACTCAGCTTCAGTTGTGGATAAAGCCACACAGTGTTGTTTTCTGCTGCACCAACTGACTAGACTTGGTTTGTTTGCCTTGATTACAAGATTCACATATTAGGTTTTCATTTTTGATTTTGGGGATACCTTTGATTAAGCCAAGTTGGGTAATTTTTGAAATAGTTCTTAGATTGGTATGACCTAATCTCCTATGCCAGAGTTTTGATTGTTCTAACTGTGTTAACATGCATTTGGGTACAAGGGGAAGACTTATAGTATATACATTATTTTTCCTAGTGCCCTTAAGCATGATTTCTGAGTCTTGTGCATTTCTGATCAGGCAGTTAGAATTGTTGAAGGTAACTAAATAACCAGAGTCACATAACTGACTTATGCTAAGTAGGTTAAAACTAAAGTCTTCAACCAATAGAACTTTCTTAATAATGAAATTGGATTTAAGTTCAATATCACCTGACCCAATTACCTTGAGTGTAGCATTATTTCCAAATGCCACTGAGCCCAGGTTTTTGAACTTGAGTTTGGTGAACTTCAATTTGTCCCCAGTCATGTGTCTGGAGCATCCGCTATCTAACATCCATTGGTCCAAATCTTTATGTTCCTACACGTAAAGGATTTTCGGTGATTTGGATCCAATTTGAGTTAGGGATAGCTTAAATTGAGTTTCACTTCCTAGTCTGTCTCACCCCAGTCTAGGGTTTTCAATCACGTTAACCTTATAGGTTTTGTGAGACAGTTTTGAGGGTAAAAATTAATTTTGAAAAGGAATTTTAATTTATTTTGAAAAAGTTATTTTAGTTTTGAAAACAGATTTGATTAAAAAAGTTTTAGAAAGCAGAAATTTTAAAAGATAGATTAATTGATTTTTGAAAGAGAATAAGTTTTAAAAATAGAAATTTTGAAAGCAGATTAGAATCTGAAATTATTTGCAATTTGAGTTAGATTCGAATTTGACAAAAGATAATTTGAATTTGAATTTCAGAAATTGGCTTCCAGGTCTTGGCGAGGCACTAGGCCTTCTTTGGCCGTAGCCTTATGGGATCATCCACCCTTTCCTTGACAAAGCCTTTTAATGAAATTTCATTTTCAAATTAAATTAGGTCATTTTCTGGTCTAACTAGCTTGGTCTTGGATCGGTAGCTTCGGCTGGTTTCACCAGTCTAAAGAGACCAAGTAGACTTGATCTTATTAGAGTTGGTTTCCCCAACGTACTATCATCTCACCTCCTCCCAATACTATATTTTCAAATTTCAAGTAATTTAGTCCTTAAGTCTAACCAATCCTACTTCTAAGCATGACAACTTGCAGAAATTTAAATAAACAAGCAATCAAGCAAAAAAAAAATATCTAATAATGAAAATTATTTTGATTTTGGCTCCCCCTGGACTAAAGCCTCTGTATGGGTTAGGCAAGATGTGAATATTGTCCTTGGGGATCCAAAATTGATTTGAACCAGTTGGTTTAGTCAGGCACAGTTTTGGCACCCATGCCTGAACCTTAGGTCTTGACTGGTTCAGTACAGCAAAGTAAGATCTTTGTCGAGATTTGGTTCTATAGCCAAGTCCGGATCGGTTTAGAACAGACTTCTGTTTTCTAAGAATCATATCAAGATTCTTGGAACCAGAAGTGAATTGTTCTAAAGCTGTTCTTAAGTCCTTAACTTGAGTTTTCAGGGAGGAATTCTCTGATTCAAGTTTTTCAACTTGATCAGGGGTTCCTTCCTGAATTTTCTCAGTTAAGGATTTAGACTCAGCTCCTTCTTTCAGGAGTTTTACTTCCTGTCGGAGGGACTCGATTCGGAGTTTGGCTTTCGCCAAATCTCGGGATAGATATGAAATAAGAGAATTTAATTGCAATTTTGAAAAACCCGTTACCCTTATTTCGCCGTCGTCGGAGAAGGCCAGCTTGCCGTCGTCCTGGTCCGAGTCTGAGTCAGTCTCGATTTGATCCGAAGCGGTCAGGGCTAGAAGATTGGACTGGGGTGCTTCTTCTTCTTCTTCTGAGGAAGACTCGTCCCAGGTTGCTTGGAGTGCCTTTTTCTTTCTGGTCTTTTTGGACTCCTTTAGACTTGGACATTCAGTCTTGTAGTGGCCCTTCTTCTTGCATTCATAGCAGGTTACGTTGGGCTTGTGTTTGTCAGTTGCTGGTTCAGCTGGTTCATCCTTTCTTCGGCTTGTTCTCCGTGTGTTGGCTTGGTTCTTCAACTTTTTGTAGTAGCTTCGAGCTAGCCGGACCAGTTCAGATTGATCTCCTTCTTGATTTTCTATTTCTGAGTCTAAGGTAGACTCGGGTTCAACTTGACTTTTCTTCTTAGTCGTTCTTCCTGTTTTCCCTGCAAAGAAAGCTATACTTTTCTCGGCCAAATTGCAGTTAGTCTGTTCATGCAGTTCAAGTTCAGAAAATAACTCATCTAACTTAATTTTTGAAAGATCCCTAGAGACCTTGTATGCATCTACCATCGATGCCCACAAGGTGGTCCTAGGGAACGCGTTTAGGGCATACCTTATAAGATCACGGTTTTGAACCTGGTGACCTATTGCGTGAAGACCGTTCATCAATTCCTGGATTCTGGCATGGAGCTGGGCTGCTGTCTCGTTATCTGCCATTTTGATGGTGAAGAGCTTGTTCAGTAGCAGATCCCGTTTGCTGATCCTCGTATCTGAAGTTCCTTCGTAGAGCTCAATCAGTTTAGCCCATAGCTCCTTGGCACTGTTGAAAGGGCCTACGCGGTTCAGCTCCTCTTTCGTTAGTCCGCATTGGAGGGTCTGAGTTGCTTTGGCGTCAGCTTCAATTTTGCGTTTAAGGGCAGTGTCCCACTCTGAGTAGTTTTGCGGTACGCCATCAGCATTTGTGGGAATCATCAGTCCAGACTGGATGATTATCCACATATCCACCTGAGTTTTCAGGTGGACCTCCATTCGACTTTTCCAGTAAGGAAAGTCTTCTCCACTGAAAAGTGGAGGTCTGGCGGTGCTAAAGCCTTCTTGGATGGCCATTTGTTACTGAAATAGCAAATAACAAAAAAAATTCCAAGACTTGGTCTTGGATTAGTAGTGCGGGAAGAATAAATAAACACAAATTTCAAGGGGTGTTGCACCAATCTTGAAAGAAAAATTCGAACGAAAATATTTAACGAAGAAAAAAAAATTGAGAGAGAAAGCGAAAGAAAATCCGAAAAATTTTCAAACTGGTGGTTGCACCAAGTTTGAATTCCCCGCTCTGATACCACTTGTTGGATCGAGGAGCCCGATAGAGGGGGGGGTGAATATCGGAAAACTTTCGGATTAGAATAAGAGTAGGTACGCAGCGGAAATTAAAAACAAGAAACACAGCACACAGACACAGAGGTTTTTACTTGGTTCGGAGCCTGTGTCGACTCCTACTCCAAGGCCCACGGTCATTGACCGTTTACTATGGGCAATGCTATATTCGCGCAAAATCGGTTACAAATAATTTCAATTACAAAAGAGATTGCAATGAATTAATAATAAAGTACTAAGTTCTTCGTTACCGACGTCCGGAGTGTATCGAATCTTTTTGGGGCAGCGAGACATCGTCGGCTCGAGGTGAGCCGTTTCTGGAGCAAGGCAAGAGCGTAGAAGAACTTTGAAGCGTTGGAGCGAAGTTCATATTAAGCTTGGGGTCAAGGGGTGCTATTTATAGCACCCAGGGGCGCCCTGGTCGTCGAGGGCGCCCTGCCACGTGTCACCCGATCCATGCTTCGCTCGGTCAAGCCTTATCGCACCGGAATAGGGATGAAGTTTGACCTCTGGGGCGCCCTAGTCGCAGAGGGCGCCTCGGCTGACTTTTTCCGCGCAGAAGACTCGGCTGTGGATAAAGCTGAGGCTTCGCAGAGAGAGCTGGAGGCGCCTTGGCTGTTGAAGGCGCCTTCACTGACGAAGGCGCCTTCGCTGCTGAGGGCGCCTTGCCCAGTAAGCAGCTGAAGCCTATTTTGCTTCGCTTGGTTCTGGTTCACCTTGAGGGCGCCCTGGACACTCAGGGCGCCTTGCTCAGCTGTTGCCTCACTCCTTTGAGGCTCTCTGAGTTGCAGACACACGTTCCTTCGGTCCTGCATCAAGGGTTAGTCCAAAACACAACAAAACAATTAACAATTATTTTATACAGTCTTAGCTGTCTTGGTTCTGACTTTGGTCTCCAAAATGGAGCCCTAGGTCGAACCGACGCCTACTGTTCCCTCGACGGGGAACGCGTCCTCACCTACTCCACTCGGGAGAGTTTACCTGATGCTAACCGCTCCTTTGGTTGGACTTTTGCCTGACGGTCCTTTGTCAGGTCTTGTGAGCTGGCAGTCCTTCGCCAGTTGCCTAGCAGTCCTTCGCTAGGGCTTTTGGTGCTGGTAGTCCTTCGCCAGTGCCTAGCAGTCCTGCGCTAGGGCTTTTGGTGCTGACAGTCCTTCGCCAGTGCCTAGCAGTCCTTGGCTAGGGCTTTTGGTGCTGGCAGTCCTTCGTCAGTGCCTAGCAGTCCTTCGCTAGGGCTTTTGGTGCTGGCAGTCCTTCGCCAGTGCCTAGCAGTCCTTCGCTAGGGCTTTTTCTGCATACTTGTTTAACTTGTTAGAAAACAAGAAAGACTTAACTTTTGACCTATGTTGCCATTATCAAAACACAGGTTTGACTTAAGTGCATTTCTGCACCAACATATTGTTCCCGACGAATAATTTTCCGACAATTTTTTTTCCGTCGGGAATGGCTTGTGCCGACGGAATTCCGTCGGTAAAGTTGGAATTTTTTGTAGTGTGTCATTGTGCAAATAGAATGCAATTGGTGTCACGTATTGCCAGACAAAGAAGAAAGTCGGAGAAGAAAATTAAAATTATCTCTTATTCAATGGATTATTTGTGCCTTAATGGAAAGAATGCCGAAAAAAAATTACACGTAAAGAAGAGTCATAAAGTCGTATATGTTGGAGCGTGTCTCGAAGCCGTGAAAATAAGGTTTAGCGATCGTTTAGTGTATGTGCCGTTATTTATTTTGGTATGATTTTAACAAATAATTGGGTCTCTTCCTAGCCTAGGCCCTGAGGAGGTTGCCTCCTTGGTCTCATAGAAGGACTGGGCATGTGGGTGATTAACGCAGAGAGCCCCCAACAATTTTCGTCATCGTATTAGAGTTATTTTCGTCTTCGAATCGTCAGTATTTTAAGACTATTTAAACTTTTGAATTAATTTTATTCAGTTAAACGTAGAGATGACATTTTGTGTCTGATGATTTTTTATTTCTCCATAATCTCTCTACGATAACGTGCTTTCAAAATAATTATTATTTTATTCGACATCAATACCTAAATAGTTATTATAACTGTTATAACAAGTAATACAACCGCGTAGTAATTATTAAATTATTGTTATAAAAATTTTAAAATGATTTTGATTGAGTTAAAATATTTTTAATGGAGTTTAAGTATATTGACTAAATTAGTAAAGAATATTTTAATATAATAATATTATATATATAATAATATTATATATATAATAATTTTGATTAAAATAAAATCTTATATTTTATAATAGATAGTCATAAATGTTATAACAATTGAAAGTGCCACTTGGGGCTTGGTGTGGCTGTAAAAGGTATGATATATTTTATAAGAAATTAGGGTTCAATTCTTACGTAGGATACACTTACGATGATTAAGTTACTAGTGAAGTTGAGATGTCATGTCAGGAGCCATCGTAAGTTACTAGTGAAGTTGAGATGTCATGTCAGGAGCCACTGCATGTCCTAATTTTTTTTAAAATAATGATAGAGAGAGTGAAAATGGGAGAGTGAAAATCATAGTAAATGATGTGGCATGACATGACACTTTACATGCACATGTCCGATTATCACTTGGACACCATCGGCGGCCTAAGGCCGCCGTCCCGAGTCAAACTATATCCTGGTGGATACGGTGAACCCGTCGGAGATCGTGCATGCAAGGTGCCACGTCATTCACTATGATTTTCACTCTCTCATTTTCACTCTCCCAATCATTATTCTTTTTTTTATTTGGGGGGGGGGGGGGTGGGGAGGAGGGTTGGAATATGGGTTGAACTATCAGGCGGTAAGATCTGATTACTTGGTGTGTGTATATCTATTGTGCGATCTTAGGTTAAAGTTTGATATACTCACTTCAATTTGACTCAAGTTGAATTTTAATATTTGATAAATGTGTTAATTAGTTGACCAAGAGTAAAGTAGGTAAAAATTGACTAGATACTTGTCTGGATGTGGGAAGTCTAACAGAAAATTGGCAAAAAAAATTCAAGTGGATTACGATTGACCAAAAAAATTTAAGTGGATCACGATTGACCAGACACTTCATCAGAAGTTGAACGGGGAATTGACATGATGGTAGAAATCCAAGTGAGTCATGGAGAATCACACTTTTGACACAAGACAACAAGTCCAAGTGAGTTATGAAGGATTAGACACTTGACACGAGATGAGAATTTTAAGTGAGTCACACTTGACTGGATACTTACCAACGAGAGATTCCTAACAAGTCATGGTTGACCAAATGTTAGGCTTTAAACATAAAGTCCTAATAGATCAAAGTTGACCGGATATTGAACAACAGGAAGCCCTAGCATGTCAAATATAACCTGATGCTGGACAGAGGAAGTCTTGATCGGTTGAGATCAACTGGATACCAGACAAGACGTGAATTTGATCTTTAAAAGGCTAAATTACGGTTAGCAATCAATTGTCATGAATTAGCCATCAATTGGCAAATCCTTAATCTAGAATTCCGAATTTGCTGTGTGATAAATTGATTGGCGCAATCGATTGCTCGACTGTGGCTAGCGAAGAGAAAACTTCAAAATCGACTGGCTAGTTCAAATAGAGGCAATCAATCGGTTCGTCAGGTAAAAAAGAGTCGTTCTATAAGTTTAAACGGTCAGATCCGATGTGACAATCAATTGGTGCGTAATGTCAATCGCCTGCTGGACGGAAATCAACCCGAATGCAGCTCTTTAAAAGTGGGTTTCGGAAATCGACATGGTTTGTTCTTGGAGATTTCAAGTGATGTACTAGTATATTTCGGGATCAATAAGAGATTATTCCAAACTATAAGAAAGCATCCAAAATCAAGTTCTTCATTCTAAAATCGTTTTTGATTTCATTTTTATTTTTATTTCTTTTTCTTATTGTATACTAGTGATAATAAGCTTGTAAGTGATTTCTTTGTCTCTGGAAAGTATTTGAGAAGGAAAAAATTTAGTTGAAGGAGATCAATAGGAGTAAATCTTTGGATTAGTCACCTAAGAAATGAATATCAAATAAAATTTGAAGTTGCGCATGTGACTGTAAGCTTGAGTTAAAATTTTCGCTATGCATTAAAAAAATGAGCCCTCAAAGGATTTGACATTTTTAACAATTACATAAGAATCATAAACTGATGTCATTATCACTAGAAATTAAAAATGGTATTTCAAATTGATTTCTGTTGAGTTTTTTTTAATATTAATCATTTTTAATTAGGTTGAGTCTCATGAATTTATGATTTTTAATATCTAAAAAAAATTTAAAGGTAGATTTATTTTTCATTTTTATTTTTGATAGAAAATATAATTTTATAAAAAACGTGTTTAATTTACATTTTTCAATTTTATTTTTCAGAAAAAAATATAGCGTTTTCTGAAAAATTAAAGAATGAAAGAAAATTATTTTTCAAAAAAATATGAAAATATGATTTTTTAAAAAATAAAAATAAAAAATAGAGCAAACCAATCAAACACCCTCTTAGAAAGTTGCATTTTTTAAAAAAAAATGCCAAGATACTTGGTAAATTAATTTGTGCTTTCAAACTTCGCATGACAAATATTAACTAAAAAATAAAGAGATTATGTTAAAATAAAATGTTAAAATTATAAATCATAAAACTTTTTTAAAAACATTTTGTACTGATATTTGACAGACTGTTCACAAGGCAAGTATGTGAAAAGTCCCGCGGAAGGACCATTGAAATGAGGATTGAAGAAATGAAATATGAAACCGACGAAGTGTGCGCGATTGTTTCGCCGATTGAGTTGATATTTTTATTCAACGGTGAGGGAATTAGCAAATTAGAGGGTTGACCGAATACTTTTATTTATAATAAACAAAACATTGCCCTTCTCTCTTTTTTTTTTAAATTTTATAAATTTATAGTTTTAGATGATTCTTTCGTTTTTTAATAACTGATAGGAAATGGGAAATTGACCCGATTGGTCAAACAGGTGCCCCGTTGACGTCCTAACCAGCTGGTAGTTGTCCTTCGCTGGCTTAAGTCAAACTTCACCGTTCACACTTATCTCACCGCGTTTTAAAATACCGCGGGAAGAAACAGAGTCCCGCCATGGATGACCCCAACGGTAAGCGTCCCTTCCCTTTCCACGAAGAGGATGAGCACCTCGAAATTCTCTCCTGGGCCTTATCTCCGGCGTCGGCTCCGGCGCTCACCCCGTCGCCGCCGCCCTCAGCCTATGCGGAGTACAGAGGATGCTCAGTCGACGAAAACGTAGGCACCTGCGGGAATAACGCCTTGTTCTTTCCTCCTTCGCATCCGCACGACGAGTTCGATCTCCTTGAATCGTCTCCGGAGGCGACGTTGTCGTGCTCCTACGCCTTTGCAGAAAACAGAGGATGCACTCCGGGCGGAAATGTAGGCGACGGCTCGAATGAGAATTTCCACGGGAGATCAATCCAGTTCTGGGCCTTAACTACACCGCCTCCAGCGCAGCACGACGCGTTCTTCTCGGTTCCAGCTTTTCCGTCGTCCGCCTTCTTCCAGTACATAACATGCAGTCCCGCCGAAAAAATAGGCAGCTGCGGGGTGGAAAATATCCACCGGAGATTTATCCGATTCAGGCGGTCCATGGCGGCAGAAAGCTGGCGGAGGATCTCCGCCAATGAATCAATGTCGGAGGGTAACGGCGGCCACGGCCCTGGGTTCAAGCACATGATGAGGGAGCGGCAGAGGAGGGAGAGGCTGAGCCAGAGCTACGCCGAGCTCCATTCTCTGCTTCCTAGTGGATCAAAGGTGCGATCTTTCTTTAAAAAATTTCTTCGAATTCAAACCTCGCAAATCCTCTATTGCAGGGTGATAAGATCTCGATCGTTCAATCGGCGATGGATTACTTGATCGAGCTGCGGTGGGAGAGGGAGAGGCTCTGCCGGCGGAGCCGAGAGCTGGAGCTGATGAAGCGCGGGAAGGCCAAGGAGGAGGGGAAGGAGATCAAAATGAAGGTAAAGTCGGCATCACCGTTTGGCAATGTGATTTCTGCTCTTCGAGGCTTGAAGAGAAAGAGAGTGGAGGTGGCAGCGGTTCGAACCAAGTTCGCCGGCGAGAAATTGTCGGTGGAGTTGCTGGTGGAAACAGAGGAGGGGAGGGAGGAGGCGGAGAGAGCGCTGAAGGCTGCTTTGGATGAAATGGAAGAGAATTAAATAAAATTTTAAAAAATTACTCTGAACCTTTCAATGTTTACGGTTATTTTATTTTACCCCTCATGAGTGTTCAAATAACAGTTTGAGAGTCCCAAGTCCCAACTGGTGTAATGGAGTTGTAAGAATTTAAAGAAATAATAAAAAGGTCATATTTTAAATTTTGAATATTAATTTATTAATATATATATAAATTGTATTTTAAATTTACTTGATAGATGAACGAACTAAAGAAAAGGCTTGAGATATCTAATTAAATTTAAATGGCAAAAATCAAAATAGTGTTTTATTTAAATGTGAATCTAAAGGGTGTTTTTGTCATAAACGCTCTTAAAGTCATTCTAACTCATGAAATAATTTTGGTGAATTATAAATCTTAAAATAATATAAAAATAATATTTCAAAAAAAGTAATAAATGGCATATAAAATTTAAAAAATATATATATTTTAAAATATTAAAATTTAATTGTTTAGAAAATAAATTTCTTAAAAATACCATATAAAACATTTTTAAAAATAATAGACATTAAAGTAATTTAAATTTTATATATTTAATAATAAAATATTTTAAAAAATCACAAGTGAAACATAAATTAACAATATAATAATTTTAGTTAAAATTATATTTATAATAATTTTGATCAAAACTATTATACTGTTATATAATAATTTTAGCAATAAATGTTACATTATAATTTCAAGTTTTCAAGTCACTTTACAAATCTTTTGTCTGTATTCATTTGTTTAGATTCGAAATTTATATATATTTGGGGAATTGTTACTACATAATAATTTTTGAAGTCATTTTATCATTTTAAATGTATAAGTGCATTTCAATCACCTTAAAAGTATATCTGTTAATTTAAATTCAAATTAATACCAAAGATCCAACTAGACCCGACTACGATTCGGAATCGACGGTTCGACGGTTCGGAACCGTCGGTTCGACGGTTCGTGAGAGGTCGACCCTTAACCTTAACCGCCCAAGACGGTTACGGTTCACGGTTCGGAACCGCCGGTTCACGGTCCGGTTCACGGTTCGCCACGGTTTGGCACGATTCAAGATTATTATATTAAAAAAAATTAAAAATTAAAATTAAAAAAATAAATTTTATTAAAAAAGGGCTTACACTTATATAAGTTGCCTACGTATCCCCTTAGGGTATAGGGGAATCAAAGCCCACGTAGTTCTCTTACATTTTTACCCTTTTACATTTTTACATTTCTCACTCACTTGCATTTCCTCCCGTTTCTGTTGTATTTGTTCCTTCGGTATCAAATTCTTCGGCTTCATCTTCTGAAAGTTGCATTCCTTGGATTCGCTTTTCGGCTCTGGTCCAATCATCAAGTAATGCTTGAGCTTCCAATGAGTCGGGAGACATGGTTGATCGTCGTTCATCTAATATGTTGCCGCCGGCACTGAATGTCTGCTCCACAGCAACAGTCGACACTGGAGAAGCTAAAATTTCTTTTACGATCACGGAGAGAACGGGAAAGCTTTGAGCCTTCTGTGACCACGAAGTCTTCGCTATCTGCTTCATTAAAATCAAAAGAAGTCGTAAAATAATTTTCAAGTTCTTGTGTAAAACTTGAGGATCCTCATGGACGTTTCGTCCGTTCTTTTAATAAAAGTTGGACTTTTGTAAGTTTTAAATTAGTAATAGTAGGTTGTTGTGTTTCAGAAATATTAGTTTGTGTTCCATATTTAACATAATATTGATTATAAAGATCATATAAATAATTTTTAATATTATATACAATATTAGCTGGATCCGGAGAGGAAGAATCCTTAATAGGAATTAATGCGTCATAATATAAAGTTAACATTTCTTATAAAACTTCTAATTTAAATCTAGGATCTAAAGCAAATGCAATTAAATAAATTTCAGGAATTTAATAAAAATATTTTTCCCATTTAGTTTTCATAGCTATTATACATAAAGTTAAAGCTTCATCATTTACATGTTCATTTAATATTAATACTATACTACAAAAATTTACTAAAATTAAATGAGTAGTAGGATAATAAACACCAGAAAATTGTTCAGTTGCATCGTTAAAAACTTTTAAAATTTCACAAATACTACTACAAATATTCCATTATTGTGAAAATAAATATATATTAGTATTACTATTTTGTGCAAAAAATAAACATAATAAATCTTTATATTGAAAAGAATCTTGTAATAATTGATATGTTGAATTCCAACGTGTCGGAACATCACGTGAACATTTTTTTGGTCGCATTCCATTAGCTTTACAAAATCTACCCCATTACTACAAATATTCCATTGTTGTGAAAATAAATATATATTAGTATTACTATTTTGTGCAAAAAATAAACATAATAAATCTTTATATTGAAAAGAATCTTGTAATAATTGATATGTTGAATTCCAACGTGTTGGAACATCACGTGGAAATTTTTTTGGTCGCATTCCATTAGCTTTACAAAATCTACCCCATTGTTTCATCATAGATGGATGAGACCATAAGTATGAAATTGCGGTTCTAATTGGTTGAATATAATTTTGTAAAAGTTTTAATCCATCTTGAACACATAAGTTTAAAATATGGTATACACAACGAATATGAAAAAATAAACCACCAACGACAGGTTGACAAATAAATTTTAATTCATCTATTGAAGCGGTATTAGAACTAGCATTGTCTAATGATATTGAAAATATTTGATGAGTCAATCCATATTCTTCTAAAACTATGTGTAATAATTGTGCAATGTTATGAACAGTGTGTGATTCATCAAAAACTCTATAAGCTAATAATCTTTTTTGAAGGATCCAAGAGTTATCAATCCAATGGCATGTTATACCCATATAAGAATGAGTTTGCCAATGATCACTCCAAATATCGGAACATAAAGAAACTTTATTATTTAATTTACTAAATTCTTCAATTAAATTCTTTTTTCCTTGTTTTACTAATCTTTTAATTGTACGAGTTATTGTAGTCCTAGGTACACGTTTAGCAGGAGGATTAAGAGATTCTTTACACAAATCTTCAAATGTGCATTTAGCTCCAAAACTAAAAGAAAGATGTTCTACGGAAACAAATTTAGCTAATGATTCTCTTAATTTATTATCTGAATATAAAAATAAACTAGAATCAATACTACTACCGCTAGAAAATCTAGATAATTGTGTTTGAGAGCGGTCAAGCCCATATTCCGTCAAGTGCTTCGTTTCTACATGTCATTTCAACGACCCATAGCCGCCGCCGGCTTGGAATTTGTAGGAAGCATTACAATGCTTGCATTTTGCACGCATTTCTCCCGACGGAAGTGTGACCTTCTCAAAATGTTTAGTGAAAATAGACGATTTTAAAGGAGGATTATCCCGAACCTTAGAAGTAATCGCATCGGTACTTCCTTGCGTTTTGGGGATCGGAGGGCGTTGGGGCTGAGCCTCGGTCTCAACATCGGTAGATTGAATTTGAAGGTTGGGATCCTCGTATGCAATTTCTTTTCCCCTCCGAAATCGAGATGATGAAGCTCCGTGACCTCCTTCCATTATCGTCGATGAAGAATGCGGAGAGAAGTTGAGAGTTAGAGAGTTGAGAATGAGAGATTGAGAGAAGAGAAGTTGTTTTGTGAGTGAAAATGATGAAATGAGCTCCCTATTTATAGAGTTCAGATCATAACGGTCACTAAATCGTAGCCATTGATCAAAAAATGGTCAAATGATCTCATCCGTCAAAAAAAAAAAAAAAAATCAAAAACTGCCCAACGACACTGAATCGGCGGTGCCCAACGACACTGAACCGGCGGTTCAGTGCCGTTGGAAACCGCCGGTTCACAGTTCCGGGGGCCTGGAATCGGAATCGGCCCGACATCCTGCCGGGTCGGTTCCGGTTCGACCCGGCGAACCGGGTCAACGGGCCAACCGGCCCGTTGACCCGGGCCGATTCCGGGCTGGACCCGGCCCGAGGTCGGGTCTAGATCCAACCATCACCCATATAAGCAGATGTCAAGGAATGATCAATACAAGCAGATGTCAGAGAATGGTCAATACGAAGATTGATAATATCAGACACTTAGAATGATTCCACATGCTGAGTTAGAGATGATATTTTTATCCGAATTAGATGAAGATCCGACATTCGGTCCGAATGGAAGAGTCTATAGAGGGAGTATTGATACCGAATATCCTAATTTAAATACCCGATTATCTTTAATGTTATGGGTATGAATATCTTATACTTGATGGATATAGGATTGGAGGATATAAAATCCTATCACGCTCTCGGAGGAGCCACATGTCAAATATAAATTAGACAACATCTCTCCCGTACGACGGATAATATGAAACCTTAATACATATATAACGGCCTATATGACCCCTACAATCATATCACGGTCGACACGGTTAGTAACAAAGTACAATCCATGCATCACACATCGTAATACAAGTCCATAGGCACAAAACAACAGAGAATACAAGACATATCATACTAATACCCATAACTAAAATGGAAAACTCAAGATGTAGTCATCGACGAGAAGGGATTGGCAACTGGGCTCGCCTAGCAGATATCATCCTAAAAAAACATAAAACAAAACGAGTGATGGTGAGTTCAAGCAAACTCCGAGGGTATAGAGATAGATATACATAACACATAAATAGTTAGATAAGCTATAAAGAGTCAACAGGATACAGTCTCGTGGGAGAATAGGAATATGTATAACAGAAACGTTGAATGTATATGCATATTAGAGTCAGTCTATCCTGCAGGGTGGAACAATCAACCCTGATATAACCTTCCACGGGTCTACCCGTATACACGAGCTATGCAAGATCTCACACCAAGTACGGTGCACAATGCACATGTGTAAATATCTCCTGTATGTGCACGTCTATATGTAGCAAACAAATGTAGCAAGCATAAGCAAATACAACCCCATACATCATGCACATGATGCAATGTCATAGTCACACCTAACGCCAGTCAAGTCACCGTCACATGTCATATGAAAATGACTGAGTGGGTGGGCTATGACAACTGTATGCACTCTGCCATCACTGCTACTAAGTGACCGAATATATAGGATGTTGGTGGAGTAAACACTCCTACGTTAAGTCATAAAGGGAGAGATAACTCTCTCACCTCCTCGTATCACTAGAAGGAAGAGGGATCCCTGCCTGTTATCACGCTCCGGAACCACTATCCACGAGCAGCCAAGCGGAGCAGCACAGAGCAACTGCACACACCCGCTGGTATCTACTAACCTGTGAGTTGCCATGTGTACAGATCCAAATGTGATTGACGATGGGCTCAGATCACAGGGGAGCCGATGATCGCCAGCATATAACAATGCAAGGTTGGTGCATGACACTAACACATGCAAGACCCACTAGATCATCATCCATAACTCAACACGATATGCATAGGTCGAAAACCTGTATCATGATCTCACGATTATACAACTAGGTATGCATGCAAGATATAACTAGTAATCCATCTATACCAGGTATAATGTAACATACCACTACTCCTATGTGTTGGTGCAGAATGCACCTAAGTCAAACCTGTGTTTTGATAATGACAACATAGGTCAAAAGTTAAGTCTTACTTGTTTTCTAACAAGTTACTCTAGTGTGCAGGAAAAGCCCTAGCGAAGGACTGCTAGGCACTGGCGAAGGAATGCCAGGGTAAAAAGACCTAGCGAAGGACTGCTAGGCACTGGCGAAGGAATGCCAGGGTCAAAAGACCTAGCGAAGGGCTGCTAGGCGCCAGACGAAGGATAGCCTGGGATTGAAGCCCTAGCGAAGGAATGCTAGGCACCGAGCGAAGGGCTGCTCGGCATCCAAGACCTGACAAAGGACCGTCAGGCAAAAGTCCAACCAGAGGAACGGTTGGCATCAGGTAAATTCTCCCGAGAGGAGTAGGTGAGGACGCGTTCCCCGTCGAGGGAACAGTAGGCGTCGGTTCGACCTAGGGCTCCATTTTGGAGACCAACGTCAGAACCAAGACAGCTAAGGCTGTATAAATTAATGCTTTATTTTATTTTCGGACTAACCCTGGATGCAGGACCAAAGGAACGTGTGTCTGCAGCTCAGAGAGCCTCAAAGGAGTGAGGCAGCAGCTGAGTAGGGCGCCCTGAGTGTCTAGGGCGCCTCCAAGGTGAACAATAAACAAGTAAGGCAAAAAGGAGTTCGGCTAACCACTAGCCGAGGCGCCCTCTGCATCCAGGGCGCCCTCAGCAGCCAGGGCGCCCAGGGCGCCTTCAGGTGCCAAGGCGCTTCGCGCCTATGCCAGCGAGGCCGATCAACTCTATCCAGCCGAGAAGACCGCGTCAACCACGGCGCCCTAAGCGACCAGGGCGCCCCAAAGGTCAAACCTCATCCCTATTCAGGTGGGATAAAGCTTGACCGAGTGAAGTGCGGATCGGCTGACACGTGGCAGGGCGCCCCCGACGTCCAGGGCGCCCTAGGTGCTATAAATAGCACCCCTCGACCCCAAGCTTGACAATCACTTCGACACAACGCTTCTACGCTCTTCCGCTCTCGCACCTTGCTCCGAAAACCTCCCAACTCGAGCCGACGACGTCCCGCTGCTCCGAAAAAGTCAACCTTCATCAGACGTCGGTAAAAAGAAGAGCTTTCTTTTCATTAAAGTTTACTATACCGTATTTGTAAATCAATATTTGTAAACTTTCTCTGCGCCTATATAGAATTGCCCAAAGTAAACGGTCAACGACCGTGGGCCTTGGAGTAGGAGTCGACACAGGCTCCGAACCAAGTAAAAACGACTGCATCTCTGTGTTATTTTTATTTCCGCTGTGCACTTGCTCTTAATTTTCCGAAAAAGAATGAATTCCGATATTCACCCCCCTCTATCGGTGTTCTCGATCCAACAAGTGGTATCAGAGCGGGGAAGTTCAAACCTGGTGCAACCACCAGTTTGAAATTTTTTTTCGGATTTTTTCTATTTTTTTCCCTTTTTTTCTTTACGAATTTCTCGCTAAATATTTTGTTCGTTTTTTTTTGTTAAGCGAGGTTGGTGCAACACCCCTCGTTATTTAATTTATCCAGCACTACTAATCCAAGACCTAGTCTTGGAAAATCCTTTATGTTTTCTTTTTCAGATTAAATGGCTATGCAAGAAGGTTTTAGCACCGCCAGACCTCCACTTTTTAATGGAGAAGACTTTTCCTATTGGAAAAGCCGTATGGAGGTCCACCTGAAAACTCAGGTGGACATGTGGATTATCATCCAGTCCGGACTGGAGATACCCAAGAATGCTGATGGACTTCCTCAAAGCTACTCCGAATGGGACAACTCCCTAAAACGCAAGATAGAAGCCGACGCAAAAGCTACTCAAACTCTTCAATGCGGATTGACGAAAGAAGAGCTGAATCGCGTGGGCCCCTTCAACAGTGCGAAGGAGCTCTGGGCAAAATTGATCGAGCTGCACAAAGGAACGTCAGATACCAGGATCAGCAAAAGGGATCTGCTCCTGAACAAGTTGTACACCATCAAGATGGCCGACAACGAATCAGCAGCCCAGCTCCACACACGAATCCAAGAGTTGATGAACGGTCTCCACACAATAGGTCACAAGGTTGAAAACCGTGACTTAATAAGGTATGCCTTAAACGCTTTCCCTAGAAACACCTTGTGGGCATCTATGGTAGATGCATACAAGGTCTCTAGGGATCTTTCAAAAATAAAATTAGACGAGTTGTTTTTCCGAACTTGAACTGCACGAACAAACTAACACCAATGTGGTCGAGAAAGGTATTGCTTTTCTTGCAGGCAAGACTGGAAGGACAACAAAGAAGAAGTCTGAACTGAACCCGAGTCTAACTCAGACTCAGATTCAGAAGAAGAAGAAGGAGAACAAACTAAGCTGGTCCGACTCGCTCGAAGCTACTACAAGGAGCTGAAGAACCGAACCAACAAACGAAAACCGGCCGAAGAAAGGACGAACCAGCTGAACCCACAAATAAGCCCAATGTAACCTGCTACGAGTGCAAGAAAAAGGGCCACTACAAGTCAGAGTGCCCTAACCTAAAGGAGACTAAAAAGATGAGAAGAAAGAAGGCGCTGCAAGCAACCTGGGACGAATCTTCCTCAGAAGAAGAAGAAGAGGCACCCCAGTCCAACCTCCTAGCTCTGACCGCCTCAGATAAAGTTGAGACTGAGTCAGAAACAGAACAAAAGGACGGCGAGCTGACCTTCACAGAAGACGGAGAAATTAAGGTAATCGGTTTTAATAGATGTCAGTTAATTGAATTAATTTCGTTTCTTTCTCGAGATTTGGCAAAAGCCAAACTCCGAGTCGAATCCCTCCGACAGGAAGTAAAACTCCTGAAAGAGGGAGCTGACTCTAAACCCTTAACCGAGAAGGTTCAGGAAGGAACTCCTACTCAAGTTGAAAAACTTGATAAGAAGAACTCCTCCCTGAAAACTCAGGTTAAGGATCTTAGATCAGCATTAGAACGATTTACATCTGGTTCCAAGGGTCTTGACATGATCCTTGGAAAACAGAAATCAGTTCTAAATCGATCCGGATTGGGCTATAGAACCAAATCTCGGCAAAGATCATACTTTACTGTACTGAATCAGTCCAGAGGTAAAATTCAGGCATGGGTACCTAAACTATACCTAAACAAACCGACTGGATCAAATCAGTATTGGATCCCCAAGGACAAGATTCACATCTTGCCCAACCATCACCGTGGCTTTAGTCCAGGGGGAGCCAAACTGAAAACTATTTTCATTATTAGATAAACTTGTTATTCTTGATTTAAATTGCTTGATTGATTGGTTATTTAATTTCTGCAATATACCATGCTTAGACTTAGGCTAGCTTAAGGACTAAACAAACTTAGCTGAAATTTGACAACATAGTATTGGGTGGAGGTGAGATGATAGTACGTTAGGGAAGCCAATTTGGCGGAACTAGCCGAAGCTACCGATCCAAGACCCAAACTAGTTAGACCAGAAATTTTTCAAAAATTTTTGAAAATGAAATTTCATTAAAAGGCTTTGTCAAGGAAAGGGTGGATGATCCCATAAGGCTACGGCCAAAGAAGGCCTTGTGCCTCGCCAAGACCTGGAAGCCAATTTTTGAAATTCAAATTCAAATTATTTTTTGTCAAATTCGAATCTAACACAAAATTTCAGTTATTTATAGATTTGAACATCACTTCAAAAATTTCAAAATTTATTAAGTTTTCAAAATTTAATTATTTTCAAAATTAATCAAAATTTTCAAAATAACATTAAAACCTGTCTCACAAAACCCATAAGGCTAACGTGATTGAAAACTCTAGATTGGGTGAGACAGTAAAATTAAAACTCAATTATGATTCCTTTAATACATGTGTTGTAGTTAAATCCTAATCTTAACCCATGATCAAAATAGTCAAACTATGGTCAAAGAAGTCAAACTACAGTCAAAGCAGTCAAACCTCGGACAATGTAGACAAACCTTGGTCAAAACACTTAAATTAGGTCAAATCCGGTCAAAATCAATCCTTTAGGGACAAAACAGCCCATAGGGCGCCCAATTGCTTTAGGGCGCCCCGAGGTAGTCAAAAGCTGCCAAAAGGTAGCTGCAGAAGCACGGAAGCCGCCCTCATCATGAAGGGCGCCCTCCCATAGGCCTGTAATCAAAGAAAGCTGCCAAAAGGCAGCGGCAGGCCCGGTCAAGGCGCCCTCGTCAGGGAGGGCGCCTACCCACAGTCCTTCAACGGCAGAAAGCTGCCAAAAGGGACGTGCAGACCTGGGCCCGCCCTCCCCATGCAGGGCGCCCTCAACAGACAGGGTGCCCCTCCCGATAAAGGGCGCCCAAATCTGCCTATAAAAGGGATCCCCTTCTCCTCTTCACACCCAAACCACTCCTTCTCCTCAACTCTCTATCTTCCAAGAGATCTAGCAACACTCTCAAGCTTTCATCCTCAACGATGCCTCCCCGAGCAACCCGGTATAAATTTTAATTAAGTCAATTTCTTTTTAAGTTTTTCATTAAATGCATACTTTCTTTAAGTGTACATTCTTTCTCTTAGAAGACGCCGACCAAACCAAGCAGAACCCGGTACCCAACCTAGTCCTGACCCTAGGTTTCCAAATTTAGACTTATGTAATAAGTTCGCTCGCACCACCTATAAACCTATCAAAATAAGTTACTTGAACAGACAATTTTTCACTCAATCCTGTCCATTAGCAATGAACGCCATAAACTTCTACCAACTCGACAATCTTGTATTCTGCACTCACCCGATCAATACTTCCTTATGTGCTGAATTTTACAATAACATAATTAGACAGGATAATCTCATGTTCTCCACCACTGTTCAAGGAATTCCCCCTAACTATCACACCAACTTTACTCAACCGATTTCTAGGACTACGACTCTCGCAGTCCACCTTCTGTTGTTACCCTCCTAGGGAGCTTCCCTTTGATGCTCCCTACTCTGAGATCACCTTAGATACATTGCACTCATATTTCTTTAGGCGACCCATGGCCAGACGATTTCAGTCTGTCGAATTAGATGTATAGGACTACGCTCTATATAGGGTCATAGTCCGATGTATCCTACCATTATCCACCAGGGATGTCACCACTATGCGACCATTCCACGCCTTTCTTCTGTACGCCATGATTCACCAGCTTGACATCGATATAGGACTTCACATTTTTCAGACTATCCTACACGCCTCCAGTGTTACCACACAAGGGCAGGTACGCACACCTTACTGCCACATCATCACGTCCATATTACATCACCACGGTAGAAACATTACCGAGGGAGAGATGGTCGCCTTGACTGATTACGATGAAATAGGCTATAGAAACTTTGCCCTAGCTGGTATAGAGGTGTCCTGGTACCGGGTCCTGTCCTGGAGACGTCAGAGAGCAACTCCCCGATTGATTCAGACGAGGAGGTTGAGGTCGACATTGGGGATCTGGCGGCAGCAGCCCGAGCACACATCGACGAGCCCGCTCCACCGACACTCTACCAGAGAGTGACACACTTAGAGACACAGGTTCAGAGTCTCCGAGAGGAGGTCGAAGCCTACCACATAGAGCAGATGGACGCCCGTCGTGCCGATCGAGAAGTGGATGATGCACGCTTCGCTGAGATGATGGCACGATTCGATTCATGGCATTCTGGTCCTTCCGGTCCCTCATTCTAGATTCACTTAGTATTGTACCAGTACCTATTTGACTGCCCCTACTCAGTAGGGTTGACTTGTGTTTGACTATATGACTGTGTTGACTATTCTATATTGACTATCTTATGGTTTCTTGTCTATTCAGCAGTTAGGATTGTGCTCGGTAGAATAGATTAATTTTTTTTCTGAGTTAAATTTTTTTAAAAAATAGAATTTGAAAAACTGCTTTACTTAATTTCAAAATCAGTTTTCATTTTCGACTTAGTTTTATTTTTTTTTAAAAAACTACCCCTTACAAAACTAAGGCTTTTTCGAACATGGACTTAGCCTAGGCCCTAACCCTAGAACTGCATGCACCTATAGACTTAGAAGCCAGCATCTCACAAACACCTTAGGATACTTTTGAATGATAACCTAGAAAGGGTTGAGATGCTTAGGTCTTTGCCTTAATTCAAGATGCTTTAAGTCAGTGCATCTGCAGTAATTGGGGCACTAAATACAACTTGCATAGCAATCAAGTAAAGTGTCAAGCTTAGAAAATCTAACTTGAACAGAAGCACTTAACTTGACTAACCCTAGCAAAAACTACTGTTTATAATAGTTAGTAAGTAACTAATTGGGTTAGACAGGTCCCTACAGAGAAAATTGACTGAGTTAATTTATGTCTAAATTAGATTCAGTACAGCAAAATCTTACTTATTTCTTTTATGCAATCTTATTTTTGCTATACTTATATGTTTTGATATATGGCAAAGGGGGAGAGATAGAAAAAGAGAGAGTACATTTTTTTCATTATTCAAAAAGTTTTAATTCTACTCATTCAAAAAGTTTGAAAAACAATCTTTTACTTAAGCTATTCTTAAAGCTTTCAAAATTTTTACTTAAAGCTTTCAAAATTTTTACTTAAAGCTTTCAAAATTTTTACTTAAAGCCTTCAAAATTTTTACTCAAGCTTTCAAAATTTTGCCAAGTACTTTAACTTTTCAAATTTTTTTAAGCATGTCAAAATTTTTAGAAGTACTTTAAAGCTTAAGTTTGTCAAAACTGTACAATGTAACAAAGTACTTAGGTTTTTCAAAGTTATTAAGTACTTAAAGTTTTCCAAATGCACTTCATTAAGTACTTAAAGTTTTCCGAATATACGTTATTAAGCACGTAAGTTTTCAAAATCTACTAAGGTATTTCAAAGCCTACAAAGTACTTGAGCTAACACTTTCAAATTTGTTAAGTACTCTAAACATGCTTGTAAAGTTATTGAAAGATTTCTAAGTACCCTAAAACTCAAGTTTTTTAACCCCACGAATTTTTGAAAATCTAGGGGAGATTCCTTCCAGGGGAGGGAACAAAATTAACCTTTTTCATGTATGATTAACTTAACTTTTTGAACTAGGGTTGCCATAAATCAAAAGGGGGAGATTGTTGGGTGCAGAATGCACCTAAGTCAAACCTGTGTTTTGATAATGACAACATAGGTCAAAAGTTAAGTCTTACTTGTTTTCTAACAAGTTACTCTAGTGTGCAGGAAAGCCCTAGCGAAGGACTGCTAGGCACTGGCGAAGGAATGCCAGGGTAAAAAGACCTAGCGAAGGACTGCTAGGCACTGGCGAAGGAATGCCAGGGTCAAAAGACCTAGCGAAGGGCTGCTAGGCGCCAGACGAAGGATAGCCTGGGATTGAAGCCCTAGCGAAGGAATGCTAGGCACCGAGCGAAGGGCTGCTCGGCATCCAAGACCTGACAAAGGACCGTCAGGCAAAAGTCCAACCAGAGGAACGGTTGGCATCAGGTAAATTCTCCCGAGAGGAGTAGNAGCCAGGGCGCCCTGAACGCCCAGGGCGCCTTCAGGTGCCAAGGCGCTTCGCGCCTATGCCAGCGAGGCCGATCAACTCTATCCAGCCGAGAAGACCGCGTCAACCAAGGCGCCCTCAGCGACCAGGGCGCCCCAGAGGTCAAACCTCATCCCTATTCAGGTGGGATAGAGCTTGACCGAGCGAAGTGCGGATCAGCTGACACGTGGCAGGGCGCCCCCGACGTCCAGGGCGCCCTAGGTGCTATAAATAGCACCCCTCGACCCCAAGCTTCACAACAACTTCGTACCAAAGCTTCCACGCTCTTCTGTGCTCACGCCTTGTTCCAGAAACTGCCCAACTCGAGCGACGACGTCCTGCTGCTCCGGAAAGTCAACCTACAACCGGACGTCGGTAAAAGAAGAGATTTTTTATTAAAAGTTTATAGTGCTATACTTGTAAATCTCTTTTTGTAAACTGATTTTGCGTTCATATAGAATTGCCCAAAGTAAACGATCAACGATCGTGGGCCTTGGAGTAGGAGTCGACCTAGGCTCCGAACCAAGTAAAAAATACTGTGTTCGCGTGTTTTGTTTCTTTCCGCTGTGCAAATTGCTCTCTCCATAAATTCGAAAAGTTTTGTCGATATTCACCCCCCTCTATCGACTCTATCGATCCAACAAGTGGTATCAGAGCGGGGAAGTTCAAACTTGGTGCAACCACCAGTTTGAAAATTTCTTTCCGGATTTTCATTATTATTTTCGAATTTTTTGTTCCGTTCAAATTTTTTTTTTGTTAATCGAAGTTGGTGCAACACCCCTCGATATTTTATTTCACTTATCCAGCACTACTAATCCAAGACCTAGTCTTGGAAAATTTGTTTTTCTATTAGTTTTCTATTACAGATTAAAATGGCCATGCAAGAGGGATTCAGCACCGCCAGACCTCCACTTTTCAGTGGAGAAGACTTTTCTTACTGGAAAAGTCGTATGGAGGTCCACCTGAAAACTCAGGTGGATATGTGGATCATCATCCAGTCCGGTCTGGAGATCCCCCGAAGGACAACCACAAAGCTACTCCGAATGGGACAACTCCCTTAAACGCAAGATAGAAGCCGACGCAAAAGCAACACAAACCCTATAATGCGGGCTGACAAAGGAAGAGCTGAACCGCGTGGGCCCTTTCAACAGTGCAAAGGAGCTATGGACAAAACTGATCGAGCTGCACGAAGGGACTTCAGATACTCGAATCAGTAAGAGGGATCTGCTACTGAACAAACTCTACACCATCAAGATGGCCGACAACGAAACAGCAGCCCAGCTCCACGCACGAATCCAAGAGGTAATGAACAGTCTTCACACAATAGGTCACAAGGTTGAAAACCGTGACCTAATAAGGTATGCTCTAAACGCCTTCCCTAGAAACACCTTGTGGGCATCTATGGTAGATGCATACAAGGTCTCTAGGGATCTTTCAAAAATAAAATTAGACGAGTTGTTTTCCGAACTTGAACTGCACGAACAAACTAACACCAATGTGGTCGAGAAAGGTATTGCTTTTCTTGCAGGCAAGACTGGAAGGACAACAAAGAAGAAGTCTGAACCTGAACCCGAGTCTAACTCAGACTCAGATTCAGAAGAAGAAGAAGGAGAACAAACTAAGCTGGTCCGACTCGCTCGAAGCTACTACAAGGAGCTGAAGAACCGAACCAACAAGTGGAAAATCGGCCGAAGAAAGGACGAACCAGCTGAACCGACAAATAAGCCCAATGTAACCTGCTACGAGTGCAAGAAAAAGGGCCACTACAAGTCAGAGTGCCCTAACCTGAAGGAGACTAAAAAGATGAGAAGAAAGAAGGCGCTGCAAGCAACCTGGGACGAATCTTCCTCAGAAGAAGAAGAAGAGGCACCCCAGTCCAACCTCCTAGCTCTGACCTCCTCAGATAAAGTTGAGACTGAGTCAGAAACAGAACAAGAGGATGGCGAGCTGACCTTCACAGAAGACGGAGAAATTAAGGTAATCGGTTTTAATAGATGTCAGTTAATTGAATTAATTTCGTTTCTTTCTCGAGATTTGGCAAAAGCCAAACTCCGAGTCGAATCCCTCTGACAGGAAGTAAAACTCCTGAAAGAGGGAGCTGACTCTAAACCCTTAACCGAGAAGGTTCAGGAAGGAACTCCTACTCAAGTTGAAAAACTTGATAAGGAGAACTCCTCCCTGAAAACTCAGGTTAAGGATCTTAGATCAGCGTTAGAAACGATTTACATCTGGTTCCAAGGGGTCTTGACATGATCCTTGGAAAACAGAAATCAGTTCTAAATCGATCCGGATTGGGCTATAGAACGAAATCTCGACAAAGATCATACTTTGCTGTACTGAATCAGTCCAGAGGTAAAATTCAGGCATGGGGTACCTAAACTATACCTGAACAAACCGACTGGATCAAATCAGTATTGGATCCCCAAGGACAAGATTCACATCTTGCCCAACCATCACCGTGGCTTTAGTCCAGGGGGAGCCAAACTGAAAACTATTTTCATTATTAGATAAACTTGTTATTCTTGATTTAAATTGCTTGATTGACTGGTTATTTAATTTCTGCAATATACCATGCTTAGACTTAGGCTAGCTTAAGGACTAAACAAACTTAGCTGAAATTTGACAACATAGTATTGGGTGGAGGTGAGATGATAGTACGTTAGGGAAGCCAATTTGGCGGAACTAGCCGAAGCTACCGATCCAAGACCCAAACTAGTTAGACCAGAAATTTTTCAAAGAATAATTTTGAAAATGAAATTTCATTAAAAGACTTTGTCTAGGAAAGGGTGGATGATCCCATGAGGCTACGACCAAAGAAGGCCTAGTACCTTGCCAAGACCTGGAAGCCAATTTTTGAAATTCAAATTCAAATTAATTTTTGTCAAATTCGAATCTAACACAAAATTTTAGTTATTTGTAGATTTAAATATCTTTTCAAAAATTTAATCATTTTTCAAAATTAATTAAGTTTCAAAATTTAATTATTTTTAAAATATATTTTCAACTTTCAAAACTATCAAAACCTGTCTCACAAAACCTATAAGGTTAACGTGATTGAAAACCCTAGATTTGGGTGAGATAGTAAAATTAAGACTCAATTATGATTCCTTTAATACCTGTGTTGCAGTAAAATTCTATATAGTCAAACCACGGTCAATATAGTCAAACCACGGTCAATATAGTCAAACCATGGTCAACATAATCAAACCACGGTCAACATAGTCAAACCAGGTCAAATCTGGTCAAATGCACTCCCTTAGGGTTAAAAGCTAGTCCTTAGGGCGCCCAAATCCGTGTGGGCGCCCCAAGGCTGGTCAAAAAGCCCCTCTGCCACTGCACGCTGACCAGGGCGCCCTGGAGCATCAGGGCGCCTTCGTATACCCCTTTAGTGGTCAAAAGCTGCCAAAAGGCAGCTGCAGCTCTGTGTAGGGCGCCCTCGTCAGGCGGGGCACCCTCCCACAGTCCTTCAACGACAGAAATCTGCCGAATGTAAATTGCAGGCCTGGTCAAGGTGCCCTCCCCATGCAGGGCGCTCTCAACAGACAGGGCGCCCTCCCGAGAAAGGGTGCCCAAAACTGCCTATAAAAAGGGGCTCCCTTCCCCTTCTTCTCTTCACACTCAAAACACTTCTCCTCCTCAACTTTCTACCTTCCAAGAGATCTAGCAACACTCTCAAGCTCTCATCCTCAACGATGCCTCCCCGAGCAACCCGGTATAAATTTTAATTAAGTTAATTTCTTTTTATGTTTTTTTTCATTAAATGCATACTTTCTTTAAGTGTACATTCTTTCTCTTAGAAGACGCCGACCCAATCAGGCAGAACCCGGTACCCAACCTAGTCCTGACCCTAGGTTTCCAAATTTAGACTTATGTAATAAGTTCGCTCGCACCACCTATAAACCTATCAAAACAAGTTACCTGAACAGACAATTTTTTCACTCAATCCTGTCCATTAGCAATGAACGCCATAAACTTCTACCAACTCGACAATCTTGTATTCTGCACTCACCCGATCAATACTTCCTTATGTGCAGAATTTTACAATAACATAATTAGACAGGATAATCTCATGTTCTCCACCACTATTCAAGGAATCCCCCTAACTATCACACCAACTTTACTCAATCGATTTCTAGGACTACGACTCTCGCAGTCCACCTTCTCTTGTTACCCTCATAGGGAGCTTCCCTTTGATGCTCCCTACTCTGAGATCACCTTAGATACACTGCACTCATATTTCTTTAGGCGACCCGTGGCAAGACGATTTCAGTCTGTCGAACTAGATGTACAAGACTACGCTCTATATAGGGTCATAGTCCGATGCATCCTACCTTTATCCACCAGGGATGTCACCACTATGCGACCATTCCACGCCTTTCTTCTGTACGCCATGACTCACCAGATTGACATCGATATAGGACTTCACATTTTTCAGACTATCCTACATGCCTCCAGTGTTACCACACAAGGGCAGGTACGCACACCTTACTGCCACATCATCACGTCCATATTACATCACCACGGTAGAAACATTACCGAGGGAGAGATGGTCGCCTTGACTGACTACGATGAAATAGGCTATAGAAACTTTGCCCTAGCTGGTATAGAGGTGTCCGGTACCGGGGTCCTGTCCTGGAGATGTCAGAGAGCAGCTCCCCCGATTGATTCAGACGAGGAGGTTGAGGTCGACATTGGGGATCTGGCGGCAGCAGCCCGAGCACACATCGACGAGCCCGCTCCACCGACACTCTACCAGAGAGTGGCGCACTTAGAGACACAGGTTCAGAGTCTCCGAGAGGAGGTCGAAGCCTACCACATAGAGCAGATGGACGCCCGTCGTGCCGATCGAGAAGTGGATGATGCACACTTCGCTGAGATGATGGCATGATTCGATTCATGGCATTCTGGTCCTTCCGGTCCCTCATTCTAGATTCACTTAGTATTGTACCAGTACCTATTTGACTGCCCCTACTCAGTAGGGTTGACTTGTGTTTGACTATATGACTGTGTTGACTATTCTATATTGACTATCTTATGGTTTCTTGTCTATTCAGCAGTTAGGATTGTGCTCGGTAGAATAGATTAATATTTTTTTTAGTTAAATTTTTTTTTCTAAAAATAGAATTTGAAAAACTGCTTTACTTAATTTCAAAATCAGTTCTCATTTTCGACTTAGTTTTATTTTTTTTTAAAAAATACCCCCTTTTCAAAACTAGGGTTTTTTCGAAAATGGACTTAGCCTAGGCCCTAACTCTAGAATTGCATGCACCTATAGACTTAGAAGCCAGCATCTCACAAGCACCTTAGGGTACTTATGATTGATAACCTAGAAAGGGTTGAGATGCTTAGGTCTTTGCCTTAATTCAAGATGCTTTAAGTCAGTGCATCTGCATAATTGGGGCACTAAATACAACTTAAACAGCAATCAAGTTAAGTGTCAAGTTTAGAAAATTTAACTTGAACAGAAACACTTAACTTGACTAACCCTAGCGAAAACTACTGCTTATAACAGTTAGTAAGTAGCTAAATGGGTTAGACAGGTCCCTACAAGGAAAAGTTAACTGATTTGGTCTAAGTCTTGGTTCAGTACAGCAAAATCATGTTTTTTTTGCAATTTAATATCTATCTGTTTTTTGATATATGGCAAAGGGGGAGAGATAGGAAAGTAGAGAAGTAAAATTTTTCTTCTCAAAATTCCTTCTCAAAATATTTTTCAAAAAGTTAGCTACTATTCAAAGCTTTTCAAAACCTTTCTAGAAATACTTAGTACCTTAAGCTTAAAATTTTTAAAAAATCTTATAAGTACTTTAAGCTTAAAATTTTTTTTCAAAAATCTTATAAGTACTTTAAGCTTAAAATTTTTTCAAAAATCTTATAAGTACTTTAAGCTTAAAATTTTCCAAAAATCTTATAAGCACTTTAAGCTTAAAATTTTTCAAGTACTTCAAGCTTAAACTTTTCAAACTTTTATAAGCTCAATTTTTTCAAAACTTCCTAAGTAACTTAAATTTTATAAACCCTGAAACCATTGACTATTTTCTTAAGTACTCAAGACTCATATTTTCAGAAATGACCTCTATGTTCGTTTAACTTAAGTTATCAAAACTTATGTTTTCAAAATACAAATTCATACTAAGTAAAGTTCTTAAAACCCACGAAGTTTTGAAAAATCTAGGGGGAGATTCTCTCCAGGGGGAGGGAACTTATTTCTTGCTTTTGATTAAACTTAACTTTTTGAACTAAGGTTGCCATAAATCAAAAAGGGGGAGATTGTTGGTGCAGAATGCACCTAAGTCAAACCTGTGTTTTGATAATGGCAACATAGGTCAAAAGTTAAGTCTTACTTGTTTTCTAACAAGTTACTCTAGTATGCAGGAAAAGCCCTAGCGAAGGACTGCTAGGCACTGGCGAAGGAATGTCAGGGTAAAAAGACCTAGCGAAGGACTGCTAGGCACTGGCGAAGGAATGCCAGGGTAAAAAGACCTAGCGAAGGACTGCTAGGCACTGGCAAAGGAATGCCAGGGTAAAAAGACCTAGCGAAGGGCTGCTAGGCGCCAGACGAAGGATAGCCTGGGATTGAAGCCCGAGCGAAGGAATGCTAGGCACCGAGCGAAGGGCTGCTCGGCATCCAAGACCTGACAAAGGACCGTCAGGCAAAAGTCCAACCAGAGGAACGGTTGGCATCAGGTAAATTCTCCCGAGAGGAGTAGGTGAGGACGCATTCCCCGTCGAGGGAACAGTAGGCGTCGGTTCGACCTAGGGCTCCATTTTGGAGACCAAAGTCAGAACCAAGACAGCTAAGGCTGTATAAATTAATGCTTTTTTTTTGTTTTCGGACTAACCCTGGATGCAGGACCAAAGGAACGTGTGTCTGCAGCTCAGAGAGCCTCAAAGGAGTGAGGCAGCAGCTGAGTAGGGCGCCCTGAGTGTCTAGGGCGCCTTCAAGGTGAACAAGAAACAAGTAAGGCAAAAAGGAGTTCGGCTAACCACTGGCCGAGGCGCCCTCTGCATCCAGGGCGCCCTCAGCAGCCAGGGCGCCCTGAACGCCCAGGGCGCCTTCAGGTGCCAAGGCGCTTCGCGCCTATGCCAGCGAGGCCGATCAACTCTATCCAGCCGAGAAGACCGCGTCAACCAAGGCGCCCTCAGCTACCAGGGCGCCCTAGAGGTCAAACCTCATCCCTATTCAGGTGGGATAGAGCTTGACCGAGCGAAGTGCGGATCAGTTGACACGTGGCAGGGCGCCCCCGACGTCCAGGGCGCCCCCGACGTCTATAAATAGCACCCCTCGACCCCAAGCTTCACAACAACTTCGTACCAAAGTTTCCACGCTCTTCTGTGCTCACGCCTTGTTCCAGAAAATGCCCAACTCGAGCGACGACGTCCTGCTGCTCCGGAAAGTCAACCTACAACCGGACGTCGGTAAAAGAAGAGATTTTTTTTATTAAAAGTTTATAGTGCTATACTTGTAAATCTCTTTTTGTAAACTGATTTTGCACTCATATAGAATTGCCCAAAGTAAACAATCAACGATCGTGGGCCTTGGAGTAGGAGTCGACCTAGGCTCCGAACCAAGTAAAAAATACTGTGTTCGCGTGTTTTGTTTCTTTCCTCTGTGCAAATTGCTCTCTCCATAAATTCGAAAAGTTTTGTCGATATTCACCCCCTCTATCGACTCTATTGATCCAACACCTGGTAGTGGATGCCCCCTCAGCCTACAATGCCATCCTGGGCCGACCGGCGTTGAATGAGTTCCGAGCCGTGGTGTCCACTTTCTACTTGAAGGTCAAATTTCCGGTAGGGGATCAGGTTGGCGAGGTTAGAGGAGATCAGAAGGTCGCCCGTCGGTGTTATGTGGATGGCGTCCAAGTGGAGGTTAGGAAGGCCAACCGAGCCCCACCTTACAGTTGTAACATGGTGCAGTCCTCCCAGCCCTCTCCCTGGGCTGAGCTGATAGAAGAAAAGGAAGAGGTCCAGCTATTGCCTGACCAAGAAGAGACCAAGGTAAGAATAGCTTTGGGGCTACCGCCTGACCTCCGGCAACATCTGATAAAGTGCCTGACCCAAAACCAAGATGTGTTCGCATGGCCCCAGCAAGATCTGAAAGGGATCAGGCCCGAGGTCATGGAGCACAAGCTGCACGTTTATCCTGACGCCCGACCTGTGAAACAAAGAAAGAGAGACTTCAGTCCTGAGCAGAATAAGATTATCCAGGCCGAGCTGGAAAGGTTGTTAAAAGCAGGACACATCCAAGAAGTGCAATTTCCTGCCTGGCTGGCCAATGTGGTGCTGGTCTCCAAGCCGGGCGATAAGTGGAGGGTGTGTATAGACTTCAGGGATCTCAACAAAGCTTGCTCAAAAGATTGTTACCCACTTCCCCGAATATACCAGATGGTAGACTCCACCGCGGGAAGCGAGCTTATCTGCATGCTGGATGCCTATCAAGGATACCACCAAGTCCCGTTATGACCGGATGACCAAGAGAAGGTCAGTTTTATCACAGCGGAGGGTACTTATTGCTATCAGAGGTTGATGAACAAGGTCTTCAAGGAGCAGCTCGGGAAGAACGTAGAAGTGTATGTGGATGACATCCTCATCAAGTCCCTCCAAGCCGCCGACCTGATAGCAGATGTGCAAGAGACCTGCTGCACTCTCAGGAGGTATGACCTCAAGCTTAATCCAGCCAAATGCCTGTTCGGAGCTAAGAGTGGTAAATTCCTCGGTTACATCCTGACCGAACGGGGGATAGAGGCTAATCCAGGCAAAGTGAAAGCTCTGCTAGACATGCCTCCCCCCAGAAACCTAAAGGAAGTCCAGCGCTTGACGGACAGAATCACTGCCTTATCCCGATTCATCTCCAGGTCGGCTGATAGAAGTTTGCCGTTCTTCAAGATTCTGTGCAAGGCCATTAAGATCCAATGGGATACTGAATGTGACCGGGCCTTCGAAGAATTGAAGACTTACTTGATCAGTCTGCTGGTATTAGCTAAACCTGAGGAAGGGGAACCACTGTATGTTTATTTATCTGCTACTGAGGGAGCTGTGAGTGCTGTGCTTGTAACCCATAAGGAGACCGAGCAGCAACCGGTCTATTTCTTTGGGCACTTACTCAAGGAGGCCGAGTGTAGGTATACTACGCTTGAGAAATTAGCTTATGTCCTTGTGTTGATGGCTCGGCGACTACGACCATACTTTTTGGCTCAACCTATCCGAGTGCTGACCAATAGCACGCTCGGGAAGGTGTTGATCAACCTTGAAGTCTCAGGTTGGATGGTCAAATGGACAACTGAACTGAGTGAATATGATATCCAGTACCAGTCCAGAACTGCAATCAAAGCTCAGGCCTTGGCTGATTTCTTGAGTGAGCTCCATGAAGAGGAAGAAGAAGGAATATGGAAGATATATGTGGATGGGTCGGCCACTCGGGCAAGGAGTGGCGTGGGAGTCTTGTTGGTCTCCCCTGAGGGAGACTCACTACACTTGGCTGTACGCCTAGAATATCCAGCTACTAACAATCAGGCAGAGTACGAAGTCCTCTTGGCAGGTCTGCAAGCGGCCAAGCATGTGGGTGCCACTTGGGTTATCTTGCACTCTGACTCTCAGTTAGTGACTCGGCTAGTGGCCGGGCAATTCGAAGTGAATGACGAGAAACTGCAGACTTATGTGGAGGTATACAAGCGGTTGCAGGCAGAGTTTCAAGAAGTTCAGATTTTACAGATCCCTCGAGGAGATAATGCCAAAGCTGATGAACTGGCCAGATTAGCCAGTTCGGTTCATCCCTGGGTCTTCCCCAGACCGTCACCTCAAGTCATGCTAGTAGCCCAGGTCGAGGGGGAAACAGAAACAGAAATAGAAGGGGGCTGGAGAGCTCCATTCATCGCCTATTTGAAAGAAGGGACTCTCCCAGTGAGTCCGGAGCAAGCCAGGATATTCAAAATAAGGGCAGCCAGGTTTACTCTGATAGGGGATGCGCTGTACAAATGGGCCTTCTCCCAACCGCTACTCAGATGTCTGGGAGAAGAAGAGGCAGAATATGTGCTACGAGAAGTACACTTGGGGTCCTACGGTAACCACTCGGGAGGTCGGTCCATGGCTCGGAAAGTCTTGCTAGCCGGTTATTTTTGGCCTACCTTACAGAAAGATGCTCAGAAGCTAGTCCTTGCTTGCCTTTCTTGTCAGAAGTATCAAAATTTATCACATCGACCGGTCGAGATGCTGCGGACATCCACTGTATCATGTCCCTTTGATCAGTGGGGCATGGATATAGTAGGACCCTTCCCCAGGGCAGCCGGTCAAAAGAAATTCCTATTGGTGGCAGTAGACTACTTCTCCAAGTGGATCGAAGCAGAGGCCCTGGCTCGGATCACCGAGTAAGCAGTGAAGAAGTTCCTTTGGCAGAACATTCTCTGTCGATATGGCATACCCCACAAGCTGGTATCAGACAATGGGTGGCAGTTTCAAGGCCGGATGATCAGAGAGTGGTGCAAGGAATTTGGAATCAAATAGGCCTTCATTTCAGTGGCATATCCCCAGAGTAATGGCCAGGCCGAAGTAGCTAATAGAGAGATCCTGAAAGGGCTCAGAGCCAAGTTAGACCAGGTCGGCGGGTCTTGGGTGGACGAGCTGCCTGGTGTTCTGTGGGGTCTTCGGACCACCCCCAAAGAAGGGTCAGGATGCACTCCCTTCCAGTTAGTATACGGTAGTGAAGCTGTGGTCCCCATGGAGGTCGGCTGTGAATCTGACAGAAGACATCTGTATGGGGAAGACAATGCGGAGAAAAGACGGGCAGAGCTAGACCTGATTGAGGAGGTACGGGCCAGGGCTGCAGTTCGCATCACCGCCTACCAACAATGGATGTGACGCCAATACAACCAGAAGGTTATACCCCGAAGTTTCCAAGTAGGGGACAAGGTATGGAAAAGAATCAAGCCAGTGGGGGAAGTAGGCAAGCTGGAGCCTCAATGGAGTGACCCTTTTCTGGTGGTCAAGGCATTGGAGTCGGGAGCCTATTATCTGCAAGATGCTCAAGGGAAGCAGTTGGGAAGGCCCTGGAGTGCAATACACTTGAGAATGTACCGGGAGGAGAGCTGAGTGGACCAATACTTGTACTTGTATTCAAAAAAGGTGATAGGAGAACTCGAAGCCTACGAAAGCACGGGTCCTTGCAAGTTATAAGTGGGCATGCTCCCACGCACCCACCGAATTTGGCGCCGATCGGGCATGGCGTTCCACGTTCGGTGGGGCCCGGTCGGGCGTGGCGGTCCACGCTCGGTCAGGGTAAGTCGGACGGTGTCCAGACTCTTGCTAAGGCAAGTTATAAGTGGGCATGCTCCCACGCACCCACCGAATTCGGTGCCGATCGGGCGTGGCGTTCCATGTTCGGTCGGGCCCGGTCGGGCGTGGCGGTCCACGCTCGGTCAGGGTAAGTCGGACGGTGTCCAGACTCTTGCTAAGGCAAGTTATAAGTGGGCATGCTCCCACGCACCCACCGAATTCGGCGCCGATCAGGCGTGGCGTTCCACGTTCGGTCGGGCCCAGTCGGGCGTGGCAGTCCACGCTCGGTCAAGGTAAGTCGGACGGTGTCCAGACTCTTGCTAAGGCAAGTTATAAGTGGGCATGCTCCCACGCACCCACCGAATTCGGCGCCGATCAGGCGTGGCGTTCCACGTTCGGTCGGGCCCGGTCGGGCGTGGTGGTCCACGCTCGGTCAGGGTAAGTCGGACGGTGTCCAGACTCTTGCTAAGGCAAGTTATAAGTGGGCATGCTCCCACGCACCCACCGAATTCGGTGCCGATCGGGTGTGGCGTTCCATGTTCGGTCGGGCCCGGTCGGGCGTGGCGGTCCACGCTCGGTCAGGGTAAGTCGGACGGTGTCCAAACTCTTGCTAAGGCAAGTTATAAGTGGGCATGCTCCCACGCACCCACCGAATTCGGCGCCGATCAGGCGTGGCGTTCCACATTCGGTCGGGCCCGGTCGGGCGTGGCGGTCCACGCTCGGTCAGGGTAAGTCGGACGGTGTCCAGACTCTTGCTTGAGACAAACATGAATTAGTATATTTCCACAACATCTACCGCCGAGTCAGGGTGCCGACTCGACCGAGCAAAATCGCCAAGTCAGGGTGCCGACCCGACTGAGCAAAATCGCCGAGTCAGGGTGCCGACCCGACCGAGCAAAATCGCCGAGTCAGGGTGCCGACCCGACCGAGCAAAATCGCCGAGTCAAGGTACCTACCCGACTGGGCCACATCGCCAAGTCCGGATGCCGACCCGATGGAGCGGTTAAGAGCACAATGATCTCGGGCATCCCATACCTGGCAAAAATTTTTCTAAAAAAGTTAAAATTGGGCAAATGATACAAGTATCCCGAGTAATCGACACTAGGCGGGAGTTTGCCTCAGGGCGTAAACGCCGGCCTCCGCAGAATAAACCAAACGCGTCGAGCGAATAACACTTAGCAGAAATTCTGCGCATCATAGACAGACGAACACAATGACGAGATAGGAAGAACGAAGGCATGATGAGTCACATAATTACAATAAGGCCCAGGGCCATCATCAAAACAGGCCTTGCGAGCCAAGTTGAATAAGATCACCTCAACACCAGAACCTTAAAGCCTCAGAATCGAGCCACTCTAACATTACCACATTAGTCAGCTTGGCTCCATCGAGTCGGGTACTAACCTAACTGAAGAACCTAGCCGGGTCGGCGCGCTAGCCCCGCCGGACAGCATACCCGGGTCGGGATACCGACCTGCCACTGTGGTATCCCTGAGCTCGGGCGCTAATCCAGTCGAACGTCTGATGGTGCGGATGTCCTTAACAGTAGACACTTAGCGAAAACTCCTTGCCCGACCTAATGGAGTGTACCTTACGATAATGATTTAAGTATCCCAAGCAATCTATACTTAGCGAAATTTTGCTGAATGGCTTATGGCACTGGCCTTCGGCGAATAAAGCGAGTGCATCAAATAGGCGACGCTTAGCAGAGATCTCATGCGTTACAAACAAGCTAAATGAAATAAAGAAAAGGATGAATCCAAGGAAATAAGCTAAGGCCCGAAGCCGTCACAAAATCGGGCCTTGAAGGCCGAGTCAGAAAGTCAAGTGCCATTACAAAATTTTAAGAGCTTAAGGGTCAAGCGAAAGCAGACTGAGCAACAGCTCGGGTAAAACGGTTGAAACGATAAGCTAGGTAAATTTCGGAAAGGCGTCGGGGGGGATCATGGCCTTGATCCGAGTAGGCTTTACCACGTTAGGGGGCAGGTCGGCCGGGAGGTGGCCGACTTCCGTGAGCTGTTGTAGCGTGCCCTTTACCCCGTACATGATCATACCTACAGTTCTCTGGGTTACCTGGTGCAGGAAGGGCTGAGACTGGATATAGGCTAATCGGGATTGTTCAATTCGAGCCGGCTCGCCAGCTTTGTAATCAGCCAACTCTTTCTGTAGTCGGGCCACCTCAGCGTCTCGCTCTTTGAGTTGGGTGTCCTTGGCTGCCAGGCCTGTTTCTGTACTCACTAGTTGTGCCTCCAAAGCCTGAAAAGCTTCTCGCTGAGCCACGAGTTCTGTTTCTTTGCCCTTCAGGGCTGCAAGCTCTGTTTCTTTGCTCTGTAGAGCCAAGTGAGTTTGCTTGTGAGTGGTGGCTAATTCCTGAAGGTGCCGCTGTAAGTCTCAGGCCTCGTTGGTTTTCCTGTTTAAATCCGAGCGGGCCCGGGCTTCGAGATCGAGGGCAGTTTTCTTTGAGGCCTCGGCGGCTTCTAGCCGAGTACCGAGCTGATCCATTTCACGAGCCGAGGCTACCAGCACCTAGTGCGCTCGTTCTAGATGGATGTCGCACTCCGCTAATTGCATCCGTAGGGAAGTTATCTCGTTTCGGAGTTGAGTCTGGCCCGCGTCGCCGGTCGGGAGGGCACACTGAGCTAGTTGATGCTCTAAGTTCTGTATCTTGTACTCAGCTGCCCATCGTTCCCTAGCATTCATGACCAAGGCCTTAGTGACCGCCTGGCCCCCGACCCACAGCTGCACAGGAACAAGCAATGTAAGAGGAGAACTAAGAAGGCGAAGGATAGGGAAGGGTATACCTTAACCATGTTCATGGCAAAGTTGTCGGCTAGACTGAAAGGACTTCGTCCTTCGGTTAACTCCAGGCCTTGGTCCCAAGCCACAGATAGATGACCGTGCAGGTTAAGTGGCTGGGGCTCGACCATCCGAAGTAAGGAAGTTTCGGAAGGGAGCTGCACCTCCACTGGTACTCGGGGGAGGTCATGCATGGATAGCAAGGCGGCAACGACTTCTTCACCAACAGGATCTGCAATGGCCGCCGGGCGAGTAGAGGCCGAGCTAGAAGCTAAGTCTCCCGGCCGGGGTAAGCCCGGATTAGGGAGGGAGACCTCAGGCCGAGCAATACTTGAGGACAGAGCGGAAGTTCCCGGGCGCGGAGAGGCCGAGCGGGGGGCTGACAGCCGAATTCTAACTCGGTCGGGAAGGGGAGCTGGCAGATCAGACGCCCCCCCGAGATGGTCTCGAGTTGTGGAGGCACTGGAAGAAGCAGCCTCCCGAGGACGTTTTTTCTTCTTGGACACTCGGGAAGAGGACTGATCCGCGGCGACAGTCGGCACTTCGGCCTCCACGCGGGCCTCGGGGAGGTATGCCTCAATGCTCTGGGCCAATATTTCCAACTCTGAGTCACTCTCCGCCCCATTTGGTTGTTCGGAAGCCGGTGTCGCGCTCACGGGCGGCACGCTCCGACTCACTAGTAGTTCGGCCGCCCGGGTGTTCAGAGCTTCTTCTTCTAAGGCTAACTGATTATCGATGAGGGCGTCCATCAGAGCCTGAGCTGCAAGTCAGAAAGAGTTTTAGTTTGCATTAAAAAACCCTTAAGTGAAAATGGGAGTTTACCATATGTGCCGGGCAGCTCTGCCGGGATTTGACTCAGCCGGCAGATGTAGAGCACTGCCTCACTCAGCAGTTTACCGGCGTGGAAACGAAGTCCCCCGATCTTAGAGAAGGCCAGTTGAAAGCTGGGGTTAGCACGATATTTTTTAGGAGCGGCAGGATGAACCGGTAGCTCTGCCAGCTAGTCAGTCGGCCAAGACGCAGTCGGAGCAGTGCTTATGTAAAAGAAGTGAGATTTCCATCCCTTGTTAGAGGAGGGGACTTTATCTAGGAAAGTCGTGTTAACCCGGGCCTGGAAAATGAAACAGCCCGGCTCTTGCATTTTAAGGTAGAAGAAGAGATGGAAGACCCGAGGGGTGAGGGGAACCCGGAAGGACTCAAAGATGATCACTGTGCCGCACAGGATCCGGATCGAGTTCGGAGCTAACTGGGAAAGGGACACTTGGAAATACCGACAGATCTCCATGATGAAAGGATGTAAGGGAAATCGCAGGCCGGCTAGGAGATGGTCCTTGAAGATAGTAAAGTAGTTCACCGGGGTTCGGTTGGGCCGATCATCCCGAGAAGGAAGAGAAAAAAATGTGATTTTTGGGGATCTGATAGTCTATACGAAGGGATTCCAAAGCACCCAAGGATAGGGTAGAACGAGTGGTGGTGTACCACGGCCCGGGTGCGGTGGACAGTCCAGCCATCTAGTCGGACCCGGGAGTTAAAGGAAGAGACTCAAGCGAAGAGAAGAATACCTAGCGAACAGGTTGGTCGGATGGAGCTGGTCGTCAGGACTCGCAAGATCGAGCGGCGGAGGTCGGACGAAGAAGCTGCGAAAAGTGAGGAGCAAGAAGCGGAGAGGTAAAAATGAGCGGCTGGCGCCTATTTATACCGTGCGAGGGGTATGAAGGGCCGTTCGATGCAAATTGCAAAAAGAGCGGGAGTAGATCTGGACCGTCGGCTTCTCGCTCTTTCCCAAGGCCGCAAATCTTATCCCTTTCCACCGCATGGGCCTTACCGCTGACGCATCGGTGCCCGAAGACCCAGTCGAGGGGCGACGCGTGGCTTCGCATTGATGTGTGATCCGACGGAAGATCAGGCATTTAAAGGGGGAGTAGAAGTACGAGGCGGTGTGAGGGAAGGTGGAAAAGGAGGTCGGGCTGACCGGGCAAGGAGCCTAGTCAGTCGGACTCAACGCCTCCTTCGACTAGACTTGAAGGGGACGCTTGTAATCTGGGCCTTCTGTTTCGGTAGGAAAGTTGAGGGCCCGGTCGGAGTTAACCCGGGATAATCCGGGTCATGGAAGATCAGGCCCGTTCACCCCTGATTCCACGGACCAGGTCGAAGGCTCATCCAGAAGACCGAGAGCTCGGGTGCTAGAGCTCAGTGACCTTGGGCCAGGTGCTAGAGCTCGGGCACTGAGAGGTCGGATACTAGACCTCGGACACCGAGAGGTCGGGTGCTAGAGCTCAGGGGCCTCGGGGCCAGGTGCTAGAGCTCGGGCACCGAGAGGTTGGATACTAGACCTCGGGCACCGAGAGGTCGGGAACTAAGGCTCAATAATCTCGGGTCGGGCACCCCAGGTTGGGCCCTCAAGGCAGGATGCCCGGGGATGCACACCTCAGCCCAGACGCTCGAGATCGGTTCCTTGGGGTCGCACCCCCGAGGCCGGGTACCCGAGGTCGGTTCCCCGAGGTATAACACTCAAGGTCGAGTCCCCGAGGTAGAACACTCAAGGGCAGATACTTCAAAGCCATCCCCAAAAGCTGAGGTGGGTAAACAAGCCCGCGGCCCAACCCGGCAAACAATCCCGCGACCCGACCTGGCAAGGCTCGATAATAGAAGAGCCATGTCCATAACGAGGATCTGTCAGGACTCTTCGTTAAGGGAAGAGGACCTTTGACGTAATCATTACCTGACACCGCCGCCAAGCATTAATTAGGGTCAGAGGGAACAGAAGGACAAACTTACAGATTGTCAGGCGGCTGTGTCAGTCTCACCCCATGGCTAAAGTGTCCAATAGCACAGTCTGACCACTGTGGGACTCTTAATGGGATGTGACGTCCCACCTGATGGAGGACCTTTTCCCTCCCCTATATAAACCCCATTTGAGTCCCAGAGAAAGGCTTGTTGCCGTTTTGCAACCACACCACCACTTTGTGAGCCCTGTTTTGGTCTAAGCCGAGTGCCATCAGCCTGATCCCTCATTGAGCCCGAGTCTGACCCCACGAGTCACAGCAGACCGGGTCGACTTGGTTAGACCGAGTCATTCCAG
The DNA here is from genome assembly GCA_024364735.1 of Boesenbergia rotunda. NCBI lineage: Eukaryota > Viridiplantae > Streptophyta > Magnoliopsida > Zingiberales > Zingiberaceae > Boesenbergia > Boesenbergia rotunda. The sequence goes on along the minus strand of JAGFNQ010002186.1, from coordinate 213,223 downwards.
GTGAGAATCGATCTTCGCTTGTCGACAGGATCACAATCCATAATCAAGGCTCTCTTTCTTTTGGCATGATTATATAAAAATTTATAAAACAAACCAACCATTGGTTCATTATATAAAAATTTATAAAACAAACCAACCATTGGTTCATTATAAAATTTATATAACCTTTTATAAAATAAACTAACCTTTGGTCTATTTTATAAAACAAACCAAAATAGCTTTATCCTTTTATGGTGGTGGCCGGCCATGACAAGAAGAGAGGAGGCCCCCATCTTAGCCGGCCCATCTAACCCCAATTGGATCAAATCCCTTAATGAATTAAACTTATTTAATTCACCCATTAAGTCTTTAAAAGACTTAGCCATTCTATGCTTCCGATGCGTCTGAAATAAATTCAGTTTTGACTATTCTTTGGACTTAACAAAATAGTCTATCTCGATTGGAGAATCCAATTCATAACTTGTTTTAAATTCTTCGAATTACTCGTTATGCGTGTGACCAAATAGGCTTTCAATTTATGTTGGTCGTCCATAATTAACTAATTAATTATAGAACGATCATAAGTGGCACCTAGTAGTACATCATGATCCCCAATTAATTGAAAGATCAACGGTTGATCTCAGAAATGATTCTGAAACCCTTCAGCAGCTATAATGAATCGTGCCCCATTCCCTTCACCATCTTATACTCTCTTGGTTCAGGACATGGTCTATGTGTGTCAGTCCCCACAAGGCTGACTACGTCACACCTAGCCCAAGTAACGTTTCCTCGTCCTATGGATTCTAATTACTCTCATGTATTTAAGTGATTCATACTCTGAACATGTCATGCTCTGGCTAGAGGCTTCGAGTAATAATCCGACGATAGGCCTCAGGTATACATCTCCTCGCAAGGAGTGGTGAATCCTTTGTAGGATGTTCAAACATCTTCGGGCACTTCGGCTTATACCCAATCATCCTGGGTCCACACCTCCTTGGAGATGCTTGCTTAAGATGTCAAAGTATAAGTCTCCATAACCAAGATGACTTGAACACCGCAAGTCAAAGGAACATCGTACTTAAGCTGCAGTAAGAACTTCACTGACATATCTATATGTAGACTACCATATCAAGTTTTACAGCCGGTCACTCCAATGAACTAGTTCCCTTAACTAGCATTCATGTTTATCTCCGGACATCTCCATGTCACCAGCCAGTGAGAATCAGCTGATTAGAGAATAACCCATGCTAGTCTCAACAGAATTGATAGTACCCGTATTTATCAATTCATCGACTAGGGACAATTTCAATACTTCACAATTGCACATGTAGAGATAATCACTAGTTGTGAATTCATCACAAATTCTCTCATGCTGTGAATTGTATTGCGGACATTCAGTAAATGAGCTTAAGATCTTAATCAAATAATCATGTATACTCAAATAGTGAATATTCATTTATTAAATAAATGATTACAATTATAAGACGATTGCCTTAGGACACTTCTCTCATGTCACTAACAAACTCCCACTTGGCCTAATGCCAATCGCTACGGTACCCAATACCACAGGCTCTGATATGACCCTCAAACTTACTTTGAGGTAAGACCTTAGTTAAAGGATCCGCTAAATTCCTTTCAGTGGGAATTTTCTCAATTTGTATATCATTCCTACTTATAATCTCTCTGATCAGATGATAGCGGCGAAGCACATGTTTGGATCGATGATGAGACCTTGGTTCCTTTGCTTGTGCAATAGCTCCATTGTTGTCGTAGTAAACCGGTATTGCTTCATCAATGGTTGGAACCACACCAAGTTCTAAGACAAACTTCTTGATCCAGACTGCTTCCTTTGCTGCCTCTGAAGTTGCAATATATTCCGCTTCCGTGGTAGAATCCGCTACGGTGTCTTGCTTGGAACTTTTCCAGCTTACTGCGCCTCCATTCAAAATAAATACGTATCCGGACTGAGATTTTGAGTCATCCTTATCTGTCTGGAAACTGGCATCTGTATATCCACATATTATCATATCACCTTCTCCATATATTAGGAACACATCCTTAGTTCTTCTTAAGTACTTGAGGATTGTCCTGACAGCCGCCCAATAATCCATTCCTGGATCAGACTGGTATCTGCTTGTGACGCTCAGAGCATATGATACATCAGGCCTAGTACATAACATAACATACATGATAGATCTTATCGCGGATGCATAAGGAATCTTATTCATGCAAATTCTCTCGTCTTCTATGCGCGGACACATAGACTTTGAAAGGTTGATTCCATGCCTGATGGGAAGGTAACCTTTCTTGGATTCCGACATGTTAAACCTTTCTAGCACTCGGTCTATATATGTAGACTGCGAAAGACCAAGCAACCGTTTTGATCTATCTCTATAGATTCTAATTCCAAGGATATAGGTTGCTTCTCCCAGGTCTTTCATGGAGAAAGTTTTGGACAACCAAATTTTAATTGACTGTAAGACCGATATATCGTTTCCTATAAGTAAAATATCATGGACATATAACACTAGGAATACGACTGCACTCCCACTAACCTTCTTTTATACACAAGGTTCGTCAGGATTTTGTGAGAAATCAAACTCTTTGATTGTCTCATCAAAACGGATGTTCCAGCTCCTGGATGCTTGCTTTAGTCCATATATGGATCGTCGAAGTTTGCATACTATGGTTTTATTAACCGATGTGAAACCTTCAGGTTGTGTCATGTATACATCCTCAAGAAGGTTTCCATTAAGGAAAGCTGTTTTCACATCCATTTGCCATATCTTATAATCATAATGAGCTGCTATGGCCAGGAGCATCCGAATGGATTTGAGCATAGCTACTGGCGAATAGGGTTCGTCATAATCAATTCCTTGTTTCTGACGATATTCTTTTGCCACTAATCTAGCCTTAAAAGTAACAACATTACCTTCCATGTCGGTATTCTTCTTGAAAACCCACTTGCACCCTATGGGCTTAATCCCTTCAGGCGGGTTAACCAAGTCTTATACTTGATTTTCATACATGAAATCCATTTTCGACTTCATGGCTTTAAGCCATTTATCCCTTTCTGAATTTATCAGAACATCTTCATAACTAATAGGTTCGTCATTGTTGACGAGTAACACGTCGTTCGATTCACTTATGAGAAATTCGTATCTCTCTGGAATATTGCGTGTCCTATCACACCTACGAAGAAGTGGTGTTGTTTTAGGTTCAACTGATAGCTCATCATTGTGAGTTATTAGTTGTGGGTCTAGACTAGGTGTCTCTGTAATGTCTATTGGAGTTTCTTGAACTTCTTCAAGTTCAATGCTACTCCTACTGTTTTCTTGTAAAAGAAATTCTTTTTCCAGAAATACAGCATGCCTTGAAACAAACACCTTTTGTTCCAAGGGATAATAGAATTGGTAACCCTTCGTTTCCTTAGGGTATCCAATAAATATATATTTATCAGACTTAGCATCCAATTTGTCTGATACAGTCCACTTTACATAAGCAGGACAACCCCATATTTTAAGGTGAGTTAAATGAGGTTTCTTACTATTTGATAGCCCCGAATCTACTAGATTAAATTGTCACGAAGGTTGGGACCATCAGATTTAAATGTATATGAATGAAATGCTGGAAACCCTTTTTACAATCAAAATATGAAAATGTAATATAGGGGTCACAGGTCGTATTTTTCTCGAGGCTAGTTGACGTTGTGTGATTCGAACTTGTATTTATGTGTCGTTTATGAATTGTGGGTTTCGAATGTGATTTGGGTTTTGGGTTTCAATCTGAAATGAAATCGCATGGAATTAAAGAAACTTAGCTAATAAGCTAAACAAGGTGATGGCAATTAATAAGCTTGACCAAATGATACTTTAACCAATTAATGCAACTTGCAACCTTTAGACTTCAAACTAATACAAAATGCAATGGCACATCACACCTTGTGTTCGACTTCAGGATTTGTAAATCAAAACCAACCAAATGATAAGCAATCTATGAATAAACTGATACAAGATTGATGCCCAAAACTCAGCTTGATACTAAAGAGCAAACAACTTAACAAACCCAAAACTGCCTATGAATTGAAAGCTGAGCAAATTCAGAAACCTGCGGCAGAATTTCAGAAACTTGATGACAAGTATGCAGCCACGAATTTGATACAAAATCAGACACAAAAACCAAACTAGAATGCTACAATCCAAGGTTCAACTAAGATTCACAAGAATAGGCATCACTTGATACAATTTCAGAATTAATAGATTGAAACACTGCAGCCATAACTTACTTCTGCCGAATGCAGAATTCAAGTGCTAGAATGTAAAAAACAAGTCGATTACAGATCAGGCAAAACAAGCTGGGACTAAGTGCTCTAAGCTAGTGTTCAAATCCGGTTCAGAAAATCAAATTCATTTACAAACTAAATGCATTACAAACCAAGAGTTGCAGAAAATGAACTAGGTGCAGAAATGGTGATGCCGCAGCAATTTGGATGCAAAATAATCATACAAGTAGACTGATTTCACATGCAATCAAGTTCCAATGTAATCTTCACTGATACCATTTCAGAAATGAGACTTGGCACGCAGAAATGGCATAGCAGAAATGAATTAAACAGCAGTAATGGGAATCGAGTGATCAGAAATCAAATTGCAGAAACAGAATCAATGCAAAACAAGCTATACTTAACCGCAGAAATAAATCTAACTCGCTAAACAACTCAAATCAATTGAATTAGGAACTAAATGTTGTCTTCAATTGCAGGGAATGAGCTAAACAAGAATCGAATTTGAAAGAAGATATAAAAATCAGAACCCAAGCTGAAAAATTCAGAAATGACTTGGCACGCAACAATGAAATGGCACGCAACAATTAAAGCTACAATTAAACTGAAATCTAACTCAATCTATCATTAAACAAGTTCCTAACTTACTGAACTCGAAGATTTAAATCCTAATTAAGCTAAACAATTCAGAATTACAAACTAAGTTGCTGAAAACTGAAATTTGCAGGAAACAAAATAGAATACAGCAGTAATTGAAATTACAGCTAAACAAACGAAATTAACTAAGAAATCTAAACCCCAATCTCTTCCCGAGCTCACAATCTTCTTGGTTGTCAGTCAAGAGCTGGCTTCGAACCCCTAGGCTCAGCAAATCAGTGGAAAATCAACTTCAATCACTGAATTCGGCTCAAACTGCATCAGCTGGAAAATTTCGATCCGAGCTTTTCAATCTCAGCTTGTTGAGCTGCGATGAAGATTTGGAGACGACCTGAGCTCACTTGAGAACCCCTACAAGTGGCTCAGGTGATCTGAATTCGATTGTAGCTAAGATCCAAGCTCCCGGACCACAGAGAATGCGAAACCCTCAACAAGCTCTGTCCGGATGAAGTTGAGTTGAATTTTGGATCGAGATGGCCTTCCAAAGATCCAAACGATGAGTTGCGGTTGAAATCGAGGTGGTCGCGCGTCGGATTGAAGAAAAATTGAAGAAATGCTGAAGAACACGAAGAACAGTGAAGAATTGCGGCGAAGACGCGACGAGGCTTGGCTGCGCAGGAAATTTCCTTAAGTAATAACCAATGGACGGCTCAGATTTATTTGCTTCAATCCAACGGCTGATCTTGGTCTGATTTGAGCCAAACTTTTATGATGATGATCTGGGGTCAGGATCTGCCTTGTGGTAGCTCGGATCCTCCAGATGTGCAACGGATGGTCCAGATCAACTCTATCTGTGAATGGACGCTCTAGAGACCTCCTTGCTTGATCCAACGGTTGATTTAGCTTTGATTGGAATGAAACCTTCAGATCTTGATCATAGAGCTTGATCAACCCTAACCCTAGCTCGGATTGCTTCAGATCGTCCCGGATGGCTCAGATCTAGCCGCTCTTGAATCGGACGGCCCGGATTAATCGTAGGCTTGATAATTCGATCCAGTTCACATCCGACTCAGGTTTGACCCAGTTTGCCCTAGGTTCAGGATCCTTTCATGCCTACAAAAATATATCAGAAAATTAGTGGCCAAATAATCCAAAAATTGTATAATTTTGCAATTAAGTCCAAAATAAGATAAAGTTCCAAAACCTAGGGTAAAATCATAATTAAGCAATAAAAACATAGGTCAAACATGAATTTTAGCAATTAAAATAATCAATAAAATGGTGCTTATCAACTCCCCCACACTTAACCTTGAGCGTCTCGCGAAAACACTAAGTATGTATCTCCTAGATTTTCTTAAGCATAATTAAAACAAATGAAAAGAAATTACCTAGGGTTGTCAATTCTCATAAATCTAAGCTCTATGGATTAGTATCTTGTCCTTAAATCAACAACTTAGCCTTTTCATCTATCATGAGTCATTGAGATGAATTTAAATCACTAGCCTTTCATGGGAAGTTTTGGTGGCTCTCTCTTAAGTTCTAAGTTGGTGATGGAAGTGGAGCTCACTCTTACACACATGTTTCTTGCACTACTATAGGCTTGCTTATTATCTACTCTCCACCATTAATCATGATTAGGATCAACAACTATAAAAACAAATCAAAGACATAGAAAATGATAAGAAATGGAATAAAAATTAAGGAAATGGAAAAATTGAGGGAGTAGAGGACTTGGTTGCTCAAAAATATTTCCAATGTGCTTTGCCCCATCTTAACAGTCCTCTAATGATATCACAAATGTGGTGGAGTTAATCTTGAATAATTGCCTTTGAATTGAATGAAAAACCCTTCCTTGGTCTAATGTGCCAAGTTTGCCAATTTTTGTGCCAACCTTGCTTCTTTCACTCTTTTCTCAGATTTTTTTTTTCTTTCTTTCTCTCTAGTGAATTCAGAATGTAGTAATGCAAGGCTTGGACTCGGATGAGAAAAAAAAATCTTCACTAATTTATCGTGCCAAAACTCAAGTTGGATGCCACTTGTTTCTTTGTCTTTTCTTTCTTCTTTTCTTCTTTTCTTTTTTTTTTCCTTTTCTTCTCCTTCTGTTTCAAGTTCAGCATCCACGGCAGATCTTTCAGAATCAAGAATCTGATTTCTCACACAATTTTAGTTTCAAGTTGATACAAAACAAGTTTTTATGGTATCACAATTTAAATCCTTCTTGTATTTCAATTCTGAATTTTTCCAATACATGTTCAGCAACACTCTTTCAACAGAATTCATCAGTCTTGCAGCTATCTTCGAACTCAGCTTGTAACATTGGGCAAGATTTTATCAGCTTCTCAGATTCCAGTTTTCAGTTTGCAATGCAGTTCAGTTTTAGCTTCTGCACAGCTTTTTCTCAGCTTCTTTCAGCCTTTTGGTCAGCCCTTTTAAATTCTGTTTTTGATCTGAAAATTCCTGCTCAGATTCTCCTTGAACTCAGCTTCAATCGAATTTGGTTTGTATCATTCAGTAGCTCTCAGATGCAGCACTCGGCAGCACCCCTTCTCATGCAATTCAGATTCCCTGATAAAAAAAATGCTTCACATCAACTCTTGGTATTCTTGGCACAGATTTTTCAGATTCTTTGTGTGCCATTTGGATCTTCAAAGGATGGTGAGAAATCTGAATGCTTCAATTGGTTCCATCCCTTATCACTTCTTCTTGTGCATTCTTGACACCGAATCACTCAACTTGGCACATAAAAATGCAGAATTTTTTTTTTTCGTTGACATGAATTTTTTTTTTTCGTTGACATGAATTGCCTCCAAAACTTTAGTCACTCCCCCACACTTGAATCTTTGTCCGTCTCGGGCAAAATAGCATTAGAAACATATCAAACAACAAGTCTAAAGAAAAGTGAAGGTAAGAGAAGGAAATAAGTAAGGATAAATAGGATAAACATGATTATTGCTAAAATTGATATGAAAAGGTAAACAAAGTGATTAGCCTCTATAGATGTGATCCAATCATTGAAATATAGTTTTGAAAGAACCTAGGCAAGTTCTAGAGCACAATAACATGTATGTGTCACAAAATAAGGCTAATCTCACTAGGTAAAAATAATCCATCTCAAATCCTCAATTAAGAATCTAAAGCAAAATCGTACTCAAGCATCCAAGATTCATCCATTAGCTCAAACCCTAAGTTTTGACAACCAAATTTAATTTATTTTCAAAAGACTCTAAAATGCTATGAAGATAACCTAGAGGGATACATTTATTCCTAGTCATGAAAGAAAAAGTGCTAAAAGAAAAGACATGGTATTTACAATGTCTATTTATTCAATTTACTCTAGAAAACATAAAAGTGAAAAATGCGATAAAAGAAAATGCAAGAAAAAAAATAAACTCCCCTTTTATTCTGGTGGACGGAGTTGATCCAGAAGAAGCCTCCATCTTGGTAGTGGAGGAGTCTGGGTGGCTGGGAGAATCAGGACTCCCCCACACTTGAACTTTTCAAAAATTTGCTCCGGTAGCCGTAGGCGATTTAGGTTCAGAATCCATGTAAGAGGTGGAGTGCTTTGAATTAGAGTAATATCTTCTCCTCCTTCTTGGTTCCTTTCAGAAGTCCTTCCAGGAGGCTGGAGTCTGTTCAGTTGGAGTACCCACTCCTGAAGTCTTCTGGACCCTGCAAAATAATGTAATACCTCTCTCAAGCGTTCAGGGTCAGAAAGAAATGAAATAATATCAGTCTCTGCATAAAATGAATCCAAAACTGCATCATGCCCAATTAAATCAAATTCTTGTATCTCAATGAAATTTTCAAAATCATTTTCTACGAAATTTGCATCCAGAAACTCATCACAAACAAAGAAATCAATTTCTGGCATATCAATAAAAATTTCACAGTTATTCCCTACCAAGGATGTGTCAAGCAAAGTGTCACAGCCAATAAAATCAATTCTGGGTGCCTCAATGAATTTTTCACAATTATTTTCAGCAGAAGATATATCAAGAGACTCATCACAATAATCAACAGTACTAGACACTTCTAAAAAATTTTCACACTCAGCATTGGCATCTGATTTATCACAACATGCTTCATTTTCAGCAAATTCTACACTAGGTGCCTCTAGGGATTTTTCACAATCAAATTCTACAAGAGATGCATCCCTAAGTATATCACAAACAATAAAATCAGTTTGAGGTACCTCTATGCAATTTTCAGAAAAATTAGGAGGAGAATTTACCTGATCATGCTGAAAAATACCTGGAGGTTCTATAAAAGTAGATGTATCCATGCTCTCCTCCTGGTCAAATAATTGCTCCTCTTCAGGTTCAAATTCTGGTGGACACTCAACTAAAACAGGTGATCCTTGGGTTCTTGCTTCCACCATGCAAGTCTCTACACTTTCTGGTAATTGTGGTGGTCCCTGGGGCTTAGTGCAATCCCCTACACCTATGGAATCATCTCCCATGCATGTTCCCTCAACCATTCCTGTATCAACCAAATTAGAAAAATTAGGACCATCAATAGCAATATTCTTACAAAATAAAGTTTAGAAGGGTCCTGAAAAGTTTCAGAGTTGAAGTCAAGACTGTTACAAGCTCTACTATCCATCTCCTCCCAGGCCTCTAAATCAGTAGGGCTCAGTGCAATCCCCTACACTCTCAATCCTATCCTCTGAATTTTCTGATGCATCAATCAATATAGGTGGTTCCTGGGGCTCTGTGCAATCCCCTACACCTATAGATTCATCTGATTGTCCTGATCTTTGGGCTTGTATCTGATTCCATTGATCAACTAATTCTGTAAGGCGTTGTAGTTGTTGAAAATTTTGCTGTTGTTGTTGAAAATTTTGCTGTTGTTGTTGTTGTTGTCGTTGAAAATTTTGCTGCTGTTGTTGGAGTTGTTGACACATCTCCATCATCCTTTGGTGTAGAGCCTCATCCCAATCAGGGTCATCAAAGCCTCCATGATTAAACTGCTGAAATGGGAGGGGCTGAAAATTCTGAGTGTCTTGCTGAAAATTCTGTCCTTGAAACTGGAAATCTTGCTGAAAATGTTGAAATTGTGGTTGAAAGGATGGTTGAACTTCCTGAGAATGGTAGCCCTGGAAATCTTGGATCTGAGGTTGAAATTGTGGTGGTGAAAACTGAGATTGCGCGGGCTGGAAATTCTGGTTTTGTTGCTGAAAATTCGGCTCGTATGACTGTGAATATTGAAGAGGTTGTTGAAAATTCTGTATAGGTTGAAATTCTTGCTGCCATGGCTGAGGTGGAAGCTGAAAGTGATTATTTTGGGGCTGAAAACTTTCAAAAGGCTGCTGGAAATTTTGTGGTTGCTGAAATTGTTGTAATGGTGGCTGAAAAAACTGATTGGGTTGCTGAAAATTAGAATGTGATTGCTGAAATGGTTGCTCAAAACCCTGGAATTGTGGCTGCCCACTCTGAATTTGTGGCTGGAAATTTGGTTGATTTTGCTGAAAATTTTGAAAAGGCTGAAAAAACTGATTTGTTGACTGATTGAATGGTTGGTTCTGCTGAAACTGTGGACATGGCTACTGGTAAGTAGATGAAAACATTTTGAACCTGCAACCCTGTCACAAAACAAACAAGAAAAATGGCAGTACCCGTATACAAAAGATACAACAAAATAAAATAGAACCTAATGATATGTCCAAAGGCATAAAAGCAAAAATCAAACAAATCAACTAGTTGCTTCCCCGGCAACGACGCCAAAAATTTGATAGCCCCGAATCTACTAGATTAAATTGTCACGAAGGTTGGGACCATCAGATTTAAATGTATATGAATGAAATGCTGGAAACCCTTTTTACAATCAAAATATGAAAATGTAATATAGGGGCCACAGGTCGTATTTTTCTCGAGGCTAGTTGACGTTGTGTGATTCGAACTTGTATTTATGTGTCGTTTATGAATTGTGGGTTTCGAATGTGATTTGGGTTTTGGGTTTCAATCTGAAATGAAATCGCATGGAATTAAAGAAACTTAGCTAATAAGCTAAACAAGGTGATGGCAATTAATAAGCTTGACCAAATGATACTTTAACCAATTAATGCAACTTGCAACCTTTAGACTTCAAACTAATACAAAATGCAATGGCACATCACACCTTGTGTTCGACTTCAGGATTTGTAAATCAAAACCAACCAAATGATAAGCAATCTATGAATAAACTGATACAAGATTGATGCCCAAAACTCAGCTTGATACTAAAGAGCAAACAACTTAACAAACCCAAAACTGCCTATGAATTGAAAGCTGAGCAAATTCAGAAACCTGCGGCAGAATTTCAGAAACTTGATGACAAGTATGCAGCCACGAATTTGATACAAAATCAGACACAAAAACCAAACTAGAATGCTACAATCCAAGGTTCAACTAAGATTCACAAGAATAGGCATCACTTGATACAATTTCAGAATTAATAGATTGAAACACTGCAGCCATAACTTACTTCTGCCGAATGCAGAATTCAAGTGCTAGAATGTAAAAAACAAGTCGATTACAGATCAGGCAAAACAAGCTGGGACTAAGTGCTCTAAGCTAGTGTTCAAATCCGGTTCAGAAAATCAAATTCATTTACAAACTAAATGCATTACAAACCAAGAGTTGCAGAAAATGAACTAGGTGCAGAAATGGTGATGCCGCAGCAATTTGGATGCAAAATAATCATACAAGTAGACTGATTTCACATGCAATCAAGTTCCAATGTAATCTTCACTGATACCATTTCAGAAATGAGACTTGGCACGCAGAAATGGCATAGCAGAAATGAATTAAACAGCAGTAATGGGAATCGAGTGATCAGAAATCAAATTGCAGAAACAGAATCAATGCAAAACAAGCTATACTTAACCGCAGAAATAAATCTAACTCGCTAAACAACTCAAATCAATTGAATTAGGAACTAAATGTTGTCTTCAATTGCAGGGAATGAGCTAAACAAGAATCGAATTTGAAAGAAGATATAAAAATCAGAACCCAAGCTGAAAAATTCAGAAATGACTTGGCACGCAACAATGAAATGGCACGCAACAATTAAAGCTACAATTAAACTGAAATCTAACTCAATCTATCATTAAACAAGTTCCTAACTTACTGAACTCGAAGATTTAAATCCTAATTAAGCTAAACAATTCAGAATTACAAACTAAGTTGTTGAAAACTGAAATTTACAGGAAACAAAACAGAATACAACAGTAATTGAAATTACAGCTAAACAAACGAAATTAACTAAGAAATCTAAACCCCAATCTCTTCCCGAGCTCACAATCTTCTTGGTTGTCAGTCAAGAGCTGGCTTCGAACCCCTAGGCTCAGCAAATCAGTGGAAAATCAACTTCAATCACTGAATTCGGCTCAAACTACATCAGCTGGAAAATTTCGATCCGAGCTCTTCAATCTCGGCTTGTTGAGCTGCGATGAAGATTTGGAGACGACCTGAGCTCACTTGAGAACCCCAACAAGTGGCTCAGGTGATCTGAATTCGATTGTAGCTAAGATCCAAGCTCCCGGACCACAGAGAATGCGAAACCCTCAACAAGCTCTGTCCGGATGAAGTTGAGTTGAATTTTGGATCGAGATGGCCTTCCAAAGATCCAAACGATGAGTTGCGGTTGAAATCGAGGTGGTCGCGCGTCGGATTGAAGAAAAATTGAAGAAATGCTGAAGAACACAAAGAACAGTGAAGAATTGCGGCGAAGACGCGACGAGGCTTGGCTGCGCAGGAAATTTCCTTAAGTAATAACCAATGGACGGCTCAGATTTATTTGCTTCAATCTAACGGCTGATCTTGGTCTGATTTGAGCCAAACTTTTATTATGATGATCTGGGGTCAGGATCTGCCTTGTGGTAGCTCGGATCCTCCATATGTGCAACGGATGGTCCAGATCAACTCTATCTGTGAATGGACGCTCTAGAGACCTCCTTGCTTGATCCAATGGTTGATTTAGCTCTGATTGGAATGAAACCTTCAGATCTTGATCATAGAGCTTGATCAACCCTAACCCTAGCTCGGATTGCTTCAGATCGTCCCGGATGGCTCAGATCTAGCCGCTCTTGAATCGGACGGCCCGGATTAATCATAGGCTTGATAATTCGATACGGTTCACATCCGACTCAGGTTTGACCCAGTATGCCCTAGGTCCAGGATCCTTTCTGCCTACAAAAATATATCAGAAAATTAGTGGCCAAATAATCCAAAAATTGTATAATTTTGCAATTAAGTCCAAAATAAGATAAAGTTCCAAAACCTAGGGTAAAATCATAATTAAGCAATAAAAACATAGGTCAAACATGGATTTTAGCAATTAAAATAATCAATAAAATGGTGCTTATCACTATTCCACGTCTCATATGGAGTAGTAGAGACTAACTTGGTTGGGACTCTGTTTAGTAAGTAAACAGCTGTCTTAAGCGCACAGCCCCAAAAGGATTTTGGAAGAGTTGCATGATTCATCATAGATCTAACCATGTCCATCAAGGTTTGGTTATGCCTCTCAGATACACCATTATGCTGTGGTATATATGGCGGAGTCCATTGAGGCAATATCCCATTGTCCCTAGATAATCTTGAAACTCTTGACTCAAGTATTCACCACCCCGATTGGATCGAAGTATCTTAATACTTTTGCCAAGATGTTTCTTGACTTCACTTTTGAACTCTTTGAATTTCTCAAAAGCTTCAGATTTGTATTTCATTAAGAACACATACCCGAATCGTGAGTGATCATCGATAAAGGTAATGAAGTAGCTATAACCTCCTTGTGCAAGAGTTGACATTGGTCCACATACATCAGTATGTATTAGACCAAGCAATTCTCCCACTGGTTTACCTTTTTCGAAAAAGGGTAATTTGGTCATCTTGCCTTTTAAGCATGATTCGCATGTATCAAATGAACCGGGTTCAAATGATTCCAGAATTCCACATAGGTGTAATTTGGTCATGCGTTTCTTACTTACATGGCCAAGATGGCAATGCCACGTATAGGAGTCTATTTGATTATCTATTCGAGCACGTTTGTTGCTAACTTCGATATTGAAAACGTCACCGAATAAATCTAATGTGTAGATACCATTGTATAAAGTTCTGGTCCCATAAAGAACACCATTTAAAGTTATGTAACAACAATTGTTACTAAAAGTTAAATGATAACCCTTTTCATTCAAGCATGAAATAGATACAATGTTCTTTATTAACAAAGGAACAAAATAACAATTATCCAATTCTAAGACAAGTCCAGTAGGGAGCTTTAGCAAATATGTTCCGATGGCAATAGCAGCAATCTTTGCTCCATTTCCAACTCGCAAATTCGCTTCTCCCTTGATGAGTCTTCTTCTATTCCTTAGCCCCTGTATGTCATTACATATATGTGAGCTACACCCAGTATCAAGTACCCAGGTGGACGAGGAAATAGAGTGACATTCAATAACGAAGATACTTAAAGAGGATGGGGCATCAGATGCCTTCTTCTTCAAGGACTCAAGATAAACCTTGCAGTTTCTTCGCCAGTGACCCTCCTTGCCGCGGTGATGGCAAGTGCCTTTTGGTGCCTTTTCAATCTTTTTGGCCTTTTTCTTCTTTCCCTTATTCTGTTCTTTGGGCTTCCTCTTAGAGCCTTTCTTTGAGGAACCAACTAACAGTACCGTCTTCTAATCCTACTTTACAGAAGGCTCTACAGTCTTCAACAGGTTGAGCAACTCAGGAATGGTAGTCTCCAGCTTGTTCATCCGATAGTTCATCACAAATTGTGAGTAACTCTTGGGCAAACAATGTAGAATTAAGACAACACTTAGTTCGTTATCCATTGCAAATCTGAGTGTGCCTAGTCGCTCAATGTACCCCAGCCTTCAACACAAACTGTGAGACAGAAGTGCCTTCCTGCATCTTAGAGGTGAAGAGGAGTCTGGTGACCTCGAACCTTTCAGATCTCGCCTGCTCGTCAAATAACTCATGAAGATGGAAGATGATGGTATGAGCATCCATATGCTCATGCTGCTTTAGCAACTCAGGTACCATAGTTGCCAGCATGATGCAACTAGCAAGTTCAGAATCGGTCACATGTTTCTGATAGGCCACTAACTGGTCTGGAGTTGCATCTTCTGGAGGATGATTGGGAAGTTATTTTTCAAGGACATAAGCAAGCTTTTCTGCCTTGAGGACTATCCTCAGGTTTCGAAGCCAGTCCATTAAGGTTGGCCCAGTCAGCTTATTGATGTCCAAAATGGAACGCAAATTCAGAGAAGACATGATCAAGTGATTATCCTAGAAATACAAATTGAGCTTATGTGAGAAGAATGATAAAGAATGCATCAATATACATTAATTAAATCCTATTTATTTTTCGAATTGAATAGCCCTTTTTATCAATTCGGGAGATCGTAGAAACATCTCCAAATAGGTTGATATCCAACCATAGATAAGAACAACCATGGCTAGAGTCCATCAAGTTATTCTTAGCTATGAAGGTAGGTAATTATACCGATTACATATTATACATATGTAACTATCACATAATGCTATCTACTAATTGAATGTTTGCATAAATCATTGGGTTGTTAACTCATTAACAAGTATGCAACAATATACATAGCACCCAACTGCACCTCTCTTTACATCGACCTTGGCTGTGGCACAACAAATTAATGCTCCAAGATTAAGGCTGACTAAATAATCAAGAAATAGTTTTAATATGGTTGGAGCTCATTCAACCGTTTAGTCAGGCTTGGATGTGTCCAACAACCAAAACTAAGGATTGACCTCTGACTCCAACTATATTAATCATAAACTAATTCCATGGTTTGAACATGTTGAGGTTTATGCCGGGCATGGATGTGCCCATCAACCCAAACGAGAAACAAAACTCCGGTTCTAACCATATTAATGGAAGGTGTTGGCCTTAATATTTTGTAAGGGGTTTTGGGTCTCATCCTTTTCCTTTTAAATACATTCATGACATATAATTATGTCATGTTCTAACGATTTCCTTAATGAAGTATGTATGTGACTTAATTTATCAAGTCTCATTAATTGAATTAGGAACCGGATTTCCTAATTCTAATTTCACACTTTATTCAAGGAATTGTTTTTGGGAAACAATTTCCTAAATTGTCATAATCAATTTCGGAAATAATATGTTTAAGACTTTGATTTCTCTAAATCAAATCTTATTAAATTAAGAGACAGATTCCCTTAATTCAACCACATATTATTTTCATAAAAATCTTATTTAAGAAAATAAACTCTATAGGAAATAATTTTTCCTAATTAATTTTGGAGACAACAATATGTAAGAGCATCACCTCATAAATCAAATAAGGAAATTATCGTTTGAGAATCACCTCAAAAATTTCCAAGATTTGATCACATATTTTATTTATGGATAATTAATTACAACAAATTATTTACTTTGGGTGGCTCCCCGAGGCACTCCCCAAAGAAAAAAAATTTGTTATAAATCTAATTTGGCCTGCTCCCCGAGGCATAACCAAATTAAACTTGACAATTAAAGAACTTGTTAATCATATAATTTGGATGGCTCCCCGAGGCCTACCGAAATCAATTTTATCAATTCATATTCAAAATAGGAAATTAAATTATAACAACTAACTTTAATTTGGGTGGCTCCTCGAGGCACTCCCCCAAGTAAAGAATTTTGTTAATAATTTAAAAATCAATTTGAATTTAATTTCCAATTAATGTTTCCATAAAATGTCTAGACTTTCATGAAAAGAAAGTGCCCAAAATTACGAGCTTTCCATAAATGGAAAGTTTCCAAAATTAAAAGGTTTTTAGAATTATTGTAAGTTTCTGGGACAAAGAAAACCTACATATTTCCAAAATTAGAAAATTTCCATACTTAGGAAATTTCCAAAATGGGAAAGTTTCCAAAAATGGAAAGTTTTCACAATTATCATAAAATTTCAGAAACATAGATATTTCAAAAGTTTGTGAAATTTCATGAGGATTTCCAAATTTTGAAATTCCTAAATCTAAAATTTACCATAATTGGAAAGTTTTCATAATTGGAAAAATTTCTAAAATTGAGATCATGACAAAGTTTTCCGCAAAACAATTATATGATTATGTCGAACACTAACCGGCTCTGATACCACTGTTGGGACTGGGTGCATGCCGACGCGGACACGTATTGTAATTGTTACATAATTACATGCAGCGGAAACAAAAATATGAATAATTTCCTAAATTATTCTAACACATATCCTAAGCATGCAATGTGTTCACATAATCGTAATATAAAATTTTTGATGAAAAGGAAATTACTCTACGAATTACCTTGCGTAACTTGGAAGAAGGGACGAGATCCAACCGTTAGCGTCCCTTGAAAGCTCCACCTCTATTCGTATCCACGCCGAGTATCATCGGGATGACTTCGCTAAGCCACGAGTTTCGTGTTCACGAGAACTACTAGATTCTCCGTGAACACGATGAAAACCGAGAGAGTAATCAAATCGAAAGACTCACCGCCAAGGTTGGCCGAAGAGGAAGATCGTCGCAAGGAAGAACTTCGTCGCCTTGATGCTTCTCCTTGTGCTCACGACATGAAGAAAGAAGGAAGGCCTATGGCCGGCCAAGAGAGAGGGAGAGAAGACGAGGAGAGAGCCCAAGCAATTCTTTGATCATCTTCCATGGCACCCCTTGGGTCCTTTATATAGGGAGAGGTTTCTTAATACCCAAGCAAACCTCTCCTTGATTATGGAATAATTTCTCAATCAATCCATAATCAAGGCTCTCATGATTAAGCTTCTTCTTCTTGATTATGGAATAATTTCTCAATCAATCCATAATCAAGGTGACAGACCCAAAATAGACTGTCACGAATGTGGGTCTCAAATTTAAATATGAATAATGCTGGAAACCCTTTTTGCAATCAAAATATGAAAACATAGTAAAGGGGTCACAGGTCGTATTTTTCCTCGGGACTAGTTGAAGTTGTTTGATTCTAGCTCATGTTTGTGTGTCGTTTGTGAATTTTGGGTTTTGAATGTGATTTGGGTTTTGGGTTTCAATCTGAAATGAAATCGCAATAAAATACAAGATGCATGCCACCAAAACTTGATACGCAAGGAATAAAGCTTATGTGCCAAGATGATGCTAAGTGCCAAAACTGTGATTGACCATTCCAAATTGAAACTAATTACTTCAACTTGGAAGACAAAGCTATTAGTGAAGTGCTAGCCTGAATTAAGAAAGAATTTCAGCAATGAATGCAGCAAATCAGAAATGAACTTAGTGCAGTCAAATACAAGAATTTAGCACATGAAGCAGAGATGAAGCATCAAACCAGCTGCAAAATCAAACAAACAACTGATATGCAGAAATAGCAGTTTAATCTCGACTTGGATGCAAATTCAAACAAGCATCTGATTCCAAATGCAATGGAATTCGAACGCAAAGCTTCCTTGATGCAAACTTCAGCAATTACAACTAAAAATTGCAGAAATAACTTGAGTTGCAGAATTGAAATTGAAATGCAGAAATGGAGACTTAGCTGCAGAATTGGAAATTCAGCAATCAGTTGATACAAAGATTCCAGAACAGGACACAAGGGCTGCTATACAAAAACTGATGCTAACTCAGCAATTTGATACAAAGATAGGAACTAACAATTTAAACTGCCGGTCATGAAACTGAGTTCCAAAAACAAAAGATGTGCAGAGACTAACTGCTCATTACTGAAACAAACTGATTTCAAATGAGTTGAATTGTTATTTGATACAAGATAAGAACTAAAAGTCGGATATGCAGAAATTAAATCTGATTTTCAGAATCAAGGTTGCGCAGAAACAAACTCTGAGTTGCAAGAACCAAATGCAAGGGGGTTTAACCTCAATCTGAATACAACTACAAACAGATCAAAATGACATTTGAATGCACCAATCTAATATGCAAGAATGATTCAGAAAACTAATGTGCAGGATGAACAATTGAGAACTAAAACTGAACTCACAGGGATGCAAATTGATACACCATCATGGAAATTGATACGCAACCAACTAGGCTAAACCTTAGAACTGAAGTAAATGCAAACCAGATGATCAGACTGTAAGTATTTTCTCAGGCCTAAAGTTCAAATGAGATGTAGTAAATCCAAGGTTTTCTTGACACAAACTTTGCAAACCTGTAAACCGAAGCTTGATGTGCAGGAAATAAAATGAAATGCAGAAATACTACGCTAAACAACAACTAAGAGATAAAACTAAAAGTGAACAACTTAATTCAACTAAATTAACACACTAAGTGCGAAATAAGCTAAGGAATTCAGAACTAAAGCGAATTTGCAGAAAAGAAACTGGCACGCAGCTGAACAATTTGATACGCAACAGGAGAAAACTGCCGAGATGATACGCAAGCTATTAAACAGAGAAATAAACTGAAATTAAATTCGATTTATCACTAACAAGTTCACTAAACTACTTAACTTGAAGATTTAAAACCTAATTAAGGGCAGAAACAATTAAACAAACTAAACTGAACATTCTGAACAGAGACAGTATCGAAACCAAGTGCAGAAATAAAATTTACAGCTAAATCAACTGAAATTAGCTAAAGAACTAAGCCTCAATCCTCCCTAAGCTCAAAATCTCCTTGGTCGTCAAGCAAGGGCTGGCCTCGAACCCCTAAGCTCAGCAAATCAGTGGAAATCAGCCTCAATCGACCAATCTGCTTAAACTGCCTCAGCTGGGAAAATTCCGATCCGAACTCTTCAATCTCGGTTTGTTGAGCTGCGATGATGATTTGGAGACGACCTGAGTTCACCTGAGAACCCCTACAAGTGGCTCAGATCGTCGGAAATGGGTTGTAGCCAAGATTTCAGTGCTCGGACCACAAATGATGCCGAAACCCTCAAACACCTCTGTCCGGATGAAATTTGAGATGAATTCTTGATCGAAGCTGTCTTCCAAAGATTCAAATGATGATCTGATGGAGAAATTGAGGGGTCACGCCTTCAAAACTAAGAAACTTGCAAAAGAAATGAAGGAAAACGATGAAGAAGCCGACTGTTGCGGCGAAGACGCGACACGGAGAAGCGCTGGGAATTTTTGATTAAGTAGCTAACAATGGACGACCCAGATTGATCGGAGGAAATCTAACGGCTGATCTTGCTCTGATTTGAGCCAAACTTTGAGGATGTTGATCAGGGGTCAGGATCTGCCTCATGGTAGCTCGGATCCTCCAGATATGCAACGGATGGTCCAGATCAACCTAATCTTTGAATGGACGATCTAAAGCCCTCCGAGCTTGATCCAACGGTTGAATGAGCTCTGATTGGGATGAAACCTTCAGATCTTGATCAGAGTGCTTGATCAACCCTAACCCTAGCTCGGATTGCTTCAGATGGTCCCGGATGGCTCAGATCTAGCCGCTTTTGAATCGAACGGCCCGGATTAATCCGAAACTTGATAACTCGATCCGGGTCCACTTCCGACTCAAGTTTGACCCAGTATGCCCTAGGTCCATGAACCTTTCATGCCTACAAAAATAGATCAAAAATTTAGTGGCCAAATAATTCAATTTAATGCAAATTTACAATTAAGTCCTAAATAAGAGGAAGTTCTAAAACCTAGCGTAAAATCACAATTAAGCAAGTAAAGCATGGCTCAAACATGGATTTTAGCAATTAAAATAATCAACAAAAATGGTATCTATCAACTCCCCCACACTTAACCTTGAGCGTCTCGCGAAACCACTAAGTATGTATCCCTTAGACTTTCTTAAGCACAATTAGAAGCAATTGAAAAGAAATTACCTAGGGTCGTCAATTTTCATAAATCTAATCTCTATGGATTAGTATCTTGTCCTTAAATCAAGAACTTAGCCTTTTCATCCATCAGGATTCATTGAGATGAATTCAACTCACTAGCCTTTCAAGGAAAATTTTGGTGGCTCTCTCCTTAAATTCTAAGTTGATGAAGGAAGTGGAGCTCACTCAAACACACATGCTTCTTGCACTACCATAGGCTTGCTTATTGTCTAATCTCCACCATTATTCATGATTAGGATCAACATCTACAAAAACAAATGAAAACATGAAAAATGTTAAGAAATGGAGTAAAAATCAAGGAAATGGAAAAATTGATGGAGTGGAAGACTTGAGTGCTCAAGTATGTTTCCAATGTGCTTTGCCACTCCTTTCAGTCCTCTAGTGAAATACAACGTGTGGTGGAGTAAAACTTTTTCCTTGCCCTTCAAAAATTCGATGAAAAGACCTCTTGAGTTCCTTTGTGCCAATTTCTTTTGCGTGCCACTTGCATCCTTCTCTTTTCTCATTTTTTTTCTTCTTGTATCCTCTAGCAAGGTCATAATGTAGTGGAGCAAAGCTTTTGATTCAGATGAGAGAAACTTCAATGATTTTATAGTTCCAAGTCTTCATTTGTGTGCCACTTTTGCTTCATTCTCTTTTCTTCCTTCTTTTCTGATTCTTTTTTTTTCGAACTGTTTTTCTTTCTTTTTTTTTCTTCTCTCAATCTTCAATTTGAGCACTGCAAATCAGATTTGAATTAGAAAAACTTGAGAAATCAAGCAACACTTAGGGAATTAGATGCTCCACTTTTAACCCTCACCAAACAACTCTTTTTTTTTTTTTTACACTTCACCTTCAAGTTGGCACACCTCTTTATCATCAAAATTTTTCTGTTTCAGATTTTAAATTCAGCTCCACTGAATCCATTTCAAGTCTCTGATTTCTTAAATACTTAACATCAGTTATCATCACATAGTGTAGTGGAGAGTTTGAATTTGTCCACTTGAAAATTCTGCTAAACAAGTTCAATTTCAGCCACTTCACTGCATTTGTTTCAGTTCTGTCCAGCTCCAATTGTGTTCAGCTACACTTCCTTATCAGAGCTAGCAGATTTTCTTCATAAGGGTTTCAATTGAAACAGATTTTCTTCATAAGTAGCACACTGCCGTGAGCTTCAATTGGACTGATCAGCACCTTTGGCACAAAGAAGTGTAGCTCCAAGTAGCAGATTCTCTTCATAAGGGCTCCAATTGATTTCGGCACTGCCTCTCTGATTTCCAAAATCAAAATTTCAGTTTGAATTTGCTACTAAGCTGTGCCCATTGTAATCGAAATAATCTATTCTTCCTTGAATTTTTTGCATGTAAATTCCATCTTTTGATACTCTCCTTGGCCACTGCTGTTCCCCTTAAGCTCAGATTTTCTTTTACTACTTTTCAAATTCTTTGCTTGCAAAACATCCTCTAGAAGAGTGGACGAAACACCTTCATAGCATCTTCCTCTGATTTTTCTTCTTTCTGCTCAAATGCAGAGATTTGACAACAGCTTTTCAAGTTCATCTTGAGTTGTAATGGCACAACTCTTAAATTTGTTGCATTTAAATAGAACCTCTGCCGAAACTTGGCATAATGATTTCCTTCAATTCTCTTAAGTTCATAAAACTCAACCTTGTCAAAAACCTTTGCCACTTCCTGATTTCTTTCCAGCTTTTTATATCCTTTAGGCGCTCAGAATTTCCTCCTGTTTCTCAGCTTCTTCACTGCCCAGATTGCACAACAGCTCTTCATGAATTTTTCAGCACTTTGTAGCTTCCCTTGAATTCAGTTTGTTTAATTTCAGTAGCTCCAAATTCAACACTCGGCAGCAACCTTTTCCATGAAGTTCAGATTTCTTCAGCCTTTGGTCAGCCTTTCGAATTCTTTCTGATCTGGAACTGCTTCAAATCAGATTTTACTTGAACTCAGATTTGTCCAGCTGCACAAAAATTCTCTGTTTTGGCACTGATTTCTGCATTGAATCAGATAATTCCAGCTCAGTTCAGTCTCTACAAGATGTTACTGATCTTGGCTTCCCAAAATTCCAACTTTTCAGTTTTGATCCAAGTCAATTTCCTATCCAAGTTAGCAGATTTTTTTTTTCTTTCTTCACCTTGGCACAAGAATTTCTTTCTTTTTGCTTTTGTGTGCCATTGTTTCTCATTGCAGAATTTTTTTTTCTTCATTGTCACACCATGCCACTTGGATCTTCAAAATATGTTAAGGAAACTAGATCTCCAATTGCTTCTATTTCTCTTGCTCATTCTTGGCACCAAACTCACTCACTCACTTGGCACATGTAATTTCAAAGAAAATTTTTTCTTGAAATTGCCTCTTTTGATACCAAATTTTTCCAAAACACTAGTCACTCCCCCACACTTAAATCTTTGTCCGTCTCGGGCAAAATAGCATTAAGAAACATCCCAAACAAACAAATCCATAGAAAAATTAGGGTTAAGAGTAGGAATAAGGAAAGACAAATGGAATGAACATGATTTTTGCCAAAATTGATATGGAAAGGTAAACAAAGTGATTAGCCTCTATAGATGTGATCCAATCATTGAAATATGGTTTTGAAAGAACCTAAGCAAGTTCTAGAGAACAATAACATATGTGTATCACAAATATAAGGCTAATTCTCACTAGGCAAAAACAATTCATCTCAAGTCCTCAATTAAAAATCTAAAGCAAAGTAGTACTCAAGCATCCAAGATTTCATCCATTAGCTTAAACCCTAAGTTTTAACAACCAAATTTAATTTATTTTCCAAAAGACTCTAACATGCTATGGAGATAACCTAGAGGGATACATTTATTTCCACATCATGCAAGAAAACGTGCCAAAAGAACTAACATGCATTTATTGACAAGGACTCAATTTAAAAGAAAATTCTACTTTTAGAAAGCATAAAAATGAAACATACAATAAAAAAAATACAAGAAGAAACAAACTCCCCTTTATTCTGGTGGACGGAGTCTATCCAGAAGTAACCTCCATCGTGGTAGTGGAGGAACATGGGTGGCTGAGAGAATTAGGACTCCCCCACACTTGAACTTCACAAAAAATTGCTCCGGTGGCCGAAGGCGATTTAGGTACAGTACCCATGTAAGAGGTGGAGTGCTTCGAATTAAAGTACAATCAACTCCTCCTTCTTGATGCCTTTTAGAAGTCCTTCCAGGAGGTTGAAGTCTGTTCAGATGGAGCACCCACTCCGGAAGTCTTCTGGACCCTGCAAAATAATGTAATACCTCTCTCAAGAGTACAGGGTCAAAAAGAAATAAAATAATATCAGTCTCTGCATGAAATGTATCCAAAATTACATCATGTCCAATGAAATCAATTCTTGGTGCCTCAATAAATTTTTCACAATTATTTTCTACAAAATTTGTATCCAGAAATTTATCACAAACAAAGAAATCAATTTTTGGTACTTCAATAGAAATATCACAATTATTTTCTACCAAGGATATATCAAGCAATGTATCACAACCTATGAAATCAACTTTAGGTGCCTCAATGAATTTTTCACAATTATTTTCAGCATAAGATATGTCAAAAGACTCATCACAACAATCAACAATACTAGGCACTTCTAAAAAATTTTCACACTCAGCATTGACATATGATGTAGCACAACATGCTTCATTTTCAGCAAATTCAACACTAGGTACCTCTAGGGATTATTCACAATCAAATTCTACAAGAGATGCATCCCTAGGTGTATTAAAAACAATAAAATCAGTTTGAGGTACCTCTATGCAATTTTTAGAAAAATTAGGAGGAGTATTTACCTGATCGTGCTGAAAAATACCTGGAGATTCTACAAAAGTAGATGTATCCGTGTTCTCCTCCTGGTCAAGTAATTGTTCCACTTCAGGTTCAGGTTCTGGTGGACACTCAACTAAAGTAGGTGATCCCTGGGTTCTTGCTTCCACTATGCAAGCCCCTACTCTTTCTGGTAATGTACCGGTAAATTGTGGTGGTCCCTGGGGCTTAGTGCAATCCCCTACACCTATTAAATCATCTTCAACACATGCTTCCTCAACCATTCCTGTATCAACCAAATTAGAAAAATTAGGACCATCAATAGCAATATTCTTACAAAATAAAAGTTTAGAAGGGTCCTGTAAAGTTTCAGAGTCAAAGTCAAGGTTGTTACAAGCTCTACTATCCATCTCCTCCCAGGCCTCTAAATTAGTAGGAATGGGTGATTCTTGGGGCTCAGTGCAATCCCCTACACCTGTAGATTCATCTGATTGTCCTGATCCTTGGGCTCTTATCTGATTAAATTGATCAACCAATTTTCCAAAGCGTCCTACGAAGTCTTGTTGTTGTTGTTGAAAACTTTGCTGTTGTTGTAGGACTTGTTGACACATCTCCATCATCCGTTGTTGTTGAGCCTCACTCCAATCAGGATTCTCAAAGCCTCCTTGATTAAACTGCTGAAAATTGGGTTGATAGCAAGGATGATGTGGCTGGAAATTATTGTTTTGAAAATTCTGATCATAGGGCTGTAATGGTTGATTGAATTGCTGAATTAGTTGGGGTTGAAAATTCTGGTATTGAAATTGTGGTGGTGAAAACTCAAATTGAGTGGGCTGAAAATTCTGATTGCAAGGCTGAAAATTTGGATCGTATGGCTGTGAATATTGAAGAGGTTGTTGAAAATTCTGTATAGGGTGGAATTCTTGCTACCATGGCTGAGGTTGATTATTTCCCTGCTGAAAACTTACAAAAGGCTGCTGGAAATCTTGGTTAAAATGCTGAAATCCTTGATTTGGTTGGACTTGAGGGAAGGGTGGTTGCTGAAAATTCTGATTATCAAAACACCCTTGCTGAATTCCTTGAAAAGATACTTGATTTTGTTGATAGGGTTGCTGAAATTGGGGCTGGAATTGCTGAATTGGTTGCTCAAAACCCTGGAATGGTGGCTGCCCGTTCTGATTTTATGGCTGGAAATTTGGTTGATTTTGCTGAAAATTTTGGAAAAGCCGAAAAAACTGATTTGTTGACTGAAATTGATCAATTGGGTGCTGAAAATTTTGGAATTGTGGTTGAAATTGCTGTGGTGGCTGCTGGAATTGTTGTGGTTGCTGAAATTATGGACACGGCTGCTGATAAGTAGATGAGAACATTTTAAGCTGGCAGTCCTGTCACAAATCAAACAAGAAAAATGGCAGCAACCGTATACAAAAGATAAAACAATAGAAAATAGAATCAAATGATATGCCCATAAGCACACAAGCAAAAATCAAACAAATCAACTAGTTACTTCCCCGACAACGACGCCAAAAATTTGACGGACCCAAAATAGACTGTCACGAATGTGGGTCTCAAATTTAAATATGAATAATGCTGGAAATCCTTTTTGCAATCAAAATATGAAAATGTAGTAAAGGGGCCACAGGTCGTATTTTTCCTCGGGACTAGTTGAAGTTGTTTGATTCTAGCTCATGTTTGTGTGTCGTTTGTGAATTTTGGGTTTCGAATGTGATTTGGGTTTTGGGTTTCAATCTGAAATGAAATCGCAATAAAATACAAGATGCATGCCACCAAAACTTGATACGCAAGGAATAAAGCTTATGTGCCAAGATGATGCTAATTGCCAAAACTGTGATTGACCATTCCAAATTGAAACTAATTACTTCAACTTGGAAGACAAAGCTATTAGTGAAGTGCTAGCCTAAATTAAGAAAGAATTTCAGCAATGAATGCAACAAATCAAAAATGAACTTAGTGCAGTCAAATACAAGAATTTAGCACATGAAGTAGAGATGAAGCATCAAACCAGCTGCAAAATCAAACAAACAACTGATATGCAGAAATAGCAGTTTAATCTCGACTTGGATACAAATTCAAACAAGCATCTGATTCCAAATGCAATGGAATTCGAACGCAAAGCTTCCTTGATGCAAACTTCAGCAATTACAACTAAAAATTGTAGAAATAACTTGAGTTGCAGAATTGAAATTGAAATGCAGAAATGGAGACTTAGCTGCAGAATTGGAAATTCAGCAATCAGTTGATACAAAGATTCCAGAACAGGACACAAGGGCTGCTATACAAAAACTGATGCTAACTCAGCAATTTGATACAAAGATAGGAACTAATAATTTAAACTGTCGGTCATGAAACTGAGTTCCAAAAACAAAAGATGTGCAGAGACTAACTACTCATTACTAAAACAAACTGATTTCAAATGAGTTGAATTGTTATTTGATACAAGATAAGAACTAAAAGCCGGATATGCAGAAATTAAATCTGATTTTCAGAATCAAGGTTGCGCAGAAACAAACTCTGAGTTGCAAGAACCAAATGCAGGGGGGTTTAACCTCAATCTGAATACAACTACAAACAGATCAAAATGACATTTGAATGCACCAATCAAATATGCAAGAAGGATTCAGAAAACTGATGTGCAGGATGAACAATTGATAACTAAAACTGAACTCACAGGGATGCAAATTGATACACCATCATGGAAATTGATACGCAACCAACTAGGCTAAACCTTAGAACTGAAGTAAATGCAAACCAGATGATCAGACTGTAAGTATTTTCTCAGGCCTAAAGTTCAAATGAGATGTAGTAAATCCAAGGTTTTCTTGACACAAACTTTGCAAACCTGTAAACCGAAGCTTGATGTGCAGGAAATAAAATGAAATGCAGAAATACTACACTAAACAACAACTAAGAGATAAAACTAAAAGTGAACAACTTAATTCAACTAAATTAACACACTAAGTGCGAAATAAGCTAAGGAATTCAGAACTAAAGCGAATTTGCAGAAAAGAAACTGGCACGCAGCTGAACAATTTGATACGCAACAGGAGAAAACTGCCGAGATGATACGCAAGCTATTAAACAGAGAAATAAACTGAAATTAAATTCGATTTATCACTAACAAGTTCACTAAACTACTTAACTTGAAGATTTAAAACCTAATTAAGGGCAGAAACAATTAAACAAACTAAACTGAACATTCTGAACAGAGACAGTATCGAAACCAAGTTCAGAAATAAAATTTACAGCTAAATCATCTGAAATTAGCTAAAGAACTAAGCTTCAATCCTCCCTAAGCTCAAAATCCCCTTGGTCGTCAAGCAAGGGTTGGCCTCGAACCCCTAAGCTCAGCAAATCAATGGAAATCAGCCTCAATCGACCAATCTGCTCAAACTGCCTCAGCTGGGAAAATTCCGATCCGAACTCTTCAATCTCAGTTTGTTGAGCTGCGATGATGATTTGGAGACGACCTGAGTTCACCTGAGAACCCCTACAAGTGGCTCAGATCGTCGGAAATGGGTTGTAGCCAAGATTTCAGTGCTCGGACCACAGATGATGCCGAAACCCTCAAACACCTCTGTCCAGATGAAATTTGAGATGAATTCTTGATCGAAGCCGTCTTCCAAAGATTCAGATGATGATCTGATGGAGAAATTGAGGGGTCACGCCTTCAAAACTAAGAAACTTGCAAAAGAAATGAAGGAAAACGATGAAGAAGCCGACTGTTGCGGCGAAGACGCGACAGGGAGAAGCGCTGGGAATTTTTGATTAAGTAGCTAACAATGGACGACCCAGATTGATCGGAGGAAATCTAACGGCTGATCTTACTCTGATTTGAGCCAAACTTTAAGGATGTTGATCAGGGGTCAGGATCTGCCTCGTGGTAGCTCAGATCCTCCAGATATGCAACGGATGGTCCAGATCAACCTAATCTTTGAATGGACGATCTAAAGCCCTCCGAGCTTGATCCAACGGTTGAATGAGCTCTGATTGGGATGAAACTTTCAGATCTTGATCAGAGTGCTTGATCAACCCTAACCCTAGCTTGGATTGCTTCAGATGGTCCCGGATGGCTCAGATCTAGCCGCTTTTGAATCGGATGGCCCGGATTAATCCGAAACTTGATAACTCGATCCGGGTCCACTTCCGACTCAAGTTTGACCCAGTATGCCCTAGGTCCATGATCCTTTCATGCCTACAAAAATAGATTAAAAATTTAGTGGTCAAATAATCCAATTTAATGCAAATTTGCATTTAAGTCCAAAATAAGAGGAAGTTCTAAAACCTAGGGTGAAATCACAATTAAGCAAGTAAAGCATGGGTCAAACATGGATTTTAGCAATTAAAATAATCAAAAACAAACCAACCATTAGTTCATTAAATAAAAATTTATAAAACAAGCCAACCATTGGTTCATTATAAAATTTATATAACCTTTTATAAAATAAACCAACCTTTGGTCTATTTTATAAAATAAACCAAAATAGCCTTATCCTCTTATGGTGGTGGCCGACCATGACAAGAAGAGAGGAGGCCCCCTTCTTAGCCGACCCATCTAACCCCAATTGGATCAAATCCCTTAATGAATTAAACTTATTTAATTCACCCATTAAGTCTTTAAAATACTTAGCCATTCTATGCTTCCGATACGTCTGAATTAATTCAGTTTTGACTATTCTTTGGACTTACTAAAATAGTCTATCTCGATTGGAGAATCCAATTCTCAACTCGTTTTAAATCCTTCGAATTACTCGTTATGCATGTGACCAAATAGGCTTTCAATTTATGTTGGCCGTCCATAATTAACTAATTAATTATAGAATGATCATGAGTGGCACCTAGTAGTACATCATGATCCCCAATTAATTGAAAGATCAACGGTTGATCTCAGAAATGATTCTGAAACCCTTCAGCAGCTATAATGAATCGTGCCCCATTCCCTTCACCATCTTATACCCTCTTGGTTCAGGACATGGTCTATGTGTGTCAGTCCCCACTAGGCTGTCTACGTCACACCTAGCCCAAGTAACGTTTCCTAGTCCTATGGATTCTAATTACTCTCATGTATTTAAGAGATTCATACTCTGAACATGTCATGCTCTGGCCAGAGGCTTCGAGTAACAATCCGACGATAGGCCTCGGGTATACATCTCCTCGCAAGGAGTGGTGAATCCTTTGTAGGCTGTTCAAACATCTTCGGGCACTTCGGCTTATTCCCAATCATCCTGGGTCCACACCTCCTTGGAGATGCTTGCTTAAGATGTCAAAGTATAAGTCTCCATGACCAAGATGACTTGAACACCGCAAGTCAAAGGAACATCGCACTTAAGCTGCAGTAAGAACTTCACTGACATATCTATATGTAGACTACCATATGAAGTTTGAGCCAGTCACTCCAATGACTAGTTCCCTTAACTAGCATTCATGTTTATCTCCGGACATCTCTATGTCATCAGCCAGTGAGAATCAGCTGATTAGAGAATAACCCATGCTAGTCTCAACAGAATTGATAGTGTTCGTATTTATCAATTCATCGACTAGGGACAATTTCAATACTTCACAATTGCACATGTAGAGATAATCACTAGTTGTGAATTCATCACAAATTCTCTCATGCTGTGAATTGTATTGTGGACATTCAGTAAATGAGCTTAAGATCTTAATCAAATAATCATGTATACTCAAATAGTGAATATTCATTTATTAAATAAATGATTACAATCATAAGGCGATTGCCTTAGGACACTTCTCTCATGTCACTAACAGATGAAACTTGTTGAAATGTATGGTCACCCACGGAGAATTCTAGAGTCTCCGTCTCTAATCTGCATAACTCTTCTGGCAATCCTGAGTATCTGACATCTTGTGTCTAATAATATGGACCAGCTTTGCATTACGTTGAATACTCTGAGGTCATAGCAACTAAGATTTCCCAACCTCCTCCTAGAGGGTGGTGTCATGCAAGATCTACCATACAACGCCTCAAATGGTGTCATCTGGATAGCTGAATGATAGCTATTATTGTAGGCAAACTCAACCAAGTGCAGCTGATCCTCCCAGCTACCTCTGAAGTCCATAACACAGGCTCTCAGCAAATCCTCTAGAGTCTGAATGGTACGCTCTAACTGCTCATCTGTTTGTTGATGCAAAAAAAAACTATACTAAACTAGAGCTCTATACCCCTATCCTACTGCAAACTTGGCCATAATTGTCAGTCGATGCTCTACTAGACACCATGTGCCCAAGAAATTTACTAAAGGACTAATCCTCACTTTACGATAGAGGATACTCATTCTTGGTGGTTACAACATTTAACTGTTGGAAGTCAGTGTACAACCTTATGGATCTGTCCTTTCACTTTATAAACAACATTGGGGCTCTCCACAAAGATCTACTAGAACGAATGAATCCCCTATTCAACAACTTCAGTAGCTGGGGATCGAACCATGGATGCCTGGGATAGCGATTAATCACCCTTCCGCTACACCATAACCCTGAGAGCCTTTGTATAGTTCATATATAAGCTTAAACATAACCAAGTGAATTGACTACTATAAATCCCAATACCGTTCTAATAAATAGAAATGGAAAACTACTATGTTTAAGCACGTTTACCCCTTCTCATCAAGTTCGTGAACCAGCGTCTCAGTGGAGCTTAGGACTCTACCAATAGAAAGTAGATAGTGGAAAGTGTAGGATCGATTCCGTATGCTAGAGGGGGTGAATAACGATTTTCGGTTCGTTCTTCCTACACTGTTAGTTGCGCAAGCGAAATATACAATAAAAACAACACTAACAATGTAAAACAATGCTAGCAAACCGATTTTACTTGGTATCCACCCCTAAGGGTGACTAATCCAAGAATTCGTCGGTGGATCACTCCCCAGATAACCTCCGGCTAGCCCTCGTCGCTCCTTGTGGGTGGAGAAACCTCTCCACAGCACCTTGACACGACCTGAGCACAAAGACTACTATCTTGCCTTTAACCAAGACAAGATTCATCAAGAATCTCAGCCACCACGAAGTCCTCTTTAAATAGGAGTTGGGCTGAATCCCTCGCCACCAGTCCGCTGCTCCCAGGGCAGTCGACTGGTCCCACTGAAAATCGACCGTTGCAACCCCAATGTTCGAATTTTCAGCCAACTCACCAGCCACCTGTTGGGACCGGGTGCATGTTGACATGGATACGGGTTCGTAATTTTTAAAATTAATTACGTGCAGTGGAAGGTTTAGCATAAATAATTTCTCAAATTATTTTAACCACGTATCTAGCATGCAACCTTATGATGTGTGGATATGATCATAAATTAAAATTTTATAGAAAGTAAACTAATTTACTCAATACCTCGCGTAACTCGAAGTAAGGGACGAGATCCAACCGTAGCATCCCTTGGAAGCTCCGCCTCTATTCGCGTCCACGCCGAGTTCTCTTCGGGATGACTTCGCAAAGCCACGAGTTTCGTGCCGACAGGAACTACTAGATTCTCCAAAGGCACGACAAGAATATCAAGAGAGAGAGAGAGATGGAAACTAACCACCAAGTAACGGAATCAAGATTCCGGGGAAAGGAAGGAAGGAGTCGCGACCCGCTTCTTCTTCTTCTTCGGCGCCTTCTTGGTGGAGTTGGCTCACGGCAACCCTAGGAGGAACTTCTAGGGCCGGCGCCCACTTGGAGAGGGAGAGAAGGAGAGGAAGAGATGCTAGGCAAGAATCCTTGATCACTTGAATTGATTTCCAAGCCTTGCCTATGCACCTTTATATAGTAGCCTCTTTATTGCCAAGTCTCCTCTTAACAGAATTTTTCATAAGAAATTTATCTTTATAAATTTTCTATGAATTATTCCGTTATACCAAGTTTTTATTATAACTCTATTTATAATAAAAACAACCATGTCTCCCCTTTTATTATGGAATAAAATTTATTATAAATTTTTCTTAACATGGAAAAATTAATTCATAATTGATTTTATAAAATAAAATAAACCAATCCATGGATCATTTTAATTTCCATAAAAATAATAAATTTATTATATACATTTTCTTATCATGGAAAATCAATTCATAATTGATTTTATAAAATAAAATAAACCAATCTATGGTTCATTTTAATTTTCATAAAAAGAATAAATTTATTATATAAATTTTTCATATCATGAAAAAATCAATTCATAATTGATTTTATAAAATAAAATAAACCAATCCATGGTTTATTTTAATTTCCATGAAAATAAATCTCTTTATATAAATTTCTTTATATAAATTTATTTATCCATAATTTTATAAAACAAATCGCGCTTGATTTATTTTATAATTTAAACCAAATAAATTGGTTTCCCTCCTTTATTGTGGCCGGCCAAACCAAAGAGGGTGGGCACCCTCTTTGGCCGGCCACACCAAGCCAAACCCATTACGAATTAAACTCTTTTAATTCGTCCAATAAGCCTTCAAAAGACTTAGCCATTTTAAGCTTCCGATGCGCCTCTGATAAATTCAGATTCGACTTATTTCTCTTGATTGGAAAATTCAATTTTCAACTCGTTTTAAATCCCTCGGATTACTCGTAGTGCGTGTGACTAAATAGGCTTTCGATTTATGTTGGCCGTCTATAATCAACCAATTATAGAACGATCATGAGTGACACCTAGTAGTACATCATGACCCCCAATTAATCGAAAGATCAACGGTTGACCTCAGAAATAATTCTGAAACCCTTCAGCAACTATAATGAGTCGTGCCTCATTCCCTTCACCATCTTATACCCACTTGGTTCAGGACACGGTCTATGTGTGTCAGTCCCCACTAGGCTGACTACGTCACACCTAGCCCAAGTAATGTCTTTCTCGTCCAACGGATTCTAATTACTCTCATGTTTCTGAGATATTCATACTCGGAACATGTGATGCTCTGGCCAGAGGCTTCGAGTAACAATCCGACGATAGGCCTTGGGTATACGTCTCCTCGCAAGGAGTGGTGAATCCTTTGTAGGCTGCTCAAACATCTTCGGGCACTTCGGCTTATACCCAACCATCCTGGGTCCACACCTCCTTAGAGATGCTTGCTTAAGATGTCAAAGTATAAGTCTCCGTGACCAAGATGACTTGAACACCGCAAGTCAAAGAAACATCACACTTAAGCTGCAGTAAGAACTTTCATTGACATATCTATATGTAGATTACCATATGAAGTTTTACAGCTAGTCACTCTAATGAACTAGTTCCCTTAACTAGCATCCATGTTTATCTCCGGACATCCCAATGTCACCAGCCAGTGAGAATCAGCTGATTAGAGAATAACCCATGCTAGTCTCAACAGAATTGATAGTGTCCGTATTTATCAATTCATCGACTAGGGACAATTTCAATACTTCACAATTGCACATGTAGAGATAATCACTAGTTGTGAATTCATCACAAATTCTCTTATGCTGTGAATTGTATTGCGGACATTCAGTAAATGAGTTTAAGATCTCAATCAAATACATGAACATGTATACTCAAATAGTGAATATTCATTTATTAAAGTAAATGATTACAATCATAAGGCGATTGCCTTAGGACACTTCTCTCATATTGCTAACAAACTCCCACTTGGCCTAATGCCAATCGCTACGGTATCCAATACCACAGGCACTAACATGACCCTCAAACTTGCTTTGAGGCAAGGCCTTAGTTA
The DNA here is from genome assembly GCA_024364735.1 of Boesenbergia rotunda. NCBI lineage: Eukaryota > Viridiplantae > Streptophyta > Magnoliopsida > Zingiberales > Zingiberaceae > Boesenbergia > Boesenbergia rotunda. Next base: position 179,104 of record JAGFNQ010002186.1, on the reverse strand, counting down.
AAGGATCCGCTAAATTCCTTTCAGTGGGAATTTTCTCAATTTGTATATCATTCCTACTTGTAATCTCTCTGATCAGATGATAGCGGTGAAGCACGTGTTTGGATCGATGATGAGACCTTGGTTCCTTTGCTTGTGCAATAGCTCCATTGTTGTCGCAATAAACCGGTATTGCTTCATCAATGGTTGGAACCTCACCAAGTTTTGAGATAAACTTCTTGATCCAAACTGCTTCCGTGGTAGAATCCACTACGGTGTCTTGTTTGGAACTCTTCCAACTTATTGCGCCTCTATTCAAGATAAATACGTATCCAGACTGAGATTTGAAGTCATCCTTATCTGTCTGGAAACTGGCATCCGTATACCCACGTATCACCATATCATCTTCTCCATATATTAGGAACACACCCTTAGTTCTTCTTAAGTACTTAAGGATTGTCTTGACAGCCGCCCAATGATCCATTCCTGGATCAGACTGGTATCTGCTCGTGATGCTCAGAGCATATGATACATCGGGCTTAGTACATAACATAGCATACATGATAGATCCTATCGCGGATGCATAAGGAATCTTATTCATGCAAATCCTCTCGTCTTCTGTGCGCGGACACATAGACTTTGAAAGGTTGATCCCATGCCTGATGGGAAGGTAACCTTTTTTGGATTCCGACATGCTAAACCTTTTTAGCACTCGGTCTATATATGTAGACTGCGAAAGACCAAGCAACCATTTTGATCTATCTCTATAGATTCTAATCCCAAGGATATAGGTTGCTTCACCCAGGTCTTTCATGGAGAAAGTTTTGGACAACCAAATTTTAACCGACTGTAAGACTGATATATCGTTTCCTATAAGTAATATGTCATCGACATATAACACTAGGAATACGACTGCACTCCCACTAACCTTCTTGTACACACAAGGTTCATCAGAATTTTGTGAGAAATCAAACTCTTTGATTGTCTCAACAAAATGGATGTTCCAGCTCCTGGATGCTTGCTTTAGTCCATATATGGATCGTCGAAGCTTGCATACTTTGGTTTTATCAACCGATGTGAAACCTTCAGGTTGTATCATGTATACATCCTCAAGCAGGTTTCCATTAAGGAAAGCTGTTTTCACATCCATTTGCCATATCTCATAATCATAATGAGCTGCTATGGCTAGGAGCATCCGAATGGATTTAAGCATAGCTACTGGCGAATAGGTTTCGTCATAATCAATTCCTTGTTTCTGACGATATCCTTTTGCCACTATTCTAGCCTTAAAGGTAACAACATTACCTTCCATGTCGGTTTTCTTTTTGAAAACCCACTTGCACCCTATGAGCTTAATCCCTTCAGGTGGGTTAACCAAGTCCCATACTTGATTTTTGTACATGGAATCCATTTTCGACTTCATGGCTTCAAGCCATTTGTCCCTTTCTGAACTTTTCAGAACATCTTCATAACTGATAGGTTCGTCATCGCTTATGAGTAACATGTCGTTCGATTCACTTATGAGAAATCCGTATCTCTCTGGAATATTGCGTGTCCTATCAGACCTTCGAAGAGGTGGTGTTGTTTTAGGTTCAACTGATAGCTCATCATTATGAGTTATTGTTTGTGGGTCTAGACTAGGTGTCTCTGTAATGTCTATTGGAGTTTCTTGAACTTCATCAAGTTCAATGCCACTCCCACTGTTTTCTTGTAAAAGAAATTCTTTTTCCAGAAATACAGCATGCCTTGAAACAAACACCTTTTGTTCCAAGGGATGATAGAATTGGTAACCCTTCGTTTCCTTAGGGTATCCAATAAATAGACACTTATCAGACTTAGCATCCAATTTGTCTGATACAGTCCGCTTCACATAAGCAGGATAACCCCATATCTTAAGGTGAGTTAAGTGAGGTTTCTTACTATTCCATATCTCATATGGAGTAGTAGAGACTACCTTGGTCGGGACTCTGTTTAGAAAGTAAACAGCTGTCTTAAGTGCATAGCCCCAAAAGGATTTTGGAAGAGTTGCATGGTTCATCATGGATCTAACCATGTCCATCAAGGTTCGGTTACGCCTCTCAGATACACCATTATGCTGTGGTGTATATGGCGGAGTCCATTGAGACAATATCCCATTGTCCCTAAGATAATCTTGAAACTCTTGACTTAAGTATTCACCACCCCGATCGGATCCAAGTATCTTAATACTTTTGCTAAGCTGTTTCTCTACTTCATTTCTGAACTCTTTGAATTTCTCAAAAGCTTCAGATTTGTATTTCATCAAGAACACATACCCGAATCGTGAGTAATCATCGATAAAGGTAATGAAGTAGCTATAGCCTCCTTGTGCAAGAGTTGACATTGGTCCACATATATCAGTATGTATTAGACCAAGCAATTCTCCCACTGGATTACCCTTTCCGGAAAAGGGTAATTTGGCCATCTTGCCTTTTAAGCATGATTCGCATATATCAAATGAACCGGGTTCAAATGATTCCAGAATTCCACATCGGTGTAATTTGGTCATGCGTTTCTTACTTACATGGCCAAGACGACAATGCCATGTATAGGAGTCTATTCGATTATCTATTCGAGCACGTTTGTTGCTAACTTCGATATTGAAAATGTCACCGGATAAATCTAACATGTAGGTACCATTGCATAAAGTTCCAGTCCCATAAAGAACGCCATTTAAAGTTATGTAACAACAATTGCTACTAAAAGTTAAATGATAACCCTTTTCATTCAAACATGAAATAGATACAATGTTCTTTATTAACGAAGGAACAAAATAACAATTGTCCAATTCTAAAACACGTCCAGTAGGGAGCTTTAGCAAATATGTTCCGATGGCAACAGCAGCAATCTTTGCTCCATTTCCAACTCGCAAATTCGCATCTCCCTTGACGAGTCTTCTTCTATTCCTTAGCCCCTGTATGTCATTACATATATGTGAGCTACACCCAGTATCATGTACCTAGGTATCTGAGGAAATAGAGTGACATTCAATAACGAAGATACCTTAAGAGGATGGGGCATCGGATGCCTTCTTCTTCAAGGACTCAAGATAAACCTTGCAGTTTCTTCGCCAGTGACCCTTGCCACAATGATGGCAAGTTCCTTTTGGTGTCTTTTTGGCCTTTTTCTTCTTTCCTTTATTCTGTTCTTTGGCCTTCCTCATAGAACCTTTCTTCGAGGAACCAACTAACAGTACCGTCTTTTGATCCTGCTTCACAGAAGGCTCTACAGTCTTCAGCAGGTTGAGCAACGCCTAGTCAGTTTATTGGTGTCTAAAATGGAACGCTAATTCAGAGAAGATATGATCGAGTGATTATCCTAGAAATACAAATTGAGCTTATGTGAGAAGAATGTTAAAGAATGCATCAACATACATTAATTAAATCCTATTTATTTTTCGAATTGAATAACCCTTTTTATCAATTCGGGAGATCGTAGGAACATCTCCAAATAGGTTGATATCCAACCATAGATAAGAACAACCATGGCTGTGGCCATCAAGTTATTCTTAGCTATGAAGGTAGGTAATTATACCGATTACATATCACATATATGTAACTATCATTTTATGCTATCAACTAATTGAATATTTGCATAAATCATTGGGTTGTTAACTCATTAACAAGTATGCAACAATATACATAGCACCCGACTGCACCTCTCTTTACATCGACCTTGGCTGTGGCACAACAAATCGATGCTCCAAGTTTAAGGCTGACCTATTAATCAAGAAATAGTTTTAATATGGTTGGAGCTCATTCAACCGTTTAGTCAGGCTTGGATGTGTCCAACAACCAAAACTAAGGATTGACCTCTGACTCCAACTATATTAATCATAAACTAATTCCATGGTTTGAACATGTTGAGGTTCAAGCCGGGCATGGATGTGTCCATCAACCCAAACGAGAAACAAAACTCCGGTTCTAACCATATTAATGGAAGGTGTTGGCCTTAATATTTTGTAAGGGGTTTTGGGTCTCATCCTTTCTTTTCTAAGCACATTCATGACATATAATTATGTCATTACTAACGATTTCCTTAATAAAGTATGTATGTGACTTAATTTATCAAGTCTCATTAATTGAATTAGGAATCGGATTTCCTAATTCTAATTTCATACTTTATTCAAGGAATTGTTTTGGGAACCAATTTCCTAAATTGTCATAATCAATTTCGGAAATAATATGTTTAAGATTTTGATTTCTCTAAATCAAATCTTATTAAATTAAGAGAGAGATTCCCTTAATTCAACCACATATTATTTTCATGAAAATCTCATTTAAGAAAACTCTATAGGAAACCATTTTCCTAATTAATTTTGGAGACAACAATATGTTAGAGCATCATCTCTTAAATCAAATAAGGAAATTATCGTTTGAGAATCACCTCAAAATTTCCAAGATTTGATTACATATTTTATTTATGGATTTATTAATTTCAAAAAATTATTTTTTCTTTGGGTGGCTCCCCGAGGCTCAGATACCCCAAAAAAAAAGGAATTTGTTGTAAATCTAATTTGGTCCGCTCCCGAGGCGTAACCAAATTAAACATGACAATTTTATTCAAAAATAGGAAATTAAATTACAACAACTAACTTTAAATTGGACGGCTCCCCGAGGCTCAATCCAAAATAAAGAATTTTGTTAATAATTTAAAACCAATTCGAATTTAATTGCCAATTAATGATCCATAAATTTGTCTAGACTTTCTTGAAAGAAAGTGCCCAAAATTGCGAGATTTCATAATAGGTTTTCAGAATAATTGTAAGTTTCTGGTACAAAGAAAACTTACATATTTCCAAAATTGGAAAATTTCCAAAATTGAAAAGTTTCCAAAAAATGGGAAGTTTTCACAATTATCATAAAATTTCAGAAACTAGGATATATCAAAAGTTTGCGAAATTTCATGAGGAATTCCAAACTTTGAAATTCCTAAATCTAAAATTTATCATAATTGGAAAGTTTCCATAATTGGAAAATTTTCCAAAATTGAGATCATGACAAAGTTTTCCGCAAAACAATTATATGATTATGTCGAACACTAACCGGCTCTGATACCACTGTTGGGACCGGGTGCATGTTGACATGGATACGGGTTCGTAATTTTTAAAATTAATTACGTGCAGCGGAAGGTTTAGCATAAATAATTTCTCAAATTATTTTAACCACGTATCTAGCATGCAACCTTATGATGTGTGGACATGATCATAAATTAAAATTTTGCAGAAAGTAAACTAATTTACTCAATACCTCGCGTAACTCGAAGTAAGGGACGAGATCCAACCGTAGCATCCCTTGGAAGCTCCGCCTCTATTCGCGTCCACGCCGAGTTCTCTTCGGGATGACTTTGCAAAGCCACGAGTTTCGTGCCGACAGAAACTACTAGATTCTCCAAAGGCACGACAAGAATATTAAGAGAGAGAGAGATGGAAACTAACCACCAAGTAACAGAATCAAGATTCCGGGGAAAGGAAGGAAGGAGTCGCGACCCGCTTCTTCTTCTTCTTCGGCGCCTTCTTGGTGGAGTTGGCTCACGGCAACCCTAGGAGGAACTTCTAGGGCCGGCGCCCACTTGGAGAGGGAGAGGGAGAGAAGGAGAGGAAGAGATGCTAGGTAAGAATCCTTGATCACTTGAATTGATTTCCAAGCCTTGCCTATGCACCTTTATATAGTAGCCTCTTTATTGTCAAGTCTCCTCTTAACGGAATTTTTCATAAGAAATTTATCTTTATAAATTTTCTATGAATTATTCCGTTATACCAAGTTTTTATTATAACTCTATTTATAATAAAAACAACCATGTCTCCCCTTTTATTATGGAATAAAATTTATTATAAATTTTTCTTAACATGGAAAAATCAATTCATAATTGATTTTATAAAATAAAATAAACCAATCCATGGTTCATTTTAATTTTCATAAAAAGAATAAATTTATTATATACATTTTCTTATCATGGAAAATCAATTCATAATTGATTTTATAAAATAAAATAAACCAATCCATGGTTCATTTTAATTTTCATAAAAAGAATAAATTTATTATATAAATTTTTCTTATCATGGAAAAATCAATTCATAATTGATTTTATAAAATAAAATAAACCAATCCATGGTTTATTTTAATTTCCATGAAAATAAATCTCTTTATATAAATTTCTTTATATAAATTTCTTTATATAAATTTATTTATCCATAATTTTATAAAATAAATCGCGCTTGATTTATTTTATAATTTAAACCAAATAAATTGGTTTCCCTCCTTTATTGTGGCCGGCCAAACCAAAGAGGGTGGGCACCCTCTTTGGCCGGCCACACCAAGCCAAACCCATTACGAATTAAACTCTTTTAATTCTTCCAATAAGTCTTCAAAAGACTTAGCCATTTTAAGCTTCCGATGCGCCTCTGATAAATTCAGATTCGACTTATTTCTCTTGATTGGAAAATTCAATTTTCAACTCGTTTTAAATCCCTCGGATTACTCATAGTGCGTGTGACTAAATAGGCTTTCGATTTATGTTGGCCGTCTATAATCAACCAATTATAGAACGATCATGAGTGACACCTAGTAGTACATCATGACCCCCAATTAATCGAAAGATCAACGGTTGACTTCAGAAATAATTCTGAAACCCTTCAGCAACTATAATGAGTCGTGCCTCATTCCCTTCACCATCTTATACCCACTTGGTTCAGGACACGGTCTATGTGTGTCAGTCCCCACTAGGCTGACTACGTCACACCTAGCCCAAGTAATGTCTTTCTCGTCCAACGGATTCTAATTACTCTCATGTTTCTGAGATATTCATACTCGGAACATGTGATGCTCTGGCCAGAGGCTTCGAGTAACAATCCGACGATAGGCCTTGGGTATACGTCTCCTCGCAAGGAGTGGTGAATCCTTTGTAGGCTGCTCAAACATCTTCGGACACTTCGGCTTATACCCAACCATCCTGGGTCCACACCTCCTTAGAGATGTTTGCTTAAGATGTCAAAGTATAAGTCTCCGTGACCAAGATGACTTAAACACCGCAAGTCAAAGAAACATCGCACTTAAGCTGCAATAAGAACTTTCATTGACATATCTATATGTAGATTACCATATGAAGTTTTACAGCTAGTCACTCCAATGAACTAGTTCCCTTAACTAGCATCCATGTTTATCTCCGGACATCCCAATGTCACTAGCCAGTGAGAATCAGCTGATTAGAGAATAACCCATGCTAGTCTCAACAGAATTGATAGTGTCCGTATTTATCAATTCATCGACTAGGGACAATTTCAATACTTCACAATTGCACATGTAGAGATAATCACTAGTTGTGAATTCATCACAAATTCTCTCATGCTGTGAATTGTATTGCGGACATTCAGTAAATGAGTTTAAGATCTCAATCAAATACATGAACATGTATACTCAAATAGTGAATATTCATTTATTAAAGTAAATGATTACAATCATAAGACGATTGCCTTAGGACACTTCTCTCATATTGCTAACACCACCTACCAGTCGACTGCTCCCAGGGCAGTCGACTGGTCCCCAGCCAGAACCCTTCTGTGTGTTTCATCAGTTGACTACCCCCAGGCCAGTCGACTGATCTACTCACCCACCTAAGGTTACCCTTCCCGAGTACATTCCACTCCGCACTCTAACCCTAGGATTTCCCAAGTACAATCACATAACACTCGTACTCTCACGACTCAACTAACGCCTCATCAGCAGCCTCGACTATTGTCTTCGCGCCCTCTTCATCTTTGACTCCCGTCCCTTGGATGCACGCAAGCCTCCAGCTTGCCTCCATGCCATCCTTCACGCATGCCTCAAAGTCCGTGCCCCTCTGCTCATCGTCCCTGTTCTCCAAGGTCCCTCGGGTGCACACAAGCCTCCAGCTTGTCTCCATGCCACCCTTCACTGTACCGAGGCCGTCCAGCCAAGTCCATATGTGTAACCTGTACAACCTGCACACTCAACATACACATATAAGAACACAAGGGTAAACCTAACTTAAACTCTTTGCCCTAACATCAAAATACTTGGTCACTCCGGACCACAGATTGCCTCAATAATCTCCCCTTTTTTGATGTTTGGCAATACATTTAAGTTAGGGAAAGTAAAATAATAATAGAATAGCAAAAGCCAATGCTAAACAAACAACTAGACTTATGTTTCCAAGACTCCCTCTTGGACTTACACCACCAATGCATATGAAATGCATGCATGGATCCTATCCCAAGGCATCCCACACCTAACCCTCCAAGTTAGGACTTTTCACACCTAACCCTTTAAGTTAGGACTTCTTCATACCTAGTCCTCCAAGCTAAGACATTTTTTTTTTTACTAAAACGGGCTTTTTAAAGCTTCCCAAAAGTTTCCCCTACATTAGACTTACAAAGGATTTTTAAGAACCTCTCCAAGGTTCCCCTTATGCCAAGAATGGAGCAACCATGCTCCCCCTTAATCTCAGCTCCCGCTAAACCTAGGGTTTCCCGCAAATGTGTGTTTGGTTTCCCACTTAAACCCAACACTTCTCCCCCTTTGCCTAACATCAAAAAGAACTCAAAAATATCCCAATTATTGGTTCTTTGAATCCCCAATGATCCTAAGCACAGTGTACTAGCCCCCCATATACTTGTTTCTCATCATTTGGATACAAGTCAGCTGCTAAATACCCACACCAGCCCTGACCAGTCGACTGCTAGGGCAGTCAACTGATACTCTGAATTTCAGTCTTTCTGGCCAATTTCAGAATTGTGCCAGAAATTTCACAAATCTCCAAAAATTCCATAATTTTGTGGAGAACTTTGTGGTAATCATACCTACTTGGGAAAAATACATTCAACAATGTATCTATCACCATTCCCATGTTTAACAAAAAATCCAAAATTTTTTTATGAAAATCAAGGCAAACAAGGAGGCATCCTCCCCCTTAAGTTATGCCTTCTCCCAATTTTTAATTTTCCTAGGTGAAGTTCTATACAACTTCATACCATAACACCATGTTGAGTTATACCCAACACCCAAGTTCTTTCGCCTTTGTACACCATTAAAAGATTGCCCCCAAGCAACCTTTCCCCTAGTGCCAAAAATAACTCATCAACACTTAAGAAGTCTAAAAAGTTTGCAAGCACATTTGCTAGGATATACCCTATCCTAGAAAAATATGATTTGATTAAGATTATCAAATGTGCTTGACTTTGATTCAATTCTCTAATTTCCTTATAAATGGACACTTTGTATCTTTGAACTCAATTCATGATTCTTTGTGTTTGCCAATTCTAACGATTATCAATTTACACAAGGAATTGTCCTCAATTTTCTCCCTTTTTGTTTCTTAATCCTAGATTCATATGTGCTTCTCAATTTTTCTTGAATTCATCAAAAGCTTCAATATCATCCAATGAACTTTAGCACTCATTAATCCTTATAATATCAACCCATGATATAGAATCACATAAGGCAATATGACCCTTTCCTATGTTTCCAATTTTGTAATTTCTTATTACCTAATAGGCCCTTTTTGCATACTCTCATTGATCAGTCGACTGCCAAAACAAACAGAGAGTTTCTGGGTTGACACCAGTCGACTGATACCTGAATTTTAGGTTTTCAGCCCAATTTCAGTAATGCCTAGATAATTCTACAAATCTTCAAAAAATTTAAAATTTTGTGGGGAGATTTATGAAGTCTATACCCACTTGGGAAAAAATGTTTCCAAATAAATGTACTGCAAATTTCAAGATTGGTACGAAATTCTAATTTCTCTAAATTATATCATTTTAGCCTATCCCAAAAGTTCTAATTTTGACTTCTTCTTGATGCCTCTTCCCATACTCAATCACATTACATTCCTGGCACCAAGTTACATGGCATTTACACTTTAAAAATAATTTCTCTCAATTATAACCTCATTTTCATATTTTCCCCTGAAATTCTCTTTTTAATGTGCCAAAACCTAGGATTAAGACTTACCTAAGTCTTCCAACCCTTTTTGGCACATTTCACCTAATTTCCTAGGAGAGAAACTCTTGAGATCCATTTACCATGAACCCCAAAGGCTCTTAGAGCTCCCCCTTGAGCTCTTGGCCTTAGCCACCTCCCTAGGTGACTCAATCCACACTAGGCCACACCGGTGTGCCACCGGTGATTCTTGGCCTATAAAATGAACCCTCTTAACCTTAGACACCTTGTCTTTGGTTAAGTCATTTTCTATCCCTTTGGATGGCACCTGTTGAGGCAATTTGTGGTCCGGAGTGACCATGTGTTTTGATGTTTGGGCAAAGAGTTTAAGTTAGGTTTACCCTTGTGTTCTTATATGTGTATGTAGAGTGTGCAGGTTGTATAGGTTACACATATGGACTTGACTGGACGGCCTCGGTACGGTGAAGGGTGGCTTGGAGACAAGATGGAGGCTTGTGTGCACCCGAGGGACATTGGAGAGCAGGGATGATGAGCTGATGGGCACGGATTTCGAGGCATGCATGAAGGATGACATGGAGGCAAGCTGGAGGCTTGCATGGATCCGAGGGACGGGAGCCGAAGATGAAGAGGGCGTGAAGGCAATAGTCGAGGCTGCGGATGAGGAGTCAGTCGAGTCGTAAGGGTACGAGTGATGTGTGATTGTACTCAGGGAATCCTAGGGGTCGAGTGCTGAGAGAAGTGTACTCGGGAAGGGAAACCCTATGTGTGTGAGTGGGGCAACCGACTGCCTGGGAGGCAGTCGACTGATAAAACTCATAGAATGATTTCGGGGCTGGACCAATCGACTGGTAAAATGGCAGTCGACTGGTAACCCCGAAAACTACCCGTTGGCTAGCAATTAAGGCTAGACCAGTCGACTGGTAAATTGGCAGTCGACTGGTGGTGAGGGTTTTAGCCCGAGTCCTATTTAAAGAGGACTTCGTGGTGTCTGAGATTCTTGACGAAACTCACTTGGGTAAAGTTAGTTAGTAGTCTTTTGTGCTCAAAAAGTGTCCAAGGTATTGTGGCGACGTTTCTCCACCCACAAGGAGCGACGAGGGCTAGCCAGAGGTTATCCGGGGATTGATCTACTTACGGATTCTTGGATTAGTCACCCGTCCGGGGTGGATACCAAGTATATCTTCCTTGTTTGCATTGGTTAGTATTTGTTTGATTGTTTTTATTGTATATTCCGCTGTGCAACTAACCGTGTAGGTAGCAAGGGGTTCGAAAGTCGCTATTCACCCCCTCTGGCGCAACATATTTGATCTAACAATTGGTATTAGAGAGAAGGACCGCTCTTGATCGGACTAACCGCCGAGGGAGCACACGCTAGAGGAGAAGAACATGGAAGAAAAATTCGGGGACGACATCTACACTCCGCCGGCCTACGACCATGACGATTTCGGGTATTGGAAGTCACGAATGGAGACGTGGTTTGGAATGGAGTGGGACCTTCGGATTGCGCTTGAAGAGCCCTTCGAGATTCCAATGGATAAGCACGGGAAGAGGCTTAGACCTAGATATTGGAATCAAGAACAAGAAAATCAATCCAAGGCGAATAAAAAGGTAATTGACATATTGCTTAATACTTTGCCTTCTAATGTTTTGAATGGTGTAGGGACATACAAAAATGCACATGAATTATGGATCAAATTAGAAGAATTTCATAAAAATCCTACACGAGGTCAAGTAGTGGAAGAACCCGAGGAAGTAAACTCGATAGCCCAAGATGAGGAAGAATTAAGTGAAAGATCATCAACCTCCTCAAGAGAAGAAGAGGAAGCATCAATCTCAAGAATTGAGGGGGAGGAGAGACCCTCAACTATACCGGATCAAGAGGAAGCATCCACACCATCCAAGGTTGAAGAAGAAGTCAACCTAGCCTCTACCTCCACCAAAGCTAAATTGAAAGAGCATATCACATGCTTTGGTTGCAACGAAAAGGGGCACTATAAGGACAAGTGCCCAAAAGGTAAGAAGGAGGTAAACTCTAAACCCATTTCAAGTTCCTTTAAATCTAATGTGGGTTGTAGGATTGGAGGAGCCCAAGAAAGGAAAAAGAAGATTAGATGTTTCACATGTGGAGAATTGGGGTACTACCACACTAAGTGCCCAAAGAAAGGTGAAATAAAGAAAATGGAGCATCTAAGAAGATGAGAGAAGGAGGAAAGAAGAAAGAGAAGAAGTCCACAACAAGGAGGGACTACAAGGGTAAGGGAGGTAATTCCTAACCTTAAGTTAAAAATCAATTCAATTTCAAGTTCCTCCTTACATTTTAAAAATCATGTTAATTACCCATCCATGCATGCTAGAATACATGAAATTGCTTACTTATGCATAATCATGGTTTCAAATATAATGTTAGGAATAGGGATAACAAGGTAAGTCAAAACATTAATAAAAGCATGCATCATGATAGACCTAGGACCCTTGTACCTAAGGCTCAAGGCACTAATCTCAAGAAGGGGAGGAATGTGCCTAGAAAGGAGAGTAGGTCGAATGTACAAAGTGGACATATGGAAGCTAAAGTTAGAAACTTGGCAAGGGAAAATCAAACCTTGAGGGCAAGACTTGATACATTAGAAAAGACCCTAGAAAGATTCATGGTTGGATCTATGGGCTTAGACATGGTGTTGGGTAGTTTAAAACCCAACTATGATAGATCGGGGTTAGAATACCGGTCTAAGACCTCCAAGGCAAATGGAAAGAAATATGCTGGGGAAACATATAATCATGGCAAGGAGGGTAAGTCCAAGGATGGCAAGTGGGTGCCATCAAAAAGTAGAAAGGGTGACTTAACCAAGGACAAGGTGCCCAAGGTTAAGAAGGTTCATTTTGTTGGCCAAGAGTCACCGGGGGCACACCGGTGTGGCTTAGTGTGGATTGAGTCACCTAGGGAGATGACTAAGACTCAGAGCTCAAGGGGGAGCTCTAGGAGCCTTTGGGGTCCATGGTAAATGGATCTCAAGAGTTTCTCTCCTAGGAAATTAGGTGGAATGTGCCAAAAAGGGTTGGAAGACTTGGGTAGGTTTTAATCCTAGTTTTTGGCACATTAAATGGAGTTTTAAGGAGAAAAGGATGAAAATAGGGTTATATTCGAGAAAATTGAGGTTAAATGTGTGAATACCATATAATTCAATGATAGAAATGACTTATGATCAAGGATAAGAGGATACATTAAGGAGAAGTCAAAATTAGAACTTTTGGAATAAGTTTAACTGACACATTTTAGAGAAAGTTGAGTTTCGTGCCAATCTTGGGATCCGGAGTACATTTGTTTGGAACATATTTTTCCCAAGTAAACATTGGCCCCACAAATCTCCCCGTAAAATTTCATAATTTTTGGAGATTTGTAGAATTATTTAGGGATTACTAAAATTAGACTGAAAAACCTGAAAATCAGGTATCAGTCGACTGCCCTGGGGGCAGTCGACTGGTCTCAGCCCAAAAATATTCTGTGAGTTTTGGGAGTCGACTGTCCCAGGGGCAGTCGACTGGCCCGTAGGCTAAAATGGAAATAGGCATATTGGACAATCAGAAATTGCAAATTTGGATTATAGGATATGACTGTGAAATAAAAGTCTTGATTCCTTAAATGAAGTGTTATCTCATGAGTTAATAAGGCTTTATTGATATTAATGAAATTAAAGGAGGATTGATAAGTGTTAAGGTTCATTGGATGATATTGGATGATAAGTTGTTTTTAAGGATATAGAAGTTTCCCATAGATATTTAGGATTAAGAGACAAAAAGAGGGAGGATTTCATCACATTAAGGACATAAGAGATATATTTGAAGGTTGATACAAATGTCAAATCTTTTGTGAAAAATTGGAAGTTGTACCAAAAGTCAAGCACATTTGTGGTTTTCATGGAATCATATTTTTCTAGGATATGGTATATCCTAGCAAATGTGCTTGCAAACCCTTAGGATTGTTTAAGGTTTTGTAATGTTCTTGTTGGCACTAGGGATAAGGTTGCTTGGGAGCAATCCTTAATGGTGTCCAAGGAAGAAGAACTTGGTTGTTAGGTTGGGTAGAACCTAATTTGAGTCTATGGTGTTAAGTTGGGTAGAACTTCACCTAGGAAAATTGAAAATTGGGAGAAGACATAGGTTAAGGGGGAGGTTGCCACCTTGGTTGCCTTAATTTTCATAAGAAATTTTTGAGTTTTGTGTCAAACTTGGGAATGGTGATAGATATATTTTGGAATGAATTTTTCCCAAGTAGGTATGAGTACCACAAATGTCTCCATAAAATTTGAGAATTTTTGGAGATTTATGGAATTTCTGGCGCATTTCTGAATTTCGTCAGAAAGGCTGAAATTCTGGTTTTCAGAGTATCAGTCGACTGCCTTGGGGGGCAGGCGACTGGTAAAGGCTGAATTAAGTTTCAACAGTTGGGTATGTGTCCAAATGATGCAAAACAAATGTATAGGGGGCTAATACACATTGTTTATGGTCATTGGGGATTAAAAGAACCGATAATTGGGATATTGTTGGGTTTATTTTGATGTTAGGCAAAGGGAGAGAAATGTTGGGTTTAAGTTGGGAAACCAAACACACCTTTGCTAGAAACCCTAGGTTTAGGGGGAGCTAAGATAAAGGGGGAGCATGGTTGCTCCATCCTTGGCGTAAGGGAAACCTTGGAGAGGTTTTTAAAAAGCCTTTGTAAGTCCAATCTAGGGGGAGCTTTGAAAAGCTTTAAAAAACCCGTGTTGAAAAAGTCCTAACTTGGAGGGTTAGGTGTGAAAAGTCCTAACTTGGAGGGTTAGGTGTAGGATAACTTGGGATAGGATCCATGTATGCATTGCATATGCATTTATTTACCATGGTTTTTGCTATTGACTATGATTTTGCTTTCCCTAACTTAAACGTATTACCAAAGATCAAAAAGGGAGAGATTGTTGAGGTAATCTGTGGTCCGAAGTGACCAAGTGTTTTGATGTTTGGGCAAAGGGTTTAAGTTAGGTTTACCCTTGTGTTCTTATATGTGTATGTTGAGTGTGCAGGTTGTACAGGTTACACATATAGACTTGACTGGACGGCCTCGGTACGGTGAAGGGTGGCATGGAGACAAGCTGGATTCTTGTGTGCACCCGAGGGACCTTGGAGAGCAGGGACGATGAGCTGATGGGCGCAGACTTCGAGGCATGCGTGAAGGATGACATGGAGGCAAGCTGGAGGCTTGCGTGCATCCGAGGGACGGGAGCCGAAGATGAAGAGGGCGCGAAGGCAATAGTTGAGGCTACGGATGAGGAGTCAGTCGAGTCGTGAGGGTACGAGTGTTGTGTGATTGTACTCGGGGAATCCTAGGGGTCGAGTGCTGAGAGAAGTGTACTCGGGAAGGGAAACCCTAGGTGAGTGAGTGGGGCAGTCGACTGCCTTGGAGGCAGTCGACTGATAAAACTCACAGAATGATTTCGGGGCTGGACCAGTCGACTGGTAACCCTGAAAACTAGTCGTTGGCTAGCAATTAAGGCTAGACCAGTCGACTGGTAAATTGGCAGTCGACTGGTGGCGAGGGTTTCAGCCCGAGTCCTATTTAAAGAGGACTTCGTGGTGACTGAGATACTTGACGAAACTCGTTTGGGTAAATCGAGTTAGTAGTCTTTTGTACCCAGAAAGTGTCCAAGGTATTGTGGCGAGGTTTCTCCACCCACAAGGAGCGACGAGGGCTAGCCGGAGATTATCCGGGGATTGATCCACCGACGGATTCTTGGATTAGTCACCCGTCCGGGGTGGATACCAAGTAAATCTTCCATGTTAGCATTGGTTAGTATTTGTTTGATTGTTTTTATTGTATATTCCGCTGTGCAACTAACCGTGTAGGTAGCAAGGGATTCGAAAGTCGCTATTCACCCCCTCTAGCGCAACATATTCGATCTAACAGCACCCCCTTGCCATCCTTGGACTTCTCCTTCTTGCCATGATCATATGCCTTCCCAACATATTTCTTTTTGTTGGCCTTGGAGACTCTAGACCGGTAACCCAACCCCGATCTATCATAGTTGGGTTTTATACTACCCAACACCATGTCTAAGCCCTTAGATCTAACCGTGAATCTTTCTAGGGCCTTTTCTAATGTATCAAGCCTTGCCCTCAAGGCTTGATTTTCCCTTTCCAAGTTTCTAACCTTAGTGTCCATATGTCCACTTTGGGCATTCCTAGACCTATCCTCCTTTCTAGGCACATTCCTTTCCTTCTTGGGATTAGTGCCTTGATCCTTAGGTATAAAGGTCCTAGATTTACCATGATGCATGATTTCCCTAGGGTTTTGATCTACCTTATTATCCCTAGTCCTATTATTATATCTAAATCCAAAATTGTGCACAAGTAAACAATTTCATTAATCCTAGCATGCATGGGTAATTAACATGATTTTTAATATGCAAGAAAGAACTTGAAATTGAATTACATTTTAACCTAGGGTTAGGAATTACCTCCCTTACCCTTGTAGTCCCTCCTTGTTGTGAGCTTCTTCTCTTTCTTCTTTCCTTCTTCTCCCATCTTTTTAGATGCTCCATTTTCTTGATTTCACTTCTCTTTGGGCACTTGGTGTGGTAGTGCCCCAATTCTCCACATGTGAAGCATCTAATCTTCTTTTTCCTTTCTTGGGCTCCTCCAATCCTGCACCCCATATTAGATTTAAAAGGAATTGAAATTGGTTTAGGGGCTACCTCCTTTTTCTTACCCTTTGGACACTTGTCCTTGTAGTGTCCCTTTTCGTTGCACCCAAAGCATATAATGTGTTCCTTTTTCCTTACTTTGGTGGATGTAGATGCTTCTTCTTGTTCTTGTATAATTGAGGGTCTCTCCTCCCCCTCAATACTTGACGTTGATACTTCTTCTTCTCCTCTTGAGGAAGTAGATGATTTTTCACTTTCTAATGCTCCTTCATTTGATGAAGTTGACACTTCTTCCTCCTCTTGGTCTTCTTGGACTATTAGCCTTGCTTTTTCGGGCTCCTCTACTACTTGAGCTCGTGTAGGGCTCTTATGAATTTCTTTCAATTTGCTCCACAATTCATTCATTTTGGTATGCCCCTACATCACTCAAAATATTGTCAGGCAAAATATTAGTTAATACACTAATTACCTTTTCGTTTGCCTTTGCTTGATCTTGTTGCTCTTGATTCCAATATCTAGGACGAAGCTTCTTTCTGTGCTTGTCCTTTGGAACTTCGAAGGTCTCTTCAAGCGCAATTCTACATGCCCACTCCATTCCGAACCAAGTCTCGATCCTTGCCCTCCAAAAGTCGAAATTTTGATGATCGTAGGGCGGTGGAGTGTAGATATCTTCCCCAAGTTTGCCTTCCATTTTCTTTTCCTCTAGCGTGTGCTCCCTCGGCGGTTAGTCCAATCGAGAGCGGTCCTTCGCTCTGATACCAATTGTAGGATTGATTCCGTACGCTAGAGGGGGTGAATAGCATTTTTCAGTTCGTTCTTCCTACACGGTTAGTTGCTCAAGCGGAATATACAATAAAAAAAAATACTAACAATGTAAAACAATGCTAACAAACCGATTTTAATTGGTATCCACCCCTAAGGGTGACTAATCCAAGAATCCGTCAGTGGATCACTCCCCAGATAACCTCCGGCTAGCCCTCGTCGCTCCTTGTGGGTGGAAAAACCTCGCCACAACACCTTGACACGACCTGAGCACAAAGACTATTATCTTGCCTTTAACCAAGACAAGATTCGTCAAGAATCTCAGCCACCACGAAGTTCTCTTTAAATAGGACTTGGGCTGAAACCCTCGCCACCAGTCGATTGCTCCCAGGGCAGTCGACTGGTCCCACTAAAAATCGACCGTTGCAACCTCAACGTTCGAATTTTCAGCCAACTCACAAGCCACCTACCAGTCGACTGCTCCCACCCTTCTGTGAGTTTCATCAGTCGACTGCCCCCAGGCCAGTCGATTGATCTACTCACCCACCTAAGGTTACCCTTCCCGAGTACATTCCACTCCGCACTCCAACCCTAGGATTTCCCAAGTACAATCATACTGCACTCGTACCCTCACGACTCAACTGACGCCTCATCAACAGCCTCGACTATTGCCTTCGCGCCCTCTTCATCTTCGGCTCCCGTCCCTCGGATGCACACAAGCCTCCAGCTTGCCTCCATGCCATCCTTCATGCATGCCTCGAAGTCCGCGCCCCTCAGCTCATCGTCCCTGCTCTCCAAGGTCCCTCGGGTGCACACAAGCCTCCAACTTGTCTCCATGCCACCCTTCACCGTACCGAGGCCGTCCAGTCAAGTCCATATATGTAACCTGTATAACCTGCACACTCAACATACACATATAAGAACACAAGGGTAAACTTAACTTAAACCCTTTGTCCAAATATTAAAACACTTGGTCACTCCGGACCACAGATTGCCTCAACAGAAAGTATATGTTTCCCCAGCAGTATCATCACATCACATGGTGCTCATTTAAGTGACGACTTAGCCCCATTGGTACTCACTGATTACCACGCCTCACTTAGGCATCTCAATATAACATTATTACATTGGTCATTACGAAAGTACCATGTGTAGTATTAAAAGGTCACGGTAAAGCACCTAAAAATTTATGAAAGTTAGGCCACCACTAGAAATAAGTTATTCATGATTATTCAGGTTTGCATACATAGACCTTATCACCTCATTGAGTAGGATCAACATCATAGATCTTATTATCGCTGATTAGTCATAATGTTTAGATTTTTTTTCTCTTATCTCTGAATCATCATAGAGACACAAGGAGCCTGACCTTAGCAAGAGAACAAGAGTAGTTTGTTTGCTTTTTCTATGGTTGCTGAAGCAGGAAATGGTTTCCATTGCTAAACAAGGATCACTCAATGGAAGCATCAACTTGATTGTTCAACTATGAAAATTTCTATTGAGAATCATGACCTGAAAGGAATGAGAAAAACCTACAACATTGAAACCATTAACGTACAATCAACCTAACATTTCATCATGGGCACACCACCTTGAAGAAACTATTGGGACCTTGTCCATCTTATACCCTAGATTGAGCTTAAGAAGAGAAACATTTTGAGAACCATGCGAGTCATTTTGATTGTTAGACATTCCACTATTGCAGTTTAAAATCACAAGAATCCCCCAAAGAAAAATATCTCCACTCTTATACCCAACCACAACTTTACTTCCAATGTCACAAGCCCACGAAGTTGATACTGCTAGCTTAGGCTCATGTAAAGAATATTGTGAGCTTCCAGCAACAACTTATATAACTTTACTTTCTTGAAATCCCCATAGAGCAATGAGTCCATCTCTATAGATAATAAGAATCCGTTCATTCTCAGTCATTGGCTGTGGGGACGCAAGTACAACAGCTGTATCAGAGTTTGTTAAGACAACTAACATAGTAACAGTTAAACCTATTTAATAGAGTTATAATTTTATATAATAGGAGAGTGATTGGAAACTTCAGTGAAGACAAGGAGATGCATAACTGCAATTTCCTTTAGTTCAACCTACATAAAGAAGATTCAAGAGTTTGACATCACATCAAACTGCTGTAGCGATGTGTGATCATTGTTGTTAGTTCAACAATAGTAACCTATATAACTTGAGAAATTTTGATATCACATGCACCTTAGAGGATTGCATTTCATTTCATTTTTTTTTACTTTGGATTCAAAAGAAAATAAAGAATGATCAAAAAGAAGGTTGAATTCAAAGGAAATCAAAGGAAAATCAACATATGGAAAGGGAGAAAGAGGAATATATTGTGACTACTCAATTTGGCATTTCTATAGTTTGTCAGATTATAGTAATAAATTCATTATTGAGTCAAATAGACTACTAATTATGATTGTCGTCTGTATGGGACAACTAAAAAACCAAGAAGAGAAAGGCCAATAAAGGAAAAAAGGCCATGACACATACCATGGGACTCTGAGAACGGAATTTTATATGACATGTGAATCAAACTCTGTGATGCATGATGAAGCATTAAAATAGTGATGCTTCCAAGGCAGCCGTCAATGTAACTAGTTAAACAGGAAATTACATATCATCAAAAGATAAGATAATTCTAAAGAGATATACCTCCTGTTGCTTGGAGAAGTCCATCGCTGCCAAGTCCCAAAACATAACCATGTCGGGAAAATAACTCCGTAAAAATATAAATCCGAAAAATATAGATTAACCCCATAAAATAACTCTGTAAAACCTACAGACACCAAATTACATCGCAAAACCTCGGACCTGTGGGTTATGAGCCCATCACTCAACAACATCCGAAAAATACTAAGTTTGCACTAATAATGCGTTACAGGTAGAACTTCAGAAAATCCAAAATACAAAAACATACAAACATCGCAAAACTCGCAAAACTAACGCTCTGATAATCCACCAAAAACAACTCCATAAAATCCACAAAAACCCAAATGAACTCACAACTTGGCTCTTATATCAAAAATTGTCACGCTCCCAGAGGCACATGCTTACTTAAAAATCGGGCAGCATCTCCCCTATACGACGGACAAGTTGGGACAATTAATACATACCACTCCACAAAATATAGCTCAGCCACACACGACTGACATCACAATAGTAAAGTAAATCCATAACCACGCAGTTAATATCTTTAAGCAAATTTAAAAGTAGTAGAGAGTCCATAATCAAAATAAAACTCCAATATAAATCCCCAAAATAAATACGTCAGTCCAGTAACATATAAACATAAATCTACTGTGATAATACCAGATTAATAAAATATATATAGTCTAGGAAATAAAAATATGAAACTCATGAAGTGCAGAAAATAAAGCAACTACGAAAAATAAACTAAACCCTGAGACAACTCCAAAATGAATCGACATGGTGGGACTAACAACTGGATCCTCTCCTAGCTCCAAGTAATGCATCTACCTGCTACCTGAAACAAAAATGGATGGTGGTGGTGGTGAGTCTGGGTGGACTCTATGGGTATATGAGTAGACAAATGCATGACATCATAAAAGATATATCAAGCAATAGAAACAATAATGTATAGTCTCTAGGAAACAGAGGACATCTAAGCATGTATAAAACATACATGCATGTCAACCAAATGAAGCAATCATAGCTTATATAAATGCAACAAACACAAGAAAATGCATAAATGCAATAGATGCATATGATGAAATGACATATGCCACCCCTGACACCAATCAAGCCGCTATCACATCACATCTGTGTGGCCGAGTGGGTAGGGCTGTGACAACTGTACACACTCCAACGAATACCACTAATAATTATGGTTGAGTGGACATAATGCTGGGGAGCCAACTACTCCAAAAACCCGAGATAAAGGGGGAACCACCAACATCTCTGATATCCCTAGAAAACAACGGTGAGGGTGTCAACTGCTTGCCTACAACTCCAACATCCACTGTACATGAGTAGTCAAGTGTGGCATAACAGGACGGTTCCTCGCACTCTAGCAACTACCACGATGAGTGGTTAAGTGACGAAGAAACTAGATGACTGACGACGGCTTTGTAGGACCGGTGTCGTCGATAGAGGGGGGGTGAATATCGACTCGAAAATTTCTTCGTAAAATTCATCTTTCGTACGTTCTAGACAAAGAGTTAGTGCACAGCGGAAAATAGAAAGAACAAAAATAAACAACACAGAAGACAAGCGGGTTTTTACTTGGTTTCTAACCCCCCAGAGTCAGTACGTCCAAGGCCTAATTACGGGTAGCACCCGTCCACTAATGGTCTCCTTTCTGGACTTTCCGGAGGCGGAGAAACTTGTATTACAGTTCCAGTTTACAATCAAAATGATAAGTAAATTAAGTGCATAAATTAAATCAAACCAAACAAAAGTCGACGATCCCGACCGATCTGGAACTCCGAAGTGCAGCGCACTTCCTCTTGGAGCCTCCTTGGTCGCAGAGCTTCGTCTCTAGTGCTTTTTCTTCGATCAGAATGCTTAGAATGTTGTAGCAGATGTTGTTATGAGTTGAGAGGTTGAACCCCTTTATATAGCTTCATCCCGGGCGCCCTAGAGGCTATGGGGCGCCTCTATACGGTCAAAATTTCATCCATTTTTACGAACTTCGCGATGCTGATAAGAATAGCCAGTCCAGGGTGCCCTAGACCCTCCAGGGTGCCTGGAACATCCAGGTGCCTGGTATCCAGGGCGCCTGGATGCATGGGGGCGCCTGTATTCATTCAGGCGTCCTAGATGCAGTTTCCAGGTCATTTTGTGTTTGCTTCCCTATATTGTCTCCAACTCTAGGTACCTGCAAGATACACAAACACAAGACAAATAAATATATAATCATAGCCTTAATGATTCGTTCTAACTTTGGATTTCTCGTGAAACCCTAGGTCGAACTGACGCCTAGTGTTCCCTGTTGATGCAGTCTGACCCTGATTGTTGTTTTGGTGTTGACATCGATTTTAGTTTAGGTTGATGATTATGATTATGATTAAGTCCTGATCGGGGATTAGGTATGGTATGGAAAATCCTAGCTTGGAGGGCTAGGTGTTCCAAAATCCTAACCTGGAGGGTTAGGTGGGAAAAATCCTAGCTTTGAGGGCTAGGTGTGAAAAGTCCTAACTTGGAGGGTTGGGTGAAAAGTTCTAGCTTGGAGGGCTAGGTGAAAAGTTCTAACTTGAAGGGTTAGGTGAAAAGTCCCAACTTGGAGGGTTAGGTGAAAAATCCTAGCTTGGAGGGCTAGGTGTTAGAAAAGTCCTAACTTGGAAGGTTGGGTGAAAAGTCCTAGCTTGGAGAGCTAGGTGAAAAGTCCTAACTTGGAGGGTTAGGTGAAAAGTCCCAACTTGGAGGGTTAGGTGAAAAGTCCTAGCTTGGAGGGCTAGGTTGAAATCCCGGTGAGTGAAGCCGGGTCCAGGTGAGTGAAGCCGGATGACTGAAACCCTGGTGAGTGAAGCCAGGTTCTAGCTTGGAGGGCTAGGTTGAAGTCCCAGTGAGTGAAGCTGGGAATGGCACGAGTCAGAGATGGGCTGGAGGCTTGTTCTCATGACTTAGAGGGGATTTGACCTTGCCTGGATCGGTCAGGTGACCGATCAGGGAAGTTGGCACGGTGCTCCTTCGTGGATCGGTCTGGTGACCGATCCAGCGATGACTGATCAGTCTGGTAACTGATCAGGGAGCACACAGTGAGGTTGGGAACCTACTGCCCGGCTCTTGATCGGTTCGGTGACCGATCAGGGAGCAGGCAGTTCCCTCACTGTCCAGCTCCTGATCGGTCTGGTGACCGATCAGGGAGCAGTCAGTTCCCTCACTGTCCGGCTCCTGATCGATCCGGTGACCGATCAGGGAGCAGACAGTTTCCTCACTGCTTGGTTCCTGATCGGTATGGTGACCGATCAGGGAGCACACAGTGAGTTGTGTTCCCTAGCTGATCAGCTCCTGAACGGTCTGGTGACTGATCCACGACCTAGGATCTGATATCCGTGATTACGGTTTACTCACAAGTGGACCGATCAGGCTTGAGCCTGATCGGTCAGTGACTATACTGATCGGTCTGGTGACCGATCAGGCTTCACTCTGATCGGTCTGGTGACCGATCAGGCCTGTGTCACCGTGAAAGCTGGGAGTCCCAGCAAAGAGGTGGATCGGTCTGGTGACCGACCCACGAGCCCTGGATCGGTCCGGTGACCGATCACTTTAATTCAAAATGCACTGTCAGACGCTTTGATCGCGTCTGAACAGGTCTGATTTCTCTGCGCTTAATATCTGATCTTTGATTCTCTGTGTGATATGCTGTGCTAATGGTCTGATTAAGCTGCAAGTGATATGGATGGATTTAAACACTCAAGGAGAGTCAATGGAGGCCTTTCCTTGGAGTAGGTTTGCTCGTTTTCCATCTCAGGTTACAACGGTCGCTGGCGCTGGCTGGAGCTGCTGACTGGGGCTGGTCTGAGGGAAGCTCAAGGAGTCCAGAAGAGCTTAGTGATGGTTGGTTGTTGCAGGAGAGCAGCTGGAGGCTGCAGTGAGGTGGTGACCTGGCACTATTGGAGAAGACATAAGCAGCGTGGTGGAGAAGTGCAGGACGTTCTTTTGCAGGCTTGAGTTTTGCTGTGACTTCTTGCTGCGTGCTTGTGTTCTCTGCGGTTCCATCGTTCTTGAGCAAACAACTGCAATCTTTGAAGCAATCATCTTTTACTTGAGCTCTTGGAGGAAGAAACAAGAGGCTTGGTGAGTCCATCAGCGGGAAGACACGGAGAAGGAAGTTCTTGCGTGAGATCGTCGCTGGGTGGATCTCGGGAGAAGTTCTGCTTGTGTTCTTGCCTGTTCTAAGTGCTAAGTAAGATCTTTCTTGTGTTTCATTGTGCTTAAAACTCTATCTTTGTTGAAACGTTGTGGAGAGGTTACTCCACCGAGAACGAGGTTGCTTACTATCCGGATTTTCCGAGGCTTGATCTACTGACGATCAAGCGATCGCTCATCTTACGGGCACGCCAAGGAGTAGGGGCAAGTTATCCCTGAACCTTGTAAATCCTCTTGTTAGCGTTCTTGTGTTTTCTCGTACCTTAGATTTTCATTTCTACAAACTCTGTTTCTTTAGCTTCCGTTGTGCTACTAATACTTGAGGTGCAAAAAAAATTAAAAAGCGTTAAAGTTTGGTGTCTGGCTATATTCACCCCCCTCTCTATCCATCCAAGGTCCAACAAGTGGTATCAGAGCTTGGGGCTCTGTACAAGCGGATTAACAATCGAGAGCTATCATCCATGGCGTTGAGAGAAGGCTTTAGCAGCACCCGACCTCCCGTCTTCGATGGCGCAGATTTTCAATATTGGAGATCGAAGAGGGAGTACTATCTAAAGATGAACATCAACATATGGTTCGCAGTGAAGGAGGGTTTTACCCCTCCAAAGGATGATGAAGGCAAAGAACTAGAATCTTCGCGTTGGATGGATGAACAAACTCGGAAGAGTGAAGCCGACGCGAAGGTAGTGGTAACCCTACAATGCAGCATGAACAAGGATCAACTCATCACGGTTGGTCGATTCACAAGTGCAAAAGACTTGTGGAACAAGCTCATAGAACTCCACGAGGGCATCCAAGATTCAAGAATCGCCAAGAGGGATTTGTTTCTCAATCAACTCCAAAATCTCTCCATGAAGGAGAATGAAACGGTAAGTGAGTTACATAGCCGGTTCAATGAAGTCCTCAACGGTCTTCATTCCATAGATGAAAAGGTCGAGAACCGCGACCTTGTAAGGTATGTGTTAAAAGCATTTCCAAGGAATGCTTTGTGGTCATGCATGGTGGATGCTGATAAGTACCATTTTGTTGACTATTTTAATTGCTAAAATCCATGTTTGACCCATGTTTTACTTGCTCAATTATGATTTTACCCTAGGTTTTAGAACTTATTCTTATTTTGGACTTAATTGCAAAATTATACAAATTTGGATTATTTGGCCACTAAATTTTTGATCTATTTTTGTAGGCATGAAAGGTTCATGGACCTAGGACATACTGGGTCAAACTTGAGTCGGAAGTGGAACCGGATCGAATTATCAAGCTTCGGATTAATCCGGGCCGTCCGATTCAAAAGCGGCTAGATCTGAGCCATCCGGGACCATCTGAAGCAATCCGAGCTAGGGTTAGGGTTGATCAAGCACTCTGATCAAGATCTGAAGGTTTCATTCCAATCAGAGCTCAATCAACCATTGGATCAAGCTCGGAGGGCTCTAGATCGTCCGTTCAAAGATGAGGTTGATCTGGACCATCCGTTGCAAATCTGGAGGATCCGAGCTACCACAAGGCAGATCCTGACCCCTGATCAACATCTGGAAAGTTTGGGTCAGATCAGAGCAAAATCAGCCGTTGGATTTCCTCAAATCAATCTGAGCCGTCCAATGTTAATTACTTAAGGAAAAATTTGCCCAGACTTCTCCTCGTCGCGTCTTCCTCGCCGCAGCTCGTCTTCTTCAGTAGTTTAGCGATTTTCTTCATTGTTTCTTCAATTTCTTCGTTTGAAGGCGTGACCACCTCAATTCAAGGCTCATCCTTGAGTGACAGCAAGGATTTGGATTGAGGCTTAGCTTAATTGGCGAATTTTCAGTTATTAGCAATAGATTTCGTTTCTGCCATTTCATTTCTGAAACTTGTATCAGATGATTCGTTTTCTTGTATGGATCGATTCTTTCTCAATTCGAGGCTCCTCCTTGAGTGACAGCAAGGATTTCTTGAGCTGACATGAGAGATTGAGGCTTAGTTTTAGTTAAATTCCGTTTGTAGCTGTAATTTCCTTCACTGCTTTAGTTTCGTTTCTGTTTTTGTTTCAGATTCGTTAACTTCGTTTATAGCATTGATCCAACTTAAATTAGGGTTCAATCTTCAAGTTGAGTAGTTTAGGAACCTGTCTAGTAGATAATTGTGTTTAATTTCAGCTTAAATCCTTGCGTATCAGTGGCAGCTCGCGTATCAGCCCTGTTTCTGCCAATTCCAGCTAGTTTTGAATTTTTTTCAGTCTATTTCGAATTCAATTCGTTTCTGGTTTTAGTTCCTGAGATTTAAGTCGACATTTGGGTAGCTAATGAGTTTGATCAGTTTTGAATTTCAAATCCGCAGCTTTGTTCAGTTTTTCCCTGTTATGTATCAAGTCTTCATCATGCGTATCATGTTGTTTTCTTTGTGCATCAGTTTACTTCCAACAATGGTTAGCTTAGCATTTCTGAATTCGTGTCAAGTAGTCATCAGTCATTCTTAAATTTTTCTGAGTTATAGATCAGTGTATCAATTCCTGCTTGTTGTTTGTCTTGCATTTCAAACTGATGCTGAAATTCAGCATCAGATTCTGAATTTTGCAGTCTGTAATTCATCTATTTCAGTTTTGTTGCATGCGGTGCTGTAGTTTTAGTATCAATGCTGAAGCTGTATCAAGGGAAGCATGAGCTCATCTTCACCTTTTCTGAACATTAATTCAGTGTATGCGGATTAAAATGGATTGCTTGTTTAGGCAGTTTAATTGTTTCTGCAGTGCTGAATTTCCTGCAGTTCGTATCAAGTTTTTGGCATATGGGTTTTCTCCTTTTGGTATCAAATTGTTTGGTTCTGCTATTCTATTTGGCTTCACATCAGATTGCTTGAAACTCTGCATTGGCCTATTAAATTCCCCACTCCATATCAGCATTTGCTTTAATTCTGCACAGCAGTTTTAGGTGTGAGCTCTTGTGTTGTTTTCGGATTCAGAATCTAATTTGTTTGTTTCAAATATATTCTCTTTACAACAGTTTATAAGCTTTTCGGCATTAATAGCAAGTTTCAACTCTACAATTAGGCTTTAAGTATTTGGCAATAGCTTTAATCGAAAATTTCAGCGTAGTCCTAATTCACTTGCTTAGCATTTGTTTGCCTTGAATCAAATTTTGCTCACCAAATTAGGCTAAGTTGCAATTAAGATCCAATTTGTTTGAGTTCACTTGTTAAGTTCCATGGTTGGGTTTTCCTTCATTCTCATTGTGTTTTCATTCTAAATTGAAACCCAAACCATATTCCATTCGAAACCCAAAATTCACAAACGACACATAAATACAAGCTAGAATCAAACAAACATCAACTAGTCCCCAGGAAAAATACAACCTGTGGCCCCTTTACTACGTTTTCATATTTTGATTGCAAAAAGGGTTCCCAGCATTCATATACATTTAAATTCTGATGGTCCCACAATTTGTGACAACTTAACCTAGTATTTCGGGACCATCAAATTTTTGACGCCGTTGCCGGGGAAGCAACTAGTTGATTTGTTTGATTTTTTGCTTGTGTACTTTTGGGCATATCATTTGATCATATTTTCTTTTGCTTTATCTTTTGTATACGGTTGCTGCCATTTTTCTTGTTTGTTGTGTGACAGGGCTGTAAGATCAAAATGATTCAGCAATCCTATTCAAATTTTCAGCCACCAAACTATCAATTCCAACAAGGGCAGCCTCTCAACCGATTTCAGCAGCCCTATTCAGACTTTCAGCCTTTCCAGCAATTTCAGCAGTCACCACAGCAAGATTTCCAACAACCCTACTCAAATTTCCAACAAATTCAGAATGGGCAGCCCCAATTTTCAATTTTTGAGCAACCAATTCAGAAATTCCAGCCCCAATTTCAACAACCTTGTCAACAAGATCAGTCATCTTTTCAAGGAATTCAACAAGATTTTCAATCAAGTCAAAATTTTCAGCAAGGGTTCCAATCATATCAGACTTTCCAGAATCAAAATCAGAGTGGGTTTCAACCTTCACAACAATATTTTCCACAAAACGATCAGAATTTTCAGCCTCCATTTCAGAGTTTTCAAATTCAGAACCATAATTTTCAGCCATCTCCACCAAGTTGTGAACCAAGTTTTCAGCAATTTAATCAGCCTATTCAACCATTTTATCAACCCCCACAGTCTCAATTTCAACAAATGTTTCAACAAGAGCTTCAAAACCTCGGAAGGCAAATGGAACAAGTGGCTAGTGATTTGAATCAGATAAAAGCCCAAAGATCAGGACAATTAGCTTCTCAAGCTTTTTTAATTCTGAGAGCCCCGGAGTTGGTTTTATATCAGATCAAGGTGACCCTAGTGCATGGCCAAGTCTATCTTCAAGTAATCTTGCAAATTTGGTAGAAGAAGAAGAAGAAGAAATCATTAAAATCAGGGCACCTACAGCATGCATTCCTCCGGAGATTCCTATTCAAAATTTATTTCCAAATTTTTCAGCTCCAGAAGAAGAAACTGAAGCTCTACAGGACCATTCTAGACATTTATTTTGTGATGATAGTATTACTGATGGTCCTAATTTTTTTGATATTGATGTTGCAGATATTACAGGAGAAGCATGCATAGGAGATGATTCCATAGGTGTAGGGGATTGCACTAAGCCCCAGGGACCACCACAAGATTCAGAGGATGAACCAGAAAGTGTAGGGACTTGCATGATGGAAGCAAGCACCCAAGGATCACCTATTCCAGTTGAGTATCCACCAGAGTTTGAGGCTGAAGAGGAGCATGTACTTGATCAGGAGGAGGCCATGGATACATCTACTCTTGTAGAATCTCCAGGTATTCTCCAGCACGCTCAGGTAAGTATTTCTCCTCTTTGTTCAAAAAAATGCAGCGAGGTACCTAGTGCTGACTTTATTGGTTATGATGAATTTATTGATATACCTTGTGTAGAAATTGTTTGTGCAAATCCAATAGAGGTACCAAAAATTGATTTCCTTGGTCATAATGCATTACCTGATACATCTCTTGTAGATATGGGTTGCGAACAAATTTTAGAGGCACCTATAATTGATGTTGTTTGTTATGATGAATCTCTTGATACATCTTTTGTGGATATGGATAGTGAAAAATTTTTAGAAGTGCCTGAAATTGATGTTATTTATTTTGATGAATCTCTTGCTATATCTTATGCTGAGGTTGAATGTGAAAAACTTATGGAGGTATCTGAGATTGATTTCATTGGCTGTGACACATTGCTTGATACATTTTTGATAGGAAATAATTGTGAAAATACTATTGATGTGCCAAAAGTTGATTTCATGGGGTGTGATAAGTTTCTTGATATACCTTTGGAGGATATTACTTATGAAAAATTCATTGAGATACCAGAATTTGATTTAATTGGATATGATGCAGCTTTGGATTCATTTCATGCAGAGACTGATATTATTTTATTTCCTTCGTACCCTGCACACTTGAGAGAGGTATTACATTATTTTGCAAGGTTCAGAAGACTTCAGGAGTGGGTGCTCCAACTGAACAGACTTCAACCTCCTGGAAGGACTTCTAAAAGGCATCAAGAAGGAGGAGTTGATTTTACTCTAATTCATTGCACTCCATTCCTTCAATGGATCTTGAACCTGAATCACCTTAGGCCACCAGAGCAATTTTCTGTAAAGTTCAAGTGTGGGGGAGCCTTAATTCTCTCAGCCACCCACACTCCTCCACTACCACGATGGAGGCTACTGCTTGATAGACTCCGTCCACCAGAAATAAAGGGGAGATTGTTCTTTCTTGTATTTTCTTTTATTTCATTTTTCATTTTCATGCTTTCTAGAATTAGAATTTTCCTTTAAATTGAGTCCTTGATAATAAATGCATGAGTAGAGTAGAATGCATAGGAGTCATTGTAAATACCTTGTTATTTCTTTTCGCACTTTTTCTTGCATGACTAGGAATAAATGTATCCCTCTAGGTTATCTCTATAGCATTTTAGAGTCTTTTGAAAATAAATTAAATTTGGTTGTTAAAACTTAGGGTTTAAGCTCATGGATGAAATCTTGAATGCTTGAGTACTATTTTGCTTTAGATTCTTAATTGAGGACTTGGGATGAATTATTTTTGCCTAGTGAGAATTAGCCTTATATTTGTGACACACATATGTTATTGAACTCTAGAACTTGCTTATGTTCTTTCAAAATCATATTTCAATGATTGGATCACATCTATAGAGGTTAATCACTTTGTTTACCTTTTCATATCAATTTTGGCAAAAATCATGTTCATTCCATTTTTCTTTACTTATTTCCTACTCTTATCCTCACTTTTCTTTGGACTTGTTGTTTGAGATGTTTCTTAATGCTACTTTGCCCGAGACGGACAAAGATTTAAGTGTGGGGGAGTGATTAGTGATTTGGAATGAGTTTTCATCAAGGAAGCACTTCATCTTTAAAAAAAAAATGGCCATTTGAGTTGATGCTTTGCCTCAAGGAAGTAAGTATTTAGTTGTGAATTGGAGGTGGAATTGTTCTCTCATTGCAATTCCGGGAAGAAATGAAGCTGTGCCAAGTCCAAGTGGCACGCAATAGCAAGAATTTGCAAAAGGAAGTTGAGAAATTCAGTTATAAACAAAAGGAGATGGAAAGAAATACATTTGCCAAGTTGAATTTAGTTTGTGTCAAAAATGAGCAAGAAGAAGTGGTTAAGGATAGAAATCAATTGAAGCATCTAGAGTCTTTATCATCAATTGAAGATCCAAAAAGTTGTGCCAAGACAAAAATCTGAAATGGAAACAATTTGCACTTAAAAAGCAGTGAGAAAAGAGTTGGTGCCAAAGCAAGGAAAAAATTTCTTTGAAGCATGATTTGATCAGAATTACTCACAATTGCAGCTGTATTCTATTCGGAAAACTCAGAACCATATGCTAGAAGCTCAATCTCAGCTGTACAAAATCGGAATGTCTGAATAAAGGCTGATCAAAAAGCTGAAACTAAAAAAAAAACTGGACTGCATTGCAAGGGCTGAACTTGGTGTGCCTAGGGTATGAATTAGTGAACTCAGCTTTGATTGCATCCAATGTTGATCAGAACAAATGAAATGCTGCTGCGTGAATGTTCTCTTCAGAACAGAGAAAGAAAAAAATGCAAGGAAGCTGGGCAGATCTGAAACTTAAGCAGTCTTGGCACAGTTTTGTATCAATCCAAAACTGAACTTGGTTTTCTTAATTTAGCAAGGCATAGCTGAAGTTGAACAGAATTGGCCGAATGTTTCTAGCTGAATTCAACTTCTTGGGGAGCAATTTTCAGTGAAGACAAGTGGATGAAATCAGAACATAAAGAAGAGCAGGAAATGGAATGAAGTTGGCTAAAATACAATTTGTTGAGCAGAATTTTCGAGTGGAACACTTTAAGTGCTCAACAACTTCTAGATGCCAACTGATATGAAGGAATTAGAGTGTTACAAGATCTGAAAGGTTCCATTAGAAGACTTGAGAGCAGAGGAAAGAAAAAAAACAGAAAAATAGTTTGAAAAAAAAAGAAACAAGTTGATACAAGGAAGTTTCGGCACCATTGAATTCAGTGGAGTTAATCTCATTCAATTCTAAGCCTTACATCACTACATTATGACCTTGCTAGAGGATAAAAGAAAGAAAAAAAATCAGAAAAGAAGAGGGAACAAAACAAGTTGGCACGCAATAGGCAAACTTGGCACATTGAAACCAAGGAAGGGTTTTTCATCCAAATCAAAGGCAATTACTTAAATTTGACTTTACCACACTTTTGATATCATTAGAAGACTGTAAAGAGAAGCAAAGTATATTGGAAACATTCTTGAGCAACCAAGTCCTCCACTCCATCAAATTTTTCTATTTTCTTGGTTTTTACTCAATGTCTTACCATTTTCCATGTTTTCACTTGTTTTTGTAGATGTTAATCCTAATCATGAATAATGGTGGAGATTAGATAATAAGCAAACCTATGGCAATGCAAGAAGCATGTGTGTTTGAGTGAGCTCCACTTCCATCATCAAATTAGAACTTAAGGAGAGAGCCACCAAAATTTTCCTTGCAAGGCTAGTGATTTAAATTCATCTCAATGACTCATGATGGATTAAAAGGCTAAGTTGTTGATTTAAGGATGAGATACTAATCCATAGAGCTTAGATTTTTGAGAATTGACAACCTTAGGTAATTTCTTTTCATTTGCTTCTAATTATGCTTAAGAAATCTAGGGGATACATACTTAGTGGTTTCGCGAGACGCTCAAGCTTAAGTGTGGGGGAGTTGATAAGTACCATTTTGTTGACTATTTTAATTGCTAAAATCCATGTTTGACCCATGTTTTACTTGCTCAATTATGATTTTACCCTAGGTTTTAGAACTTATTCTTATTTTGGACTTAATTGCAAAATTATACAAATTTGGATTATTTGGCCACTAAATTTTTGATCTATTTTTGTAGGCATGAAAGGTTCATGGACCTAGGGCATACTGGGTCAAACTTGAGTCGGAAGTGGAACCGGATCGAATTATCAAGCTTCGGATTAATCCGGGCCGTCCGATTCAAAAGCGACTAAATCTAAGCCATCCGGGACCATCTGAAGTAATCCGAGCTAGGGTTAGGGTTGATCAAGCACTCTGATCAAGATATAAAGGTTTCATTCCAATCAGAGCTCAATCAACCGTTGGATCAAGCTCGGAGGGCTCTAGATCGTCCATTCAAAGATGAGGTTGATCTGGACCATCCGTTGCAAATCTGGAGGATCCGAGCTACCACAAGGCAGATCCTGACCCCTGATCAACATCTGGAAAGTTTGGGTCAGATCAGAGCAAAATCAGCCGTTGGATTTCCTCAAATCAATCTGAGTCGTCCAATGTTAATTACTTAAGGAAAAATTTGCCCAGACTTCTCCTCGTCGCGTCTTCCTCGCCGCAGCTCGTCTTCTTCAGTAGTTTAGCGATTTTCTTCATCGTTTCTTCAATTTCTTCGTTTGAAGGCGTGACCACCTCAATTCAAGGCTCATCCTTGAGTGACAGCAAGGATTTGGATTGAGGCTTAGCTTAATTGGCGAATTTTCAGTTATTAGCAATAGATTTCGTTTCTGCCATTTCATTTCTGAAACTTGTATCAGATGATTCGTTTTCTTGTATGGATCGATTCTTTCTCAATTCGAGGCTCCTCCTTGAGTGACAGCAAGGATTTCTTGAGCTGACATGAGAGATTGAGGCTTAGTTTTAGTTAAATTCCGTTTGTAGCTGTAATTTCCATTACTGCTTTAGTTTCGTTTCTGTTTTTGTTTCAGATTCATTAACTTCGTTTATAGCATTGATCCAGCTTAAATTAAGGTTCAATCTTCAAGTTGAGTAGTTTAGGAACCTGTCTAGTAGATAATTGTGTTTAATTTCAGCTTAAATCCTTGCGTATCAGTGGCAGCTCGCGTATCAGCCCTGTTTCTGCCAATTCCAGCTAGTTTTGAATTTTTTTCAGTCTATTTCGAATTCAATTCGTTTCTGGTTTTAGTTCCTGAGATTTAAGTCGACATTTGGGTAGCTAATGAGTTTGATCAGTTTTGAATTTCAAATCCGCAGCTTTGTTCAGTTTTTCCCTGTTATGTATCAAGTCTTCATCATGCGTATCATGTTGTTTTCTTTGTGCATCAGTTTACTTCCAACAATGGTTAGCTTAGCATTTCTGAATTCGTGTCAAGTAGTCATCAGTCATTCTTAAATTTTTCTGAGTTATAGATCAGTGTATCAATTCCTGCTTGTTGTTTGTTTTGCATTTCAAACTGATGCTGAAATTCAGCATCAGATTCTGAATTCTGCAGTCTGTAATTCATCTATTTCAGTTTTGTTGCATGCGGTGCTGTAGTTTTAGTATCAATGCTGAAGTTGTATCAAGGGAAGCATGAGCTCATCTTCACCTTTTCTGAACATTAATTCAGTGTATGCGGATTAAAATGGATTGCTTGTTTAGGCAGTTTAATTGTTTATGCATTGCTGAATTTCCTGCAGTTCGTATCAAGTTTTTGGCACATGGGTTTTCTCCTTTTGGTATCAAATTGTTTGGTTCTGCAATTCTATTTGGCTTCACATCAGATTTCTTGAAACTCTGCATTGGCCTATTAAATTCTGCACTCCATATCAGCATTTGCTTTAATTCTGCACAGCAGTTTTAGGTGTGAGCTCTTGTGTTGTTTTCGGATTCGGAATCTAATTTGTTTGTTTCAAATCTATCCTCTTTACAACAGTTTATAAGCTTTTCGGCATTAATAGCAAGTTTCAACTCTACAATTAGGCTTTAAGTGTTTGGCAATAGCTTTAATCGAAAATTTCAGCATAGTCCTAATTCACTTGCTTAGCATTTGTTTGCCTTGAATCAGATTTTGCTCACCAAATTAGGCTAAGTTGCAATTAAGCTCCAATTTGTTTGAGTTCACTTGTTAAGTTCCATGGTTGGGTTTTCCTTCATTCTCATTGTGTTTTCATTCTAAATTGAAACCCAAACCATATTCCATTCGAAACCCAAAATTCGCAAACGACACATAAATACAAGCTAGAATCAAACAAACTTCAACTAGTCCCCAGGAAAAATACGACCTGTGGCCCCTTTACTACGTTTTCATATTTTGATTGCAAAAAGGGTTCCCAGCATTCATATACATTTAAATTCTAATGGTCTCACAATTTGTGACAACTTTAACCTAGTATTTCGGGACCATCAGATGCCTACAAAGTTTCCAAGGATTTATCAATTGTTAAATTAGATGATTTGTTTTGTGAAATGGAATTGCATGAAATGACTAACAAAGGCCCCAAGGAGAAGGGGATTGCCTTAGTTGCAGGGGAACGATCCAACAAGAAGAATAAGGAGAAGGAGAAGGAGAAGGAAGTCTCCTCGTCCTCATCTTCATCCGAGTCCGAGTCCGATTCCGAGGAAGATGGCAGCGAGTCTTCTTCCTCCGAGATGACAAATTTTGTTCGAAGGATGATGAGGAAGGGTCGACGCTTCAACGGTAAAGGTAACCCTAGTGAAACTAAAGTTGATAAGTCTAATGTCTCTTGTTATGAGTGTGGCAGGAAAGGGCACTTCAAGAGTGAATGCCCAAAGCTAAAGAAGAAGAAGGAGAAATCCAAGAAGAAAGAGGAGAAATCCAAGAAGAAGAAAAAGGCCTTAAAGGCCACTTGGGATGAATCCTCATCTAGCTCATCCGATGAAGAGAAGGAGGAGAAGAGTACTCGCTATGTAGCACTCATGGCATTGCGAGATCAAGAAAGCAGTGATGAATCCTCCGACTCCTCAAACGCGGCTTCATCTGTTAGTAATATGAGAGAAGTGTCCTAAGGCAATCGCCTTATGATTGTAATCATTTATTTTAACAAATGAATATTCACTATTTGAGTATACATGTTTGTGTATTTGATTGAGATCTTAAACTCAGTTACTGAATGCCCGCAATACAATTCACAGCATGAGAGAATTTGTGATGTAGTGATTATCTCTACATGTGCAATTGTGAAGTATTGAAATTATCCCTAGTCGATGAATTGATAAATACGGACACTATCAATTCTGTTGAGACTAGCATGGGTTATTCTCTAATCAGCTGATTGAATTCTCACTAGCTGGCGACATTGGGATGTCCAGAGATAAACATGAATGCTAGTTAAGGGAACTAGTTCATTGGAGTGACTGGCTGTAAAACTTCATATGGTAATCTACATATATATATATGTCAATGAAGTTCTTACTGCAGCTTAAGTGTGATGTTCCTTTGACTTGCGGTGTTCAAGTCATCTTGGTCATGAAGACTTATACTTTGACATCTTAAGCAAGCATCTCCAAGGAGGTGTGGACCCAGGATGATTGGGTATAAGCCGAAGTGCTCGAAGATGTTTGAACAGCCTACAAAGGATTCACCACTCCTTGCGAGGAGATGTATACCCAAGGCCTATCATCTGATAGTTACTCGAAGTTTCTGGCCAGAGCATCACATGTTCAGAGTATGAATCTCTCAGATACATGAGAGTAATTAGAATCCGTTGGACAAGAAAAACATTGCTTGGGCTAGGTGTGACGTAGTCAGCCTAGTGGGGACTGACACACATAGACCGTGTCCTGAACCAAGTGGGTATAAGATGGTGAAGGGAATGAGGCACGATTCATTATAGCTGCTGAAGGGTTTTAGAATAGTTTCTGAGGTCAACCGTTGATCTTTCGATTAATTGGGGATCATGATGTACTACTAGGTGCCACTCATGATCATTCTATAATTGGTTAATTATAGACGACCAATATAAATCGAAAGCCTATTTAGTCACACGCACTACGAGTAATCCGAGGGATTTAAAACGAGTTGAAAATTGGATTTTCCAATCAAGAGAGATTAGGTTTGGTTGAGCCAAATGATAAGTCGAATCTGAATTTTTCAGTGACGCATCGGAAGCGTAAAATGACTAAGTCTTTTGAAAACTTAATAGATGAATTAAATGAGTTTAATTCATTGGGGCATGGCTTGGATAGGCCGGCCAAAGAGGGTCTCCACCCTCTTTGCTTGGCCGGCCACATCAAAAGGGAGAACCAAATTGTTTGGTTCAAGTTATAAAATAAACCAAGCGTGGTTTGTTTTATAAAAGTATGGATAATATAAATTTTATAAACCGAGGTTTTGGTTTATTATTTTCATGGAAATTAAAATAAACTTGAATAGTTTATTTTATTTTATAAAATCAATTATGAATTGATTTTCCATGATAAGAAAAATTTATATAATAAATTTCTTATGAAATTTTATTCCATAAAGAAAAGGGAGACATGGTTGTTTTTATTATAAATTAAATTATGATAAAAACTTGGCATGATGGAATAATTCATAGAAAAATTTATGTGATAAATTTCTTATGAAAATTTATTCCATAAAAAGGAGACTTGGTGGTTGAGAGGCTACTATATAAAGTAACCAAGGCAAGGCTTGGAAATAAATCTAAGAGATTAAGGAATAAGCCCTCTCTCTCTCCCTCTCCCTCCTCTAGTGCCGCCGGCCCTAGAGGACCTCCCTGCTGCCGTGAGCAACAACCACCACCGGCCTCCTTCTCCGGCGTCCAAGCTCCGGCAATCAGCCACCTTTGGCCAAGAAGCTGCCATAAGAAGAAGAAGCGGGCGCAACTCCTTCCTTCTTCCCGGAATCTTGATTCCGTTCTTCGTTTGGTGGTTAGTCTTCCCATCTCTCTCTTGGTATTCTTGTCGTGCCTTTGGAGAATCAAGTAGTTCTTGTCGGCACAAAACTCGTGGCTTTACGAAGTCATCCCGAAGAAAACTCGGCGTGGACACGAATAGACGCGGAGCTTCCAAGGGACGCTTACGGTTGAATCTCGTCCCTTCCTTCGAGTTACGCGAGGTATTAAGTAAATTAGTTTACTTTCTGTAAAATTTTAATGTATGATCATGTCTACACAATATAAGGTTGCATGCTTAGATGTGTGGTTAAATAATTTATAAAATTATTTATGCTAAACCTTCCACTGCACGTAATTAAATTTAAAATTACGAACCCGCATCCATGTCAATATGCACCCGGTCCCAACAATGGTATCAGAGCCGGTTAGTGTTCGACATAATCATATAATTGTTTTGTGAAAAACTTTGTCATGATCTCAATTTTGGAAAATTTTCCAATTATGGAAACTTTTCAATTATGGTAAATTTTAGATTTAGGAATTTCAAAATTTGGAAATCCTCATGAAATTTCGCAAACTTTTGAAATATCCCATTTTCTGATATTTTATGATAATTGTGAAAACCTCCCATTTTTGGAAACTTTCCAATTTAGGAAATTTCCTATTTTAGAAACTTTCCAATTTTGGAAATATGTATGTTTTCTTTGTACCAGAAACTTACAATTATTCTGAAAACCTATTATGGAAAGCTCGCAATTTTGGGCACTTTCTTTCAAGAAAGTCTAGACAAATTTATGGAAACATTAATTGACAATTAAATTCAAATTGGTTTTTAAATTATTAACAAAATTCTTTACTTTGGGGAGTGCCTCGGGGAGCCACCCAAATTAAAGTTAGTTGTTATAATTTAATTTCCTATTTTGAATATGAATTGTTAAGATTGATTTGGGTAGGCCTCGGGGAGCCATCCAAATTATATTATTAATAAGTTCTTTAATTGTCAATTTTAATTTGGTTATGCCTCGGGGAGCAGGCCAAATTAGATTTACAACAAATTTCTTTTCTTTGGGGAGTGCCTCGGGGAGCCACCCAATGTAAATAATTTATTGTAATTAATTATCCATAAATAAAATATGTGATCAAATCTTGGAAATTTTGAGGTGATTCTCAAACGATAATTTCCTTATTTGATTTATGAGATGATGCTCTTACATATTGTTGTCTCCAAAATTAATTAGGAAAATTGTTTCCTATAGAGTTTATTTCCTTAAATAAGATTTTCATGAAAATAATATGTGGTTGAATTAAGGGAACCTGTCTCTTAATTTAATAAGATTTGATTTAGAGAAATCAAAGTCTTAAACATATTATTTCCGAAATAGATTATGACAATTTAGGAAATTGTTTCCCAAAATAATTCTTTGAATAAAGTATGAAATTGGAATTAGGAAATCCGGTTCCTAATTCAATTAATGAGACTTGATAAATTAAGTCACATACATACTTTATTAAGGAAATCGTTAGAACATGACATAATTATATGTCATGAATGTGCTTAAAAAGAAAAGGATGAGACCCAAAACCCCTTACAAAATATTAAGGCCAACACCTTCCATTAATATGGTTAGAACCGGAGTTTTATTTTTCGTTTGGGTTGATGGACACATCCATGCCCGGCTTGAACCTCGACATGTTCAAACCATGGAATTAGTTTATGATTAATATAGTTGGAGTCAGAGGTCAATCCTTAGTTTTGGTTGTTGGACACATCCAAGCCTGACTAAACGGTTGAATGAGCTCCAACCATATTAAAACTATTTCTTGATTAATGGGTCAGCCTTAAGCTTGGAGCATCGATTTGTTGTGCCACAGCCAAGGTCGATGTAAAGAGAGGTGCAGTTGGGTGCTATGTATATTGTTGCATACTTGTTAATGAGTTAACAACCCAATGATTTATGCAAACATTCAATTAGTTGATAGCATAATGTGATAGTTACATATATGTAATATGTAATCGGTA
Organism: Boesenbergia rotunda; assembly: GCA_024364735.1. Lineage (NCBI taxonomy): Eukaryota > Viridiplantae > Streptophyta > Magnoliopsida > Zingiberales > Zingiberaceae > Boesenbergia > Boesenbergia rotunda. Next base: position 139,764 of record JAGFNQ010002186.1, on the reverse strand, counting down.
TAATTACCTACCTTCATAGCTAAGAATGACTTGATGGCCCCAGCCATGGTTGTTCTTATCTATGGTTGGATATCAACCTATTTGGAGATGTTCCTACGATCTCCCGAATTGATAAAAAGGGTTATTCAATTCGAAAAATAAATAGGATTTAATGAATGTATATTGATGCATTCTTTATCATTCTTAACACATAGACTCAATTTGTATTTCTAGGACAATCACCTGATCATGTCTTCTCTGAATTTGCGTTCCATTTTGGACACCAATAAGCTGACTGGGCCAAACTTCATGGACTGGCTTAGAAACCTGAGGATAGTCCTCAAGGTAGAAAAGCATGCTTATGTCCTTGAAGAACAACTTCCCAACCATCCTCCTGAAGATGCAACTCCAGACCAGTTTCTTGAGTTGCTCAACCTACTGAAGACTGTAGAGCCTTTTGTAAAGCAGGATCAGAAGACGATACTGTTAGTTGGTTCCTCAAAGAAAGGTTCTAAGAGGAAGCCCAAAGAACAAAATAAGGGAAGGAAGAAAAAGGCCAAAAAGACTGAAAAGACACCAAAAGGCACTTTCCATCACTGTGGCAAGGAGGGCCACTGGCGAAGAAACTGCAAGGTTTATCTTGAGTCCTTGAAGAGGAAGGCATCCGATGCCCCATCCTATTTAGGTATCTTCGTTATTGAATGTTACTCTATTTCCTTGTACACCTGGGTACTGAATACTGGGTGTAGCTCACATATATGTAATGACATAAAGGGGCTAAGGAATAGAAGAAGACTCGTCAAGGGAGAAGCGAATTTGCGAGTTGGAAATGGAGCAAAGATTATTGCTGTTTCCATCGGAACATATTTGCTAAAGCTCCCTGCTGGACTTGTCTTAGAATTGGATAATTGTTATTTTGTTCCTTCGTTAATAAAGAACATTGTATCTATTTCATGCTTGAATGAAAAGGGTTATCATTTAACTTTTAGTAACAATTGTTGTTACATAACTTTAAATGGTGTTCTTTATGGGACGGGAACTTTATACAATGATATCTACACGTTAGATTTATCCGGTGACGTTTTCAATATCGAAGTTAGCAACAAACGTGCTCGAATAGATAATCAAATAGACTCCTATACGTGGCATTGTCGTCTTGGCCATATAAGTAAGAAACGCATGACCAAATTACACCGATATGGAATTCTGGAATCATTTGAACCCGGTTCATTTGATACATGCGAATCATGCTTAAAAGGCAAGATGACCAAATTACCCTTTTCCGAAAAAGGTAAACCAGTGGGAGAATTGCTTGGTCTAATACATACTGATGTATGTGGACCAATGTCAACTTTTGCACAAGGAGGCTATAACTACTTCATTACCTTTATCGATGATCACTCAGGATTCGGGTATGTGTTCTTGATGAAACACAAATCTGAAGCTTTTGAGAAATTCAAAGAGTTCAGAAATGAAGTAGAGAAACAGCTTGGCAAAAGTATTAAGATACTTCGATCCGATCGGGGTGGTGAATACTTAAGTCAAGAATTTCAAGATTATCTTAGGGACAATGGGATATTGTCTCAATGGACTCCGCCGTATACACCACAGCATAATGGTGTATCTGAGAGGCGTAATCGAACATTGATGGATGATTCATACTCTAGAGGACTATGGATTGAGCTATAAAGGTGTGCAAGTGTTGTGTGATAACATTAGCACAATTAACCTAACCAAGAATCCAGTTCATCATTCTAGGACCAAACACATTGAAGTGCGTCACCACTTCATTAGAGATGATGTTGCTAGAGGAGATATTGTACTCTCACATGTAGAGTCCAAGTCAAACCTAGCTGACATTTTCACTAAATCACTCCCCGAAAATGAGTTTAGCTTCTTAAGAAGGGAGTTGGGAATGTGTCGCGCTTCATAGGGTTTAAAAAACAATGCATTCAAAACCCTTCATGATTATTTCTAATTGTTGGGATACAGTTGGGTAACTTGGGGACATCTCACACAAACTATAAGGTTTACCAAAACGTTTTTGTTTGCTAGATATGGGGTGAGATACTAGGATCAACTTGATTTCTCAAAATGTCAATGCATCCCTTGAGAAATTAAGTTGACGAGATAAAAATCACTTCGGTGACTAAGTATGGGGAAAACCAATGCATAACATATGTATATTTGGCTCCATGATCATACGTGGACATTCCAATCAAGGAAACTTGATTGGAAACTTAGATTTGGTACAAACTTGCTTGAAATTGCTTGAATGATTGTTGTTTGAGTTTGACTCCACTTGGGTGGAGCAAAGTGACTTACCAAAACCATAAGGACCTTTGATCCTTGTTTAGAGATCAATTATATTCAAGAAATTACTTCCAAGATCAATATCTTCCATCAGATCCTTTAAGAAATCGTATGGAAGTCTGAAACTGAAAGTTTCAGATCGTATCAGGGAGTATCAGGAACCCTGATCGGTCACTGGACCGATAAGGAGTATGGCTGATCGGTCCCCGGACCGATCTGGCTCTCTCCTGTGGTGACCGGTCCACAGACTGATCAGAGGGGTCACAGAGACTTGGCGAAATTTTTTCTAAACATTTTGTGCTGGCCTGGATTGGTCCCCGGACCGATCTGGCACCCCGTGGTGATCGGTCCACAGACCGATCAGGGGGCTCACAGAACACTCCCCGAACCCTACTGGTTGCTTCCTGATCGATCAGCCGATCGATCAGGAGCCTGCCTGATCGGTCACCCGACCGATCAGGATCAGGCCAGTCCGATCAGACCAGAGCCTGATCGGTTTGGGCGCTCTCAGATCGAACGGTGATCCATTCAATCGCATTAAAGTTTGGTTGGTGGACCGATCCACCAACCGATTTAATCACATATTCTCCTCATCTCCCAAGCCCTAGCCGACCAAAACCCCTCAGCGCCGAAACCCCCTTCCCTTCCTCTTTTGCGCGTGTGATCTCCTCTCTACTTGCTGTGCGTGAGTTCCTTCTACGATCTCCTCTGTGAGTGCGTTTTTCTCCTTCTGCGCGAGAGTTCTTCTACTTGCTATTGGTGCTGTTAGCTAGCTACAAGCTTGTTCCCTGTGTTGCGTTTCTCTCGTGCGCGAGGTTCAGAGAGTGCTTTCTCTAAACAAATCGACAATGGCACCTAAGTAAGCATTTCTGTTAGTTTTCATTATAGATTACTTCATCAATCATGTATTTCTGCTAATCAAATTGTTATCTTGTGGTGTTTGCCGTGGCCTTGCCCATGCCATTGAAGGATCGATTTAGGCGTGCAGAGGGGGGGGGTGAATGCACTTTTTCAGATCGTGGATCTCTACAGAATTGTTAGCGCAGCGGAAATAATATGTAAAAGAATTAGAAACAATGCTAACACTTATCGGTTACTTGGTATCCACCCAGATGGGTGACTAGTCCAAGGATCCACGCCGCGAGCACCACTTTTCACTATCGAAAAGTCTCTTTGAGGTGGAGAAACCTTTACGGCAAGATCTTCCTCTTTACAGATGCAGAAATACAATAGAGGAAGTAAAAATCACTCTACAATTGGGCAACACTTCGTTATTGTACGGAACCGTACCGTATACATACAAAACGTGCTCCTTTTATAGGTGAACAGGACAGATTCACAATCTGTCCAGCCCACACCAGTCGACTGCCCCTGGGGCAGTCGACTGGCCTAGCATTAATTGCTAGCCAATGGCTAGTTTTCGAGGGTATACCAGTCGACTGGTCCGAGGCCGCAAACTTTCTGTGGGTTTTGACAGTCGACTGCCACAGGGCCAGTCGACTGCCCTGCCTCACAGCTCTGCTTCAGCCACTCCGGACCTTCTCCTTCGCGTGTGCCTTCAGGTCTGCTCCCTTGGCTTGCCCCTTGAAGTCCTCTTCCTCTGGCTATCATCCCTCGGATGCGCACGCAAGCCTTCCCTCGGCTTGCCTCCATGCCACCCTTCACGTGTGCCCTTGAAGTCCACTTCCCGGCTTGCCCTTGGAGCTCTCCTCCCTCGGCTCTCGTCCCTCGGATATGTCCACCATGTGTGATTCTCCAAGTCCTGCAAACTCAATCACACACATCAAATACAACATAACACTCTAACTTTAAACATATTCAACCACACACATCAAAACCATGATCTTCCAATCATTTAAGGGCCGATTGCCTCTACAATCTCCCCCTTTTTGATGCGTGGCAATATGTTTAAGTTAGAGATAAATAACCATAGCAAAAACAACAACACTAGATAACAATTGAAAAGGCATGAGACATAATAACCCTAAGAGGTAACCTCCCCCTTAATCTATGTCTTCTCCCCATTTTCAATTCTAATCTAACTTCAAGTTAAGTTACCACTTAACAACAACAATATATTAAAAATATAAGACATATCAGAACCTAAGAGGTACCTCCCCCTTAATCCATGTCTTCTCCATTTTTAAACATTCAAGTTCTAAGTTAGAAAGAAAACCTTAAACCATCCATTCCAAGTTAAAATTCTAACTTAAACCACTCATTCTCCCCCTTTGACACCATCAAAAAAATTACCTCAAGCAACCAAAACCCATGGCATCAAATGAGAGAATTTTCAATTTCTGAATTTTTTCACAGTGGCTGAAAACTTGCGTGCCAGTCGACTGCCCCATGGGGCAGTCGACTGATACACTATTAGTCTGAGTTTTCAGGTTTTCTGTCGAATTTCGGAAACACCCAGAAAATTCTAGAAAATTCCAAAAATTATAAAATTTTACATACATGTTTGAAATGTTATACTCTATTAGGGAAAAATATTAAACCATATAAAATTTCAAACATACATGACTTTTGATAAAAATCTAAAAGTTTTGAAAACCACTACATTTTGTATCAAACTTTAAAACTAATTTTGCAATTATATAACTTTTAAAAACATGGCACAGTATGTAAAACATAAAATGGTTTTCAAAGGTTTAAAATGTCCAACTATGATCTTTGGCAAAGTGTCCATTGATTAAACATTTGCCTCCCACATAGTTGGTCTAGTTTTAATATATTGATACTTCTAATGGTCCAACAATGTGCCACAAGCACAAGTGAGCCAAATGTATCACCCTAGTGGATCAAGCACCCTTTTTCAAAGCTAATGTCACCAAGTTCTTCCTATACTTCCACAAAACACATTCCAAGGCCTCTTCTTAAGGATGTAAATTTCGATTCGGGAAGAGGCTTGGTAAAGATGTCAGCTAGGTTCGACTTTGATTCAACATAGTGTAGTTCTATGTCTCCCCTTGCCACATGGTCTCTAATGAAGTGATGTTTCACCTCAATGTGTTTTGTCCTAGAATGGTGAACCAGATTTTTAGTTAAGATGATCGTACTTACATTATCACACAAGACTTTGACCTTGGTGTAATGTAACTCATAATCCTCTAAGGTGTGCATGATCCAAAGGAGTTGGGAAACACACCCACCCATTGCCACATATTCCGCTTCCGTTGTTGATAGGGCAACGCATGGTTGTTTCCTACTACTCCAACTAAGTAAGGAAGACCCAAGAAATTGACACCCTCCACTTGTACTCTTCCTATCTAACTTACACCCCGTGTAGTCCGAGTCGGTGTATCCAATAAGATCAACACTAGGGGTTCTAGGATACCAAAGTCCGACATTGAGGGTCCCTTTCACATACCTTAAGATCCCCTTGACTACAACCAAATGTGACTCTTTGGCACACGATTGGTACCTTGCACACATACCTACCGCAAAAAGTATGTCGGGTCTACTAGCGGTTAGGTATAAGAGGCTATCAATCATGCTCCTATATTGTTTAGAGTCTACCATTTTACCTTCAAGGTCACTATCCATTTTCACATTGGTTCCTATGGGTGTAGATGCTACCTTAACATTTTCTAGACCAAATTTCTTTAGCATTTCCTTAGCATATTTGGTTTGAAATACATGTGTACCTTCATTAGTTTGCTTAACTTGAACACCTAAGAAAAAGGTTAACTCTCCTACAAGACTCGTCTCAAATTCATCTTCCATATACTTGATGAATTCTTGTAGGAAGTCATTATTTGTTGACCCAAAGATGATATCATCTACATAGACTAGGGCAACAAATATTTCCATATCCTTAGATTTTAGGAACAAAGTAGGGTCAATTGTTCCTCTCCTAAACCCCTTAGACACTAGAAATGAGGAAAGCCTTTCATACCAAGCTCGGGGGAGCTTGTTTCAATCCATATAAGGCTTTTCTTAATTTGAACACGTGTCTTGGATAGTTAGGGTCTTCAAACCCGGGGGGTTGTTCTACATAGACCTCTTCCTTAATGATCCCATTGAGGAATGCCGACTTCACATCCATTTGGTGGAGTGTGAAACACATATGAGCGGCATAGGCTAGTAGAATTCTAATTGATTCTAACCTAGCTACGGGGGCATATGTTTCATCATTATCTAGTCCCTCAACTTGGTTAAACCCCCTAGCTACTAATCTAGCCTTGTTCCTAGTGATCTTACCTTGGTCATCTAGTTTGTTCCTAAAGACCCATCTAGTGGTTACTATAGTACAATCATTGGGCCTAGGAACTAACTCTCAAACTTCACTCCTCTCAAATTGATTTAGCTCTTCTTGCATGGCTAAGACCCAATCATCATCTCCCAATGCTTCATCAATGGTCTTGGGTTCTAATTGGGAAATTAGAGCTATTTGACTAGTTTGATCCCTAAAGTAGGACCTAGTCCTTACTCCTTGATTGACATCATCTACTATTTGGTCAATGGGGTGATCATGGTGATGTCTCAAAGGCCTAGAGGTTGTCGGTTCATTTCTTCCTTCTTCCTCATCCTCTAGGATACTTCTTACTCCCCCTACCAATGATTCTCAACTTTCCACTATTCCCAAAGGAGACCGTCCCTTCTCTTAGGTAGCTAATAGTGGTGAACTTGCTCACATCCCCGGTCATGTGTCTTGAGCATCCACTATCTACTATCCACAAGGTTGGGGCCTCCTTCACCTTTACCTAGACAACATGGAAAACATACTCTTTTGGTACCCATATTTTTGATTTATAAGCATCATTTAGAAATTTCTTAGGTACCCATGCCTTTTTTGTGGTTCCCCTAGCCCCTAGTCTCCTAGATGCACCAATCCTACCTGTAAGTGAAACAAATGCTACTTCTTTGGTCTTAGGCCTATAACCTAATCCGGCCTTGTTATATACAGTCCTTTGACTGTTTATGATCATATCTAGGTTACTATATCCTACTTGGAATTTCCTAAGGGCCTTCGTGAGGTCATCTACCTGTTTCCTTAATTCCCTATTCTCATTTTTAAGGTATGAAACATGTGAAGAAGTAGAACTAGTGTAACACCCCAAAATTCCCATTTTTAGTTCTTAAAAGTCCTTAGAATTATTTAAAAACGGTTTAGAAATATTCTAGATATTTTTAGGGATTTTTAGAATATTTTTATGGAATTTTCCGAGTCCGTTTAGTATATTTAAAAAAGGAAAAACGTTTAAGGGCAGCAGGGGGTTCGAACCCGCGACCAGCAGGAGACCAGGCGCGAGCGCGACCGGCCAGGCTAGGGTATCAAGCACAACGAAAGATGGAGAGAAATATATTTATAGAGTAGTTACGATTCTTTTTATAAAGATAGTATAAATAGATAAGTTAAGAGAGGAAATTGGATTTTGGTTTCTCTCTTCCTCACCCTAGCCGCGCGACTCCTCTCCCTCTCCTCTCTTGGGCGACGCCGACCAACACCAAGGCCAAGAGGGCCGGCCAAGGTTCTCCTCCAAGAGATATTCCTATATTCGGGATCCCCGCGACGAGAGGAACGCGTAGGCGCGAAGATTTCTCCGAGATCTCAAGTTTCTCCCGAGCCCTAGACGTCAATCTTGGTTGTAAGTCCAAGATATCAGTGTAAGTACTGCTCACCTGCAGTAAGAGGCGGTTTTTTCCGCAAGAATTTCCCTTAAAAGTTTTTAGAAGAGATATTTCCTTTTTGTTTAAGTTTTTGCATGTGATCTTAGTTCATTATATGCTTGTATAAGTTTGATAAACCACCCTATGTGAGATTAGGGGCTAAGAAAGTTATGAGAAAAGAAAAGAAAAGATAAAGATAAGAAAAGAAAAGGCCAAGGCCTTAAGAAATCCCCAAAAGTCAAGACTTAGGGATTTTAGCACGCAAGATGCTCGAGAAAATGCCAAGGCATTTACAGATAAGAAAGAAAAGAAAGAAAGCTATTTTATTTTCTAAGGCCAGTACCCGGCGTCCAAGGGCATCGTTAAAGAAATCCAGGTGTCCAATTCCAAGGTCTTGGCCCTGGTAGACCAAGGTCTGCTCTATTAGGATTGGTGGCTCGCTACCCCAACCTTTTAGGGAACGCGCATGAGATGGTACTTACGTCTTCAGTGGATCCGAGTGATTATTATTTTCAAGTATATGCTTTAGCAAAGTTTCTAAAGTTTAAAGAGTTTTCAAAAAGTTAAAGAATAACTAAAGTTTCAAGTTTGAGCCAAGAAAAGTAAATTGAGATTTATTAATGCTTGAGTATGCATGTTTTGAGTTATACATGTTCTTAGTTTTCTTTCAAGCATACAAGTATCTCATATGATTTTCATATTGATCAAGAAGCATGTTTGCACATTTCGAGATTTTGTGAGCTAGATAGTACTTACTAAGCTTTTTGCTTACTAGTTGCATTTCCTCTTACTGTAGATAAAGGTAAAGGCAAGCAATTCTGAAGGAAGGCGACGAGGCGGTGCTGAGTAAAGTGTGTGTGGTGGCTGATTTTGGAGAGATCCTTGAGACGAGACAATTTAGTTATTTGAATTACAATGTTTTAGTTTATTCAAATTTCAAGTTCTTGCTTTATGGAGTTTAGCGAACATTTAAGCTTGCATAGTACTACATGCTCAATTTCTTAGAGTAAAGATTCCATGACATTTCATTTAGCATACATATCCTTATGATTGCGTTGGATGAGTAGAAGTGTGAGTAGTTTGGAATATTGATACTTTGTTGAAGATATTGATGCATGTGCCAAGATAGTACTAGTCCCCCTTTGAATCAAGTTTTTATTGCTTAAATATGTTTAAAAAAGTTGCATTCACATTTCATAATACTTTAGCAAGGTTATAGAACATGTATTTGGTGTTATGAATGCATAGGAGTCAAGGTTGGTACAAACTCTAAGGTTAAAGTTCATATAAACTTGAATAGCTTATTTACTTCCACAAAAGTTCTAATTTCAAGTTTATGGATTCGTTTTGATTGGCTAAATTGTTTAGAAAACTGGCATAGAGTATAGAAATGGTGTCATGATTTTATATGGCTCGAAACTATATGTTTGGTGGGCTTTTGAAACAAGGCTTCGAATCTGAAAATCAGGTTTTCAGACTTATCAGTCGACTGGTACAGTACCAGTCGACTGATACCCGTAAGCTGAGTTGGGCGAGGCAAGTTTCAATAAGTATTTTCTTACGAGTTTTTGAGAAAGAAAGTGTGACATGGTATCATGCATGACTATTTAAGTTAGAATATCATTCTTAGATAGATTAAAAAGAAAAAAAAAGATTTCCGCATTTTTAGTCGTGCATTAGAGTCGAGAAGTAGACAAAAGTAACGATCCGTCTAAGGCAGAGAAGGCGGGTCGCTACAGGTGGTATCAGAGCAGTTCCCATTCTCCAGCATCACACACACATCAGCATCAACCTTGCCGTCTTCATGTAAGAAAGTTTTAAGTTTCAGTTTTTCTATTGCTCCTTTATTTAATTGCAGTATAGAGAAATGCTTAGGTACTACTCATATGTGCATAGAACAAGGAAGCATGTTTAATACCTTAGTATCACGGAATCATGTTTAATCCCTAGAATGGATATTAGAGAAATGCTTAAGTACTTACTTGATTTTCCCAAAAGTAAGTTTTGGGATTATGGCACGCAAGGTGCTTGATAAAAGTTTTGAGTAAGACCAAGGTCTTACTAAGCCCTAGAACGAATTCTAGGACTAAGAAATGAGATAAGAATCAAGACCAAGGTCTTGTTGTATCCTAAAGCAAGTTTGAGAACATTACCGTTAAGTGTTAAGTTATACATTTGAGGACGCCCTAGAAAGGCCCAAAACGAGGAGCAAGTTCCTAGAGGGCAAGAGGTAACAGAGTCAGTACCACCACCAAATCTCTTAGAGGTGGCGGCTCGGGAGAGTAAGGCAAGAAGCATACCTTATTCAGTAGAAGAAACTGAAGCCAGGGAATTTCCCCGGGCACAAGTAAACCATGGGATGCTTAAGCATGGTTCAAAACGTTGGAAAGAATAGTAGGGCTACTGGACTGGCATGAGGTAGAGAAGATAAAGTGTGCATCTTTCTGCCTTACGGGAGATGCTAGAATATAGTGGAAGAGAGTCAAGGCCAAGAGAAATGTCAGCCAGATGACATGAGCCGACTTCGAGACTGAGTTCTTCGAAGAATACTTTCACATGCAAGTAACCAACAAGCATTATGATGAATTCACGGAGTTCAGACAAGGAGAACTATTCGTGGATGAAGCAGTGAAGATGTTTAAGCGGTTAGCTCATCTGTGCCCAGAGCTAGTTAGCACAGAAAAAGAGATAGTTAGGCTAATGCTCAAGATGTTAAGGCCTGAGATAGCGTTAAAGGGGGCTAGCGGTGTTAAGAGGCTGCAAACCTCCGAAGAACTAATAAGTAGTGCTTTGATCACTGAGCACTACTTAAACAGTATAAAGGCCACCAGAAAGGTTGAACGATGAAGTTCTTAACAACCTTACCGTCAGGGGAAGTGATGGCCTCTACTGAGAGGCTAAGGGCAGTATCAATCTAGATTTCCAACCGAGAGCTCTATAGTGACTTGGTAGTCCTTGAAATGAAGGATTACGATGTCATTTTAGGAATGGACTTCTTGAGCAAGTATAATGCTTCTATAGACTGCCGCAAGAGAAAAGTCAAGTTCACACCGGAAGCAGAACCTTCATTTGAGTTTATTGGAGACCCAAGGAGAAAGATAAATAGGTTCCTATCTACCTTACAAGCTCAGAGGATGTTAGAGAAGGGGTGCCCTGGTTTTCTAGCTCATATAGTGGATGCAAGTCAAGGAGAAGGATTGAAGAGAGAAGAAGTGAGGGTAGTCTGTGACTATCCTGAGGTGTTTCCTGAAGAGTTACCAGGACTCCTTTCCAATCGGGAAATTGAGTTTGAAATTGAGTTGGCCCCAGGAACCAACCCAATTTCGAAGGCACCTTATCGCATGGCACCAGCAGAACTGAAAGAATTACAAGAACAATTACAAGAGCTACTAGACAAGGGCTTCATCCGCCCGAGTCATTCACCCTGGGGAGCTCCTGTACTTTTCGTCAAGAAGAAGGATGGGTCTATGCGTCTGTGCATAGACTACAGAGCTCTGAACAAGGTAACCATCAAAAACAAGTACCCCCTTCCTAGAATAGATGACTTATTTGATCAGCTCAAAGGGGCTACAGTGTTCTCGAAGATAGACCTGCGATCTGAGTATCATCAGCTAAAGGTTAAAGAAAGTGACATCCCCAGGACGGCCTTCAGGACAAGATACGGTCACTACGAATTTGTAGTGATGCCTTTTGGAGTAACCAATGCTCCAGCAGTCTTCACGGAGCTGATGAACCACATCTGCAGGGAGTATCTAGATAAATTCGTCATTGTATTTATTGATGATATTCTCATATACTCACAGACTCCAGAGGACCATGCTACACACTTGAGGATAGTGCTGCAGATCCTTCAGCAGGAGAAGCTCTATGCAAAATTCTCAAAGTGTGAGTTTTGGCTTGATCAGGTGGCCTTCCTAGGCCACATTGTATCCAAAGAAGGCATTCAAGTTGATCCAGCCAAGATAGAAGCAGTCAGCAACTGGTGTAGACCCAAGAATGCCAGTGAAATCAGAAGCTTCTTAGGCCTGGCGGGATATTACAGAAAATTTGTGGAGAACTTTTCCAGAATAGCCTCTCCACTCACAGCCTTGACCAGAAAGAACAAGAAGTTTGAATGGTCAGATAAATGCGAGCACAGTTTCCTAGAGCTGAAGAAGAGACTGACCAGTGCTCCCATCCTGACTGTTCCAGAGAGTGACAAGACCTTTGACATCTACAGTGATGTATCCAAGATGGGCCTTGGAGCTGTCCTCATGCAAGATGGTAAGGTAATAGCATACGCCTCCAGACAGCTCAAGGACTATGAGAAGAATTACCCTACCCACGACCTTGAGCTAGCAGCTGTGGTTTTCGCACTGAAGCTCTGGAGACACTACCTGTATGGAGTGCAGTGCAGAATCTTCACAGACCATCAAAGTTTGAAGTACTTCTTCACTCAGAAGGACCTGAATATGAGGCAGCGCAGGTGGCTAGAGTTGGTCAAAGATTATGACTGTGAAATCCTCTACCACCCAGGTAAAGCTAATAAAGTGGCCGATGCACTGAGCAGGAAATCCTGCGCAGCACTGATGTCCCTATCATCACTGTCTCTACCACTTCAGAAAGAAATAAAGGATTTTGGAGTCGAGGTAATAATTGGGCAACTTTCTGCATTGACTCTAGAGTCAACCCTGCTTGTGGATATACAAGGAAAGCAAAGTCAAGACCCAGAAATCCAGAAGATCAAGCAGGGGATCCAAGAGGCAGGAAATTCAGAGTTTCGAGTATCAGATAGTGGCATCCTCTATCTTGGAGACCGCCTTTGCGTCCCCAATGATGAGGAACTAAGAAAGAATATTTTAGAAGAAGCCCACAGTACCCCGTACTCTATGCATCCTGGTTCTACCAAGATGTACCAAGATTTAAGACAAAGGTTCTGGTGGTCTGGACTCAAGCGAGACGTGGCCAGATATATCAGTACCTGCTTGACCTGCCAGAGAGTCAAAGCAGAACACCAGAGACCAGGAGGAGTTCTGCAGCCTCTTCCCATTCCAGAGTGGAAGTGGGAAGAGATATCCATGGATTTTATCACAGGTCTCCCAAGGACCACCCATGGACACGATGCAATATGGGTGATAGTGGACAGATTGACCAAGTCTGCCCACTTCCTAGCCATCAAGTTATCGCATTCGGTAGAGCAATTAGCACAGCTGTACGTGAAAGAAGTGATCAGGCTTCACGGAGTTCCGAGGTCGATCGTGTCTGACAGAGATGGGCGGTTCACCTCCCATTTTTGGAGGTGTGTTCAGGACGCCCTAGGCACCAGACTTCAGTTCAGCACAGCTTTCCATCCCCAGACAGATGGACAAACAGAGAGAGTAAATCAGATTTTAGAAGACATGCTCAGGGCTTGTGCATTGGACTTTAAAGGTAGTTGGTGCAAATTTCTGTGCTTAGCTGAGTTTGCCTACAACAATAGCTATCAGGCCACCATCAGGATGGCACCTTATGAGGCATTGTATGGCAGGAAATGCAGATCACCCATATGTTGGCAAGAAGCGGGTGAGAAGAAAGAGATGGAGTCAGGACTAGGCAGCCAGACTGAGCTTATAGATGAGACCGCGCAGGCTATTCAGACGATCCGCCAGAGGATTGAGACTGCCCAGAGTAGACAGAAAAGTTATGCTGACACACGCCGTAGGCCACTTGAATTCCAAGTTGGAGATTCAGTATTTCTCAAGGTCGCTCCCATGAAGGGAGTGGTGAGATTTGGCAAGAAGGGCAAGCTAAGTCCTTGCTACATAGGACCCTACAAGATCATAAAGAGGGTTGGTAAGGTAGCATATGTGCTGGACCTACCAGAGGATATGTCAGCTATCCACAGTACCTTTCATGTCACTATGCTAAAGAAGTGTATTCACGACCCTAGCCAAGTGATTCAGCCTCAGTCAGTACAGATCCAAGAAGATCTTAGTTATGAGAGCAGACCGACACAGATAGTGGACAAAGCAGTTAAAAGATTAAGAAACAAAGAAGTGCCACTAGTGAAGGTCATCTGGCAGAATCAAAAGCATGAAGAGGCTACTTGGGAACATGAGGACAGCATGAGAGAGAGATATCCAGAATTATTCTAAGTTCGAGGACGAACTTTTCATAAGGTATGGGGGATTGTAACGCCCCAAAATTCCCATTTTTAGTTCTTAAAAGTCCTTAGAATTATTTAAAAACGGTTTAGAAATATTCTAGATATTTTTAGGGATTTTTAGAATATTTTTATGGAATTTTCCGAGTCCGTTTAGTATATTTAAAAAAGGAAAAACGTTTAAGGGCAGCAGGGGGTTCGAACCCGCGACCAGCAGGAGACCAGGCGCGAGCGCGACCGGCCAGGCTAGGGTATCAAGCACAACGAAAGATGGAGAGAAATATATTAATAGAGTAGTTACGATTCTTTTTATAAAGATAGTATAAATAGATAAGTTAAGAGAGGAAATTGGATTTTGGTTTCTCTCTTCCTCACCCTAGCCGCGCGACTCCTCTCCCTCTCCTCTCTTGGGCGACGCCGACCAACACCAAGGCCAAGAGGGCCGGCCAAGGTTCTCCTCCGAGAGATATTCCTATATTCGGGATCCCCGCGACGAGAGGAACGCGTAGGCGCGAAGATTTCTCCGAGATCTCAAGTTTCTCCCGAGCCCTAGACGTCAATCTTGGTTGTAAGTCCAAGATATCAGTGTAAGTACTGCTCACCTGCAGTAAGAGGCGGTTTTTCCGCAAGAATTTCCCTTAAAAGTTTTTAGAAGAGATATTTCCTTTTTGTTTAAGTTTTTGCATGTGATCTTAGTTCATTATATGCTTGTATAAGTTTGATAAACCACCCTATGTGAGATTAGGGGCTAAGAAAGTTATGAGAAAAGAAAAGAAAAGATAAAGATAAGAAAAGAAAAGGCCAAGGCCTTAAGAAATCCCCAAAAGTCAAGACTTAGGAATTTTAGCACGCAAGGTGCTCGAGAAAATGCCAAGGCATTTACAGATAAGAAAGAAAAGAAAGAAAGCTATTTTATTTTCTAAGGCCAGTACCCGGCGTCCAAGGGCGTCGTTAAAGAAATCCAGGTGTCCAATTCCAAGGTCTTGGCCCTGGTAGACCAAGGTCTGCTCTATTAGGATTGGTGGCTCGCTACCCCAACCTTTTAGGGAACGCGCATGAGATGGTACTTACGTCTTCAGTGGATCCGAGTGATTATTATTTTCAAGTATATGCTTTAGCAAAGTTTCTAAAGTTTAAAGAGTTTTCAAAAAGTTAAAGAATAACTAAAGTTTCAAGTTTGAGCCAAGAAAAGTAAATTGAGATTTATTAATGCTTGAGTATGCATGTTTTGAGTTATACATGTTCTTAGTTTTCTTTCAAGCATACAAGTATCTCATATGATTTTCATATTGATCAAGAAGCATGTTTGCACATTTCGAGATTTTGTGAGCTAGATAGTACTTACTAAGCTTTTTGCTTACTAGTTGCATTTCCTCTTACTGCAGATAAAGGTAAAGGCAAGCAATTCTGAAGGAAGGCGACGAGGCGGTGCTGAGTAAAGTGTGTGTGGTGGCTGATTTTGGAGAGATCCTTGAGACGAGACAATTTAGTTATTTGAATTACAATGTTTTAGTTTATTCAAATTTCAAGTTCTTGCTTTATGGAGTTTAGCGAACATTTAAGCTTGGATAGTACTACATGCTCAATTTCTTAGAGTAAAGATTCCATGACATTTCATTTAGCATACATATCCTTATGATTGCGTTGGATGAGTAGAAGTGTGAGTAGTTTGGAATATTGATACTTTGTTGAAGATATTGATGCATGTGCCAAGATAGTACTAGTCCCCTTTGAATCAAGTTTTTATTGCTTAAATATGTTTAGAAAAGTTGCATTCACATTTCATAATACTTTAGCAAGGTTATAGAACATGTATTTGGTGTTATGAATGCATAGGAGTCAAGGTTGGTACAAACTCTAAGGTTAAAGTTCATATAAACTTGAATAGCTTATTTACTTCCACAAAAGTTCTAATTTCAAGTTTATGGATTCGTTTTGATTGGCTAAATTGTTTAGAAAACTGGCATAGAGTATAGAAATGGTGTCATAATTTTATATGGCTCGAAACTATATGTTTGGTGGGCTTTTGAAACAAGGCTTCGAATCTGAAAATCAGGTTTTCAGACTTATCAGTCGACTGGTACAGTACCAGTCGACTGATACCCGTAAGCTGAGTTGGGCGAGGCAAGTTTCAATAAGTATTTTCTTACGAGTTTTTGAGAAAGAAAGTGTGACATGGTATCATGCATGACTATTTAAGTTAGAATATCATTCTTAGATAGATTAAAAAGAAAAAAAAAAGATTTCCGCATTTTTAGTCGTGCATTAGAGTCGAGAAGTAGACAAAAGTAACGATCCGTCTAAGGCAGAGAAGGCGGGTCGCTACAACTAGCATGCAAATCTTTAAGTTTAATAGCTTCTACTCTAAGCATGACAATTTGTTCTTTTAAATCCTTAACTTTACCTCTAGCCTTAGCTAAGTCCATGTTCGTGCTAGAAATTATTTTCACTAAAGTAGAGGAGGGTAAGTGGTATACCTCACTTACCGACGCTTCTGACTCTGATGATGAAGTGGAGGAGCTCTCATCTTCACTGCTTGAGCTTCGTTCATCATCCGATGAGTCTGAGTCATCTTGTGCCATAAGAGCGAAGTGGGAGACTTGCTCTTCTTCTTCCTCTGAAGATGAGGGATCATCCCATGTTGCCTTGAGGTTGGTAGCACCCTTCTCCTTTCCCTTTGATTTCTTCTTGTCACTCTTCTTCTTCTCTTCCTTCTTGTCATCCCTTTTCTTCAATTGGGGACACTCGTTCTTCATATGCCCCTCTTGATGGCAGTTGTAGCAAATTATGTCCTTGGCCTTACCCTTACCTTTGGCCGAAATGTTAGCTTGCTTGTGCAGTTCAAATTCACAAAATAAATCGTCTAATTTAACTAAAGATAAATCCCTTGATACCTTGTAAGCATCAACCATGGATGCCCACAAGGTGGTTCTTGGGAATGCTTGTAGAACGTACCTGACGATGTCCCGATTCTCTATTTTCTCTCCAATCACATGGAGCTCATTTATCACTTCTTTTACCCTTCCATGCAGCTGGCTGATGGTCTCGTTGCTCTTCATGGAAAGGGATTGCAGTTGGAACACCAACAAGTCCTTCTTGACTCTTCTGGACTCGTTTGACCCCTCGTTCAGTTCAAGTAACTTGTCTCATAGTTCTTTGGCGCTCTTGAACGACCCCACCTTGTTCAATTGCTCCTTCGAGAGCCCGCACTACAATGTGGTGGTGGCCTTGGCATTTGATTGCGCCCTCTTCATCACCTCCTTAGACCATGATCTCATAGGTGTTGGGTTTCATCGACGGGCGTCTCGAAGCCATCTGCAACACTTATCCAAGTTTCAATATCATTCATGAGGTAGTATTGCATCCTACCTTTCCAGTACGCGAAGTCGTTCCCGTCGAAGAATAGTGGTCGTGCAGTAGAGTATCCCTCTTGAAACGCCATTACAATTGCTCCGGTTGACTGTTAGATCTTCCGAAACGCACCAGCTCTGATACCAACTGAAGGATCGATTTAGGCGTGCAGAGGGGGGGGTGAATGCACTTTTTCGGATCGTGGATCTCTACAGAATTGTTAGCGCAGCGGAAATAGTATGTAAAAGAATTAGAAACAATGCTAACACTTATCGGTTACTTGGTATCCACCAAATAGGTGACTAGTCCAAGGATCCATGCTGCGAGCACCACTTTTCACTATCGAAAAGTCTCCTTGAGGTGGAGAAACCTTTACAGCAAGATCTTCCTCTTTACAGATGCAGAAATACAATAGAGGAAGCAAAAATCACTCTACAATTGGGCAGCACTTCGTTACTGTACGGAACCGTACCGTACATGTACAAAACGTGCTCCTTTTATAGGTGAACAGGACAGATTCACAATCTATCCAGCCCGCACCAGTCGACTGCCCCTGGGGCAGTCGACTGGCCTAGCATTAATTGCTAGCCAACGGCTAGCCAAAGGCTAGTTTTTAGGGGTATACCAGTCGACTGCCCAAATGCCAGTCGACTGGTCCGAGACCGCAAACTTTCTGTGGGTTTTGGCAGTCGACTGCCACAGGGCCAGTCGACTGCCCTGCCTCACAGCTCTGCTTCAGCCACTCCGGACCTTCTCCTTCGCGTGTGCCTTCAGGTCTGCTCCCTTGGCTTGCCCCTTGAAGTCCTCTTCCTCTGGCTATCGTCCCTCGGATGCGCACGCAAGCCTTCCCTCGGCTTGCCTCCATGCCACCCTTCACGTGTGCCCTTGAAGTCCACTTCCCGGTTGCCCTTGGAGCTCTCCTCCCTCGGCTCTCGTCCCTCGGATATGTCCACCATGTGTGATTCTCCCAGTCCTGCAAACTCAATCACACACATCAAATACAACATAACACTCTAATTTTAAACATATTCAACCACACACATCAAAACCATGATCTTCCAATCATTTAAGGGCCGATTGCCTCAATAGCCATGACCTAAACTCTATCACATCTCTCGGTTATTTGATTTTTGATCAACTCCTACCTTGATGATCCTTTGATCGTGATCTTCTCATTATTCGAATCTGTGTCTTTGATTACATGATCAAACTTGTATTCACTTCACTGATTCAATTTGTGCCATGATAATCAACTTGTATCATGATTTAATCAATCCCATTTCATGCCGTGATCTTATCATGACTTTAACTCTACTGATTGAACCTACTCCAGATCATTCCAATCCTTTAGAAAATCGTCCAAGGGAAAAGAACCCTTGGAGGGAGGCTCAAAGGGCAATGGCCCTTCATCATCTACACCCCTTCAAGACCTCCACCACCTCCACATACCAGATTTCAAAATATTCATTTTTCTCTAGACTTCCAATGGCACACTTTCAAACTCATGCCATGTCGAACGGTGGACCAAACCTACATTTACGAACACTGTCCTACGATCCGACAAATCATTGAACACTATGAACTTCAATCTGTCCTTTTCCTTGAGAGGCCAATCAACTTTGATTTGGTCTCCGAATTTTATAATAACATGGTTAGTGGAGAGGGCATGGGGTGGAGGACCCGTGTCGCCGGTGTTGACCTTGATTTTAACCTATCTGCTTTCACTACCTTTCTTGGTTGTCGCCGGTCCGAGAATGCCTTTTCCCTCTACCCTTACCTTCCAGACCCTCTACCGGTTCCCTTTGATGGAGTCACCCCTGACTCTATCCATGAGTACTTTTTTGATCATCCCAGGTCGAGGGGTCTCGGTGAGGTTATCAGTGTCTTCCCTACATTTGCTGCCCTTCGCCTTTCTCTAATTGATTATGTCTTGTTTAAGATTATCACGAACTGTCTTATCCCTACTACTACAAAGCACCTAGATGAAATTCATCCATTCCACTGCTTGATGCTCTACGGGATGCATCGGCAGTTAGACTTTGATATCGTGCCGTCCATCTACTTCTCCATCATCGTCCACAGTATGATGTACGGCCAGACAGTCTACATGCCATTTGGCCATCTCATCACTGCCTGGTTGCAGTCCGTTGGTATCGATGTGTCATAGGGCCGCATTGTACCCATGGTTCGACAGGACTGCCACCTGGATCGTCGCATGCTCGCTCAGTCCAGCATTGTTGTCAGGCCGCAGGGGAGAGGTGTGGAAGGATCGGAGACGTGTGGGGGAGCTACCGAGAGCAGCCCATGATCAGGAGCCGCCAACTGATGTTGAGGATTACGATGAGTGGGCTCCTGACTTCCGCTGGCAGGTTGCAGAGCTAGAGCAGATGATGGAGCGCGAGTTACACATTTCCGAGCTCTGGCGATAGGAGGTCAGCTTAGAGTTTCAGTCTTTCGATCACTGACTAGTCGCTCTAGCATCCGATGTCTCTGAGATCAGCTCACTACAGGACACGTGGTATGAGGAGTGGTATCATCATACGTTTCCTGGTGGTGCGACCTCCAGCAGTCCTCCACCAGGGGATGTTATATATATTGCTGATTCTTCAGACGATGACCCTGCGGAGAATTGATGACATTGATTGTTATGATGTGTGCCATATTTGATTGTGCTTAGTTTTTTTTTCTGGAGGTGTCTTGACTTTGATGTGATATGATGCATATGATATTTTGCCTGTATTTCATATTTGCCTTACCATGTTTTGATTGTTGGCATATATGTGTGTTCACATGATTACTATCTGCGTGTATGCCTTCTTATGCATGATTATGTTTATGCTCCATGCCCATATGATACATATGCTTATTTTGCCATGCCTTATCTTTGTCATATGTGTTCATATATTTATCTAAATAAATCAATCATACCTTCACTGTTTTGGGATACCCCTAGGGTTGAGGGGGAGTATGGTTAAACTTAACAGCCCCTCTAGACCCTTTTCGATGTTTGACAAAGGGGGAGAGTGTGGTTAGTTAAGTTTAGGATGATCATGTTGTAGGGGGAGGATCCTGATTCCCCTATGATTCTGAAATTTGAGGAAATTGATTTTGAATCCCTAAACTTAAAATCGGATTGTCAAACAACAAAAAGGGGGAGATTGTTGATGCAGTCTGACCCTGATTGTTGTTTTGGTGTTGACACCGATTTTAGTTTAGGTTGATGATTATGATTATGATTAAGTCCTGATCGGGGATTAGGCATGGTATGGAAAATCCTAGCTTGGAGTGCTAGGTGTTGGAAAATCCTAGCTTGGAGGGTTAGGTGGGAAAAATCCTAGCTTGGAGGGCTAGGTGTGAAAAGTCCTAACTTGGAGGGTTGGGTGAAAAGTCCTAGCTTGGAGGGTTAGGTGAAAAGTCCTAACGTGGAGGGTTAGGTGAAAAGTCCCAACTTGGAGGGTTAGGTGAAAAATCCTAGCTTGGAGGGCTAGGTGTTGGAAAAGTCCTAACTTGAAAGGTTGGGTGAAAAGTTCTAGCTTGGAGGGCTAGGTGAAAAGTCCTAACTTGGAGGGTTATGTAACGCCCCAAAATTTTCCCATATAGAATGCTATGAAATATCATGAAATTCATGAAATAGTATTATGGATATCAGGAAATATTATGAATTCATGAATATGAAATATTATGAAATTCATGAAATATTATCATGGATATTAGAAAATATTATGAATTCATGAACATGAAATATTATGAAATTCATGAAATATTATTAATATTATGAAATTTCATGATGGGCTTGGCTTAATGGGCTTTGATATGGATTAGTGCAAAATGTGATAAAAAGGAGGAAGCAAGGATTGAACCTTGAACCTCCTAGTTGCACTCACCATGTCATAACCAATGAACCAAGCAATGTTTCTTGTAGAGGGAATAAGAAACATGCTTGTTAAAAACTAGGGAAGTGAAGAGACATGTCTCTTCATGAGAAAAGTATAAATAAGGGAAGTTGGAATAACTTCCTCTTCTTCTTCTTCTTCCTCCCTCTCATCACCGAAATCCCCTTCTCTTCTTCTCTTTTCATTTTCGAAAAAAAAGTGAACCCTAGGGTTTTAACCCTAGGGAATTGGAAGGAGAAAGGAATCCATTGAAGGTTCTTGCCCTCTACTAGGGCCAAGGTTGCTAGAGAAGACTAACAAGGGAAACTCTCATCTTCTTCTTCTTTAAGGGTACCCTAAGATTTTAAGAGGAGAAGAAATTCAAGCGAAAGGATGTAAGTATCCCCTCGCCTGCAGTGTAATGGTTATCGTATGTATTGTTTCCTTGATTGTTTCAAAAAAAAAAAATGGGGACTTTTTCCCCTTGGCATGTTTTGGCCACCCCCTTAGGGGGAGGCTTTGGTTCCTTTTATTACACTAGTAGACCCTTGGAACTTAGGGTATATGTATATGGGGTTTAATCAAAATGTTGTGAACAAAAGAAAAAAAAAACCTAGGGTTATATCCTTGAGTGACTTTCGGCCAACCTCAAAGAGGAGGCCTTGATTTCTTCTTGTTACATGTGTAGACCCCTTGGAACTTAGGGTATATGTGTGTGTTGTATCCTTCAAATGTAATGAATAAAAATCTAGGGTTGTCCTTGTATAGGGTTCGGCCACTTCCAAAGGGAAGTGTTTGGCTACTTTTGATACATGAAAAGAACCCTTAGGACTTAGGGTATCCACATATGTGGTGACCCTTCATTTTGTGATGACAACAACTAAGGTTTAGGGTTTGTAAGGGTTTCGGCCAAGGCAATGAATTAGGGTTAAGGAGAGTTGAATTATCCTAGAAAATATTCATGCTTAGTGTATGGTATGATATTGTATACAAGGTGTTTGTATCATTGTTTGTGTGAATGATCAATGCAAAAGTCCTAATCTTTCCCTACTCTTGATGTTTCGGCCAACCCACTAGGACTAGGGTTTGTGAAGGTCAAACTACCCTATGATATATGTTTATGGTTGGGGATGATTATATGTATATGCATGTGGTGTTAAATGGAATGGTTGATATTGAAACCTTAATTGTTAGCATGCTATGATATGTTTATGCATGAGGTGTTTAAATGAGATGTCTGATTGAAATCTTAATTGTTAGCATGCTACCACTTCTTATGATATGAGTATGACCTATGTGACCAAATCTTGTCAGATCTAAAGTATGTTAAGTGGTTGAATTATGATGTATGTATGAGCATGTCTTATAGCCCATGGGGCACACTTATGAAATTGCATGTGATCTGTTAAAATGCTTGAACGGAGACTCTACTAAGTATGGGATCAAGAGCACCCCTTATGTTGTGTGGTGTGTCCCTCCGGGATCATGAGCACCCTTGAAGAGTGGTGTGTCCTGTAAGAAGTGATTTGGAGTACTCCTTAGCATATATGTAAAAGCATGATAAGTATTTTACTTTTGAAGTTGTGTACCCGACTCGTAAGGGGGTCGTTAAACAAATCTGAGGTGCATGTTAACGTAAGGTCATGGCTCCGGTAGGACGGAAGGGTCTTGCTCTAATTAATTGGTGGCTCTCTACCCCAATTCATTAGGGAACGCGCAATAGTTCCGCGCGATAGTTGGTACACAACAGGGCCCAATATGATATGGATGTATTTTTAAGTAATACCATTATGGAACTGCTTTGAAAAACATTTATTGCATGTGATAGGTATGCTTAAAATTCTATATGCTGCATGCTTAGAAACTTGATGTTTAGTATGCTATGATGAACTCATGCTTATGTCTTGTTATGTACACACGCTGTATGCTTTCGTATGGATTTTGCGAGTAGGACCGGATCCTTACTAAGCTTTCATGCTTACTAGTTATGTGTTGTCTTATGCTGCAGATAAAGGTAAGGAACACATGAACTAAAGGAAGAGGCAGGAAGGCTGAAGATGTGTGGGGTGGTGGCTCGGGAAAGAAAGACTTCTATATCTACATATTTATGTTTATGTTTATGTTCCCTTGACAATGAGTGTTAGTGATTAGGATTGACATGGCATGATAGTGTTTACCTTGGAGGTCTCTTATACTTGATTATGTTATGAGTTACATTACTAGTGATATTATCATGTTATAGAATGACTTTGATAGTTAAACAAGCATGCTCAGTCCTTAGCCCTTGCATTGATGTTTTAATGCCATGCTAGAAGATAGAAAAAAAATAAGTACGATTAATTATTACGTAACCCCGCCCCGAGAGTAGATATAAGGGCGGGCGTTACAGGTTAGGTGAAAAGTCCCAACTTGGAGGGTTAGGTGAAAAGTCCTAGCTTGGAGGGCTAGGTTGAAATCCCGGTGAGTGAAGCCGGGTGACTGAAACCCTGGTGAGTGAAGCCAGGTCCTAGCTTGGAGGGCTAGGTTGAAGTCCCAGTGAGTGAAGCTAGGCATGACATGAGTCAGAGATGGGCCGGAGGCTTGTTCTCATGACTTAGAGGGGATTTGACCTTGCCTGGATCGGTCTGGTGACCGATCAGGGAAGTTGGCGCGGTGCTCCTTCGTGGATCGGTCTGGTGACCGATCTAGCGATGACTGATCGGTCTGGTGACCCATCAGGGAGCACATAGTGAAGTTGGGAACCTACTGCCCGGCTGCTGATCGGTCCGGTGACCGATCAGGGAGCAGGCAATTCCCTCACTGTTCAGCTCCTGATCGGTCTGGTGACCGATCAGGGAGCAGTCAGTTCCCTCACTTTCCGGCTCCTGATCGATCTGGTGACCGATCAGGGAGCAGACAGTTTCCTCACTGCTTGGTTCCTGATCGGTCTAGTGACCGATCAAGGAGTACACAGTGAGTTGAGTTCCCCCGCTGATCAGCTCCTGAATAGTCTGGTGACCGATCCATGACCTAGGATCTGATATCCGCGATTACGGTTTACTCATAAGTGGACTGATCAGGCTTGAGCCTGATCGGTCAGTGACTATACTGATCGGTCTGGTGACCGATCAGGCTTCACTCTGATCGGTCTGGTGACCGATCAGGCCTGTGTCACCGTGAAAGCTGGGAGTCCCAGCAAAGAGGTGGATCGATCTGGTGACCGACCCACGAGCCCTGGATTGGTCCGGTGACCGATCACTTTAATTCAAAATGCACTGTCAGATGCTCTGATCGCGTCTGAACAGGTCTGATTTCTCTGCGCTTAATATCTGATCTTTGATTCTCTGTGTGATATGCTGTGCTAATGGTCTGATTAAGCTGCAAGTGATAGGGATGGATTCAAACACTCAAGGAGAGTCAATGGAGGCCTTTCCTTGGAGTAGGTTTGCTCGTTTTCCATCTCAGGTTGCAACGGACGCTGGCGCTGGCTGGAGCTGCTGACTGGAGCTGGTCTGAGGGAAGCTCAGGGAGTCCAGAAGAGCTTAGTGGTGGATGGTTGTTGCAGGAGAGCAGCTGGAGGCTGCAGTGAGGTGGTGACCTGGCACTATTGGAGAAGACATAAGAAGCGTGGTGGAGAAGTGCAGGACGTTCTTTTGCAGGCTTGAGTTTTGCTGTGACTTCTTGCTGCGTGCTTGTGTTCTCTGCGGTTCCATCGTTCTTGAGCAAACAACTGCAATCTTTGAAGCAACCATCTTTTACTTGAGCACTTGGAGGAAGAAACAAGAGGCTTGGTGAGTCCATCAGCGGGAAGACACGGAGAAGGAAGTTCTTGCGTGAGATCGTCGCTGGGTGGAGCTCGGGAGAAGTTCTGCTTGTGTTCTTGCCTGTTCTAAGTGCTAAGTAAGATCTTTCTTTTGTTTCATTGTGCTTAAAACTCTATCTTTGTTGAAACGCTGTGGAGAGGTTACTCCACCGAGAAGGAGGTTGCTTACTATCCGGATTTTTCGGGGCTTGATCTACCTGTTGGGACCGGGTGCATGCCGACGCGGACACGTATTGTAATTGTTACATAATTACATGCAGTGAAAACAAAAGCATGAATAATTTTCAAAATTATTCTAACACATATCCTAAGCATGCAATGTGTTCACATAATTGTAATATAAAATTTTTGCAGAAAAGGAAATTACTTTACGAATTACCTCGCGTAACTTGGAAGAAGGGACGAGATCCAACCGTTAGAGTCGCTCGGAAGCTCCGCCTCTATTCGTGTCCACGCCGAGGATCGTCGGGATGACTTCGCTAAGCCACGAGTTTCGTGTTCACGAGAACTACTAGATTCTCCGTGAACACGACGAAAACCGAAAGAGTAATCACATCGAAAGACTCACCACCAAGGTTGGCCGGATTCACAATTCCGGCGAGAAGGAGGAAGATGACTTGCGCCCAATCCTAAGGTGATGATGGCCGAAGAGGAAGATTGTAACGACCCGGAAAATTCTCATAATATTTTCTTTAAAATATTGAGCATGACTAGATAATTTTCCGAGGGACCTAGAAATATTAATACGAATTTTAGCCTAGAAATCCATGTTTTCCCATTTAAATTGGGAAAAAATAAGCACTAATGGGCTTTATATGGGCTTTCTAGTACCATAATTATTGGTGAATTTTAGGTAAAAAATTAATATAAATATAAAGAGTTTTTAATGAGAAATATTAACATAATTATGGGGGAATTTTTAAGGGATTTTCGAAATAATAGAAAATAAAATAAAAATAAAATACAAAAAATTAGTGCATGCACCAAGGATTGAACCTTGGACCTCTTGTACAATCATGCATGCTCTAACCAATTCACCTAGCAAGGGAGTGCTATGAGGAAATGAAGTGGATTGTGGTTAAGGCTTAGGGAAAATGAAGGGTCATCCACCATGACTCTTCACTTGCCCTCCTTAATGTGTTATAAAGAGGGGGCTTGGGAGTTACTTTCTTCCTTCCATCAATTCCACCTTTCTTCTTCCTCCTCCCTCACTCTAGCCGAAACTTCAAGGAGAGTTTTCCTTTGGAAAACTTCACAAGAGGGCTCAATCTTCAAGAGCTAAGGGTCATCTACAAGGCTACAAGGGCTAAGGGTGATCAAGGGACAACAAGGTCTTCATCATCTTCCCTTTTTAAGGTCTAAAAACCAAGATAACCCAAGGTAAGACTCCCTCACCTGTGGTATAATGGTTTTTGAGTTATTTGCATGATACAAGAAATTGTTTGAACCATATATGAAGAAACACCAAAGTTAGGGCTACCAAGGGTTTCGGCCACCATAGGTTTCTATGGTTTGGTTTGGATCCAACTCTTTAATATTGTTCCTTATGTTTTCTTATGTGGTAAGAGATGTTAATAGGGGTTATGTGAAAGTTTTTCATGATTTAAGGCCCTAGTAACTTTGGGCCAAGATGGGTTTTAGGGCAAGGGGTTAGGGTTAACTCCAAGCAAGGGTTCAAATGTTTTCCTATGGAAGTATATGTAAGTTATAGGATGTAAATTTGCAACTTTATGAATTTATTCATGTGATGGTGACCCATTAGGGTTTCGGCCAAGGTCCCAAGGTGGGGCTAGGGTTTAGGATTTACTCCAATCATGGGGTTAAATGGCTCCCTATGGTCTTGTATGTAATGTATGGGTGTTCTTTTACTTATGGAACCCTTCCTATTGATTGAATGGTGGAGTTTCATGCCAAGGAACTTTCGGCCAACTCCCAAGATTTAGGGTTTGGGTTGGGTTAAGACCACAAGGATGCATGTTTATAGGGTACTATGATGTATTTAGATGTTTAAGTGTGTTGGAAGAATGTTTATGCCAATTGAAACCCTAGCTTATGTGTCATGAATTATAGGTTAGGTCACTTCTAATGATGATTCATAAATGTTTAGACATGTGCCATGAACCCAAGGAAATGTATCATGTATGAAAGGACCTAGGCATGTTTTTCCATGTACCATGACCATGCATGTTTTTATGAATTAAGATGCTAATTATGTAGGTATGCCATGATTTAGGAATGATTTGTATGCATGCCATGATTTATGAATAATATGAATGTATGCCATGATTTATGAATGATATGTATGCATGTCCTGTTTATGGATGAAATGATGAATGAAGTTAAAGTTCATGCCTTCAAGGCATAATGGTGATATGGAATGAGAATGATGAATGAAATGAGGTTCATGCCTTCAAGGTATAATGATGATGTTAAGCATTAAGAATGAATGAATATGCTATGTATGTTTTGTGAATGAAGAAGCATGTGAAAGTATTTTATTTTAAGAATGGGCTTGTACCGGACCTGAATAAGGTCCACGGTTCTGGACTACCGATGAAGCTGTCCACGGTTCGGGACTACCGATGAAGCTGTCCTTACGGTTCGGGACTACCGATGAAGTTGTCCTTACCCTAGTAGGTCGAGATTAGCTACCTCGTATTTACTTAGGGATGCGCACATATGATGAATGAATGTGGTACAAGCCAGGGCCCCAATGAATGTTATGATTATGTTTAAGTAATGAAAAGTATGATTTTAAACTAAGCATCCTTATGATATATGCATTTGCCCATGCATCCATCCATGTTATGCATTATGTTTATGAAAAGTATGTTTATGAAAAGTATGTTTATGCAAGGTATGTTGATGCAAAGTATGATAATGCAAAGTATGTTCATGTTAATTATGATGCATGATTAGGTTTATGTTCATGTTAATTATGATGCCATGATTATGTTTATGTTCATGTTAATTATGATGTCATGATTATGTTTATGTTCATGTTAATTATGATGCCATGATTATGTTTATGTTCATGTTAGTTATGCTGCTATGATTGTGTTTATGTTCATGCTAAGTTATGATGCCATGATTTCATTTATGTTCATGCTAAAGTATGATGCCACGATATTTATGTACAAGCTAAATTCGGATGCCATGATTTTATTTATGTTTATGCTAAAACGATGATGCCATGATTGTGTAAATGTTCATGATAAGAAGTATGCTATGATATGTAGGATTGAGGCATTATGTTCGTGTTTATACGACATATGGATTTTGTGAGTAGGAAAAGGGTTTTACTAAGCCTCTGTGCTTATAGTCTTATTTTCTTATACCGCAGATCAAGCAAGAGACTTCTAAGGGAAGCAGCAGGAGAGGCTAGAACATGGATGTGTAGTAGTGACATGGCCAAGGAACCCTCTCGTTTCACTTATTGCTTGTTTTATGATATGACAATGCTTACTTTGGGTTATGCTCGACTTATGATAGTTATGCCTAAGAAACAACCAACTATTCGTGAAGTTATGGATAAATTACTTGCTACCTGAAATGCTTATGAATAAGTCATGGAAAGTTGATATCATGATGCTATGCATGCTGATAATAAGTTACCTGAAATGCTTATGAATAAGTTATGGAAAGTTGATGTCATGATGTTAGGTATGCTAGTAATATGTTAAGCATAATGTCACCATGTCCATGAATGATAACCCAGACATGTGTATATGATTTAAGTACTAGTTATTTCGCTGCATTAAGATGTTACATATGCACATGTATGTTTAGCGTAACGCCGCTTAAGAAAAAAAAAGCGGGCGTTACAAAGATCGTCCCAAGGAAGAACTTCGTCGCCTTGGTGCTTCTCCTTGTGCTCACGGCAAGAAGAGGGAGCGGATGCCTATGGCCAGCCAAGAGAGAGGGAGAGAAGAAGAGGAGAGAGCCCAAGCAATTCTTGGATGGATCATCTTCCAAGGCACCCCTTGGGTCCTTTATATAGGGAGAGGTTTCTTAATTCCCAAGCAAACCTCTCCTTGATTATGGAATAATTTCTCAATCAATCCATAATCAAGACTCTCATGATCAAGCCTCCTCTCCTTGATTATGGAATAATTTCTCAATCAATCCATAATCAAGGCTCTCTTTCTTTTGGTATGATTATATAAAATTTATAAAACAAACCAACCATTGGTTCATTATATAAAAATTTATAAAACAAACCAACCATTGGTTCATTATATAAAAATTTATTAAACAAACCAACTCATGGTTCATTATATAAAAATTTATATATATAAAATTTATATAACCTTTTATAAAATAAACCAACCTTTGGTCTATTTTATAAAACAAACCAAAATAGTCTTATCCACTTGTGGTGGCCAAAATTTATACAAAAGAGAATTCATCTTAAGTGGTCGGCCAAGTTTTCATCCAAACCATAGGTCCATGGTTTAAAACCCACCAATGTATTAAATTTTGTCATCTTTAATTTATTAAAAAATTTTATAAAACAAAACTCTTTGGTTTATTTTAATTCATGATAAAATAATCCCATGGATTATTTTAAGCTTATACTATACCACCTTGGATCAAATCCCTTAATGAATTAAAATTATTTAATTCACCCACTAAGTCTTTTAAAAGACTTAGTCATTCTATGCTTCCGATGCGTCTGAAATAAATTCAGTTTTGACTATTGTTTGGACTTACCAAAAATAGTCTATCTCGATTGGAGAATCCAATTCTCAACTCGTTTTAAATCCATCAAATTACTCGTTTTGCGTGTGACCAAATAGGCATTCAATTTATGTTGGCCGTCCATAATTAACTAATTAATTATAGAACGATCATGAGTGGCACCTAGTAGTACATCATGCTCCCCAATTAATTGAAAGATCAACGGTTGACCTCAGAAATGATTCTGAAACCCTTCAGCAGCTATAATGAATTGTGCCCCATTCCCTTCACCATCTTATACCCACTTGGTTCAGGACATGGTCTATGTGTGTCAGTCCCCACTAGGCTGACTACGTCACACCTAGCCCAAGTAACGTTTCCTCGTCCTATGGATTCTAATTACTCTCATGTATTTAAGAGATTCATACTCTGAACATGTCATGCTCTGGCCAGAGGCTTCGAGTAACAATCCGACGATAGGCCTCGGGTATACATCTCCTCGCAAGGAGTGGTGAATCCTAAGTAGGTTGTTCAAACATCTTCGGGCACTTCGGCTTATACCCAATCCTCCTGGGTCCACACCTCCTTGGAGATGCTTGCTTAAGATGTCAAAGTATAAGTCTCCATGACCAAGATGACTTGAACACCGCAAGTCAAAGGAACATCGCACTTAAGCTGCAGTAAGAACTTCACTGACATATCTATATGTAGACTACCATATGAAGTTTTACAGCCAGCCACTCCAATGAACTAGTTCCCTTAACTAGCATTCCTGTTTATCTCCGGACATCTCCATGTCACCAGCCAGTGAGAATCAGCTGATTAGAGAATAACCCATGCTAGTCTCAACAGAATTGATAGTGTCCGTATTTATCAATTCATCGACTAGGGACAATTTCAATACTTCACAATTGCACATGTAGAGATAATCACTAGTTGTGAATTCATCACAAATTCTCTCATGCTGTGAATTGTATTACGGACATTCAGTAAATGAGCTTAAGATCTTAATCAAATAATCATGTATACTCAAATAGTGAATATTCATTTATTAAAAATAAATGATTACAATCATAAGACGATTGCCTTAAGACACTTCTCTCATATAACTAACAAACTCCCACTTGGCCTAATCCCAATCGCTACGGTACCCAATACCACAGGCTCTAACATCACCCTCAAACTTACTTTGAGGCAAGGCCTTAGTTAAAGGATCTGCTAAATTCCTTTCAGTGGAAATTTTCTCAATTTGTATATCATTCCTACTTATAATCTCTCTGATCAGATGATAGCGGCGAAGCTCAAGTTTGGATCACAATGAGACCTTGGTTCCATTGCTTCTGCAATCACTCCATTGTTGTCGCAGTAAACTAGAATTGCTTCAACAATGGTTGGAACCACACCAGGTTCAGTGGCGTACCTTTTGATCCAAACTACTTCCTTTGTTGCTTCCAAAGCTGCAATGTTTTCTACCGTAATGGCAGTATTCGCTACTATGACTTTCTTGGAACCTTTCCAACTTATTGCGTTTCTTATTCAAGGTGAATATGTATCCAGACTCAGACCTAGAATCATCCGTATCTATCTAGAAACTGGCATCTGTATACCCACGTATTACCATATCACCTTCTCCATATATTAGGAACACATCCTTAGTTCTTCTTAAGTACTTGAGGATTGTATTGACAGTCGCCCAATGATCCATTCCTGGATCAGACTGGTATCTGCTTGTGACGCTCAGAGCATACGATTCATCGGGCCTAGTACATAACATAGCATACATGATAGATCCTATCGCGGATGCATAAGGAATCTTACTCATGCAAATCCTCTCGTCTTCTGTGCGCGGACACATAGACTTTGAAAGGTTGATCCCATGCCTGATGGGAAGGTAACCTTTATTGGATTCCGACATGCTAAACCTTTCTAGCACTCGGTCTATATATGTAGACTGCGAAAGACTAAGCAACCATTTTGATCTATCTCTATAGATTCTAATTCCAAGGATATAGGTAGCTTCTCCAAGGTCTTTCATGGTGAAAGTTTTGGACAACCAAACTTTAACTGACTGTAAGACTGATATATCATTTCCTATAAGTAAAATGTCATCGACATATAACACTAGGAATACGACTGCACTCCCACTAACCTTCTTGTATACACAAGTTCGTCAGGATTTTGTGAGAAAGCAAACTCTTTGATTGTCTCATCAAAACGGATGTTCCAGCTCTTGGATGCTTGCTTTAGTCCATATATGGATCGTCGAAGCTTGCATACTTTGGTTTTATAAACTGATGTGAAACCTTCAGGTTGTGTCATGTATACATTCTCAAGCAGGTTTCCATTAAGGAAAGCTATTTTCACATCCATTTGCCATATCTCATAATCATAATGAGCTGCTATGGCCAGGAGCATCCGAATGGATTTGAGCATAGTCACTGGCGAATAGGTTTCGTCATAATCAATTCCTTGTTTCTGACGATATCCTTTTGCCACTAATCTAGCCTTAAAGGTAACAACATTACCTTCCATGTCGGTTTTCTTCTTGAAAACCTACTTGGACCCTATGGGCTTAATCCGTTCAGGCGGGTTAACCAAGTCTCATACTTGATTTTTATACATGGAATTCATTTCCGACTTCATGGCTTCAAGCCATTTATCCCTATTTGAATTTATTAGAACATCTTCATAACTGATAGGTTCGTCATTGTTAATGAGTAACACGTCGTTCGATTCACTTATGAGTATCCGTATCTCTCTGGAATATTGCGTGTCCTATCAGACCTACGAAGAAGTGGTATTGTTTTAGGTTCAACTGATAGCACATCATTATGAGTTATTGGTTGTGGGTCTAGACTA
Source organism: Boesenbergia rotunda (assembly GCA_024364735.1). Classification (NCBI taxonomy): domain Eukaryota; kingdom Viridiplantae; phylum Streptophyta; class Magnoliopsida; order Zingiberales; family Zingiberaceae; genus Boesenbergia; species Boesenbergia rotunda. The sequence continues at coordinate 107,171 of JAGFNQ010002186.1, read as the reverse complement.
GGTGTCTCTATAATGTCTATTGGAGTTTCTTGAACTTCTTCAAGTTCAATGCAACTCCCACTATTTTCTTGTAAAAGAAATTCTTTTTCCAGAAACACAGCATGCCTTGAAACAAACACCTTTTGTTCCAAGGGATGATAGAATTGGAAACCCTTTGTTTCCTTAGGGTATCCAATAAATAGACATTTATCAGACTTAGCATCCAATTTGTCTGATACAGTCCGCTTTACATAAGCAGGACAACCCCATATCTTAAGGTGAGTTAAATGAGGTTTCTTACTATTCCACGTCTCATATGGAGTAGTAGAGACTACCTTGGTCGGGACTCTGTTTAGTAAGTAAACAGCTGTCTTAAGCGCATAGCCCCAAAAGGATTTTGGAAGAGTTGCATGATTCATCATAGATCTAACCATGTCCATCAAGGTTCGGTTATGCCTCTCAGATACACCATTATGCTGTGGTGTATATGGCGGAGTCCATTGAGACAATATCCCATTGTCCCTAAGATAATCTTGAAACTCTTGACTCAAGTATTCACCACCCCGATCGGATCGAAGTATCTTAATACTTTTGCCAAGCTGTTTCTCTACTTCACTTCTGAACTCTTTGAATTTCTCAAAAGCTTCAGATTAAGAACACATATCCGAATCGTGAGTGATCATCGATAAAGGTAATGAAGTAGCTATAACCTCCTTGTGCAAGAGTTGACATTGGTCACATACATCAGTATGTATTAGACCAAGCAATTCTCCCATTGGTTTACCTTTTCCGGAAAAGGGTAATTTGGTCATCTTGCCTTTTAAGCATGATTCGCATGTATCAAATGAACCGGGTTCAAATGATTCCAGAATTCCACATCGGTGTAATTTGGTCATGTGTTTCTTACTTACATGGCCAAGACGACAATGCCACGTATAGGAGTCTATTTGATTATCTATTCAAGCACGTTTGTTGCTAACTTCGATATTGAAAATGTCACCGGATAAATCTATCGTGTAGATACCATTGCATAAAGTTCCGGTCCCATAAAGAACACCATTTAAAGTTATGTAACAACAATTGTTACTAAAAGTTAAATGATAACCCTTTTCATTCAAGCATGAAATAGATACAATGTTCTTTATTAACGAAGGAACAAAATAACAATTATCCAATTCTAAGACACGTCTAGTAGGGAGCTTTAGCAAATATGTTCTGATGGCAACAGCAGCAATCTTTGCTCCATTTCCAACTCGCAAATTCGCTTCTCCCTTGATGAGTCTTCTTCTATTCCTTAGGCTATGTATGTCATTACATATATGTGAGCTACTCCTAGTATCAAGTACCCAGGTGTACGAGGAAATAGAGTGACATTCAATAACGAAGATACCTGAAGAGGATGGGGCATCGGATGCCTTCTTCTTCAAGGACTCAAGATAAACCTTGCAGTTTCTTCGCCAGTGACCCTCCTTGATGCAGTGATGGCAAGTGCCTTTTGGTGCCTTTTCAATCTTTTTGGCCTTAGTTAAATTATTGGTGTCCAAAATGGAACGCAAATTCAGAGAAGACATAATCAGGTGATTATCCTAGAAATACAAATTGAGCTTATGTGATGAGAATGATAAAGAATGCATCAATATACATTAATTAAATCCTATTTATTTTTCGAATTGAATAACCTTTTTTATCAATTTGGGAGATCGTAGGAACATCTCCAAATAGGATGATATCCAACTATATATAAGAACAACCATGGCTAGAGTCCATCAAGTTATTCTTAGCTATGAAGGTAGGTAATTATACCGATTACATATTATACATATGTAACTATCACATTATGCTATCAACTAATTGAATGTTTGCATAAATCATTGGGTTGTTAACTCATTAACAAGTATGCAACAATATACATAGCACCCAACTGCACCTCTCTTTACATCGACCTTGGCTGTGGCACAACAAATCAATGCTCCAAGCTTAAGGCTGACCCATTAATCAAGAAATAATTTTAATATGGTTGGAGTTCATTCAATCGCTTAGTCAGGCTTGGATGTGTCCATCAACCAAAACTAAGGATTGACCTCTGACTCCAACTATATTAATCATAAACTAATTCCATGGTTTGAACATGTTGAGGTTCATGCCGAGCATGGATGTGTCCATCAACCCAAACGAGAAACAAAACTCCGGTTCTAACCATATTAATGGAAGGTGTTGGCCTTAATATTTTGTAAGGGGTTTTGGGTCTCATCCTTTTCTTTTAAGCACATTCATAACATATAATTATGTCATGTTCTAACGATTTCCTTAATAAAGTATGTATGTGACTTAATTTATCAAGTCTCATTAATTGAATTAGAAACCGGATTTCCTAATTCTAATTTCATATTTTATTCAAGGAATTGTTTTGGGAAACAATTTCCTAAATTGTCATAATCAATTTTGGAAATAATTTGTTTAAGACTTTGATTTCTCTAAATCAAATCTTATTAAATTAAGAGACAGATTCCCTTAATTCAATCACATATTATTTTCATGAAAATCTTATTTAAGGAAATAGTCTCTATAGGAAACAATTTTCCTAATTAATTTTGGAGACAATAATATGTAATAGCATCACCTCATAAATCAAATAAGGAAATTATCGTTTGAGAATCACCTCAAAACTTTCCAAGATTTGATCACATATTTTATTTATGGAAAATTAATCACAACAAATAATTTACTTTGGGTGGCTCCCCGAGGCACTCCCCAAAGAAAATAAATTTGTTGTCAATCTAATTTGGCCTGCTCCCCGAGGCATAGCCAAATTAAACTTGACAATTAAAGAACATGTTAATAATATAATTTGGATGGCTCCCCGAGGCCTACCCAAATCAATTTTAACAATTCATATTCAAAATAGGAAATTAAATTAAAACAACTAACTTTAATTTGGGTGGCTCCCCGAGGCACTCCCCAAAGTAAAGAATTTTGTTAATAATTTAAAAACCAATTTGAATTTAATTGTCAATTAATGTTTCCATAAAATGTCTAGACTTTCATGAAAAGAAAGTGCCCAAAATTACGAGCTTTGCATAAATGGAAAGTTTCCAAAATTAAAAAGTTTTCAGAATTATTGTAAGTTTCTGGTACAAAAAAAACTTACGTATTTCCAAAATTAGAAAATTCCCAAAATTAGAAAATTTCCAAAATTGGAAAGATTCTAAAAATGGAAAGTTTTCACAATTATCATAAAATTTCAGAAACATAGATATTTCAAAAGTTTGCGAAATTTCATGAGGATTTCCAAACTTTGAAATTCCTAAATCTAAAATTTACCATAATTGGAAAGTTTCCATAATTGGAAAAATTTCTAAAATTGAGATCATGACAAAGTTTTCCGCAAAACAATTATATGATTATGTCAAACACTAATCGGCTCTGATACCACTATTGGGACCGGGTGCATGCCGACGCGGACACGTATTGTAATTGTTACATAATTACATGCAGCGGAAACAAAAGCATGAATAATTTTCTAAATTATTCTAACACATATCCTAAGCTTGCAATGTGTTCACATAATTGTAATATAAAATTTTTGCAGAAAAGGAAATTACTCTATGAATTACCTCGCGTAACTTGGAAGAAGGGACGAGATCCAACCGTTAGAGTCCCTCGGAAGCTCCGCCTCTATTCGTGTCCACGCCGAGGATCGTCGGGATGACTTCGCTATGCCACGAGTTCGTGTTCACGAGAACTACTAGATTCTCCGTGAACACGACGAAAATAGAAAGAGTAATCACATCGAAAGACTCACCACCAAGGTTGGCCAGATTCACAATTCCGGCGAGAAGGAGGAAGATGACTTGCGCCCAATCCCAAGGTGATGATGGCCGAAGAGGAAGATCGTCCCAAGGAAGAACTTTGTCGCCTTGGTGCTTCTCCTTGTGCTCACGGCAAGAAGAGGGAGGGGATGCCTATGGCCGGCCAAGAGAGAGGGAGAGAAGAAGAGGAGAGAGCCCAAGCAATTCTTGGATGGATCATCTTCCAAGGCACCCCTTGGGTCCTTTATATAGGGAGAGATTTCTTAATTACCAAGCAAACCTCTCCTTGATTATGGAATAATTTCTCAATCAATCCATAATCAAGGCTCTCATGATCAAGCCTCCTCTCCTTGATTATGGAATAATTTCTCAATCAATCCATAATCAAGGCTTTCTTTTTTTTGATATGATTATATAAAATTTATAAAACAAACCAACCATTGGTTCATTATATAAAAATTTATAAAACAAACCAAACATTGGTTCATTATATAAAAATTTATTAAACACATCAACTCATGGTTCATTATACAAAAATTTATATATATAAAATTTATATAACCTTTTATAAAATAAACCAACCTTTGGTCTATTTTATAAAACAAACCAAAATAGCCTTATCCACTTGCGGTGGCCAAAATTTATACAAAAGAGAATTCATCTCAAGTGGTCGGCCAAGTTTTCATCCAAACCATAGGTCCATGGTTCAAACCCCACCAATGGATTAAATTTTGTCATCTTTGATTTATTAAAAATTTTTATAAAACAAACCAACTCTTTGGTTTATTTTAATTCATGATAAAATAATCCCATGGATTATTTTAAGCTTATACCATACCACCTTGGATCAAATCCCTTAATAAATTAAACTTATTTAATTCACCCACTAAGTCTTTTAAAAGACTTAGCCATTCTTTACTTCCGATACGTCTGAAATAAATTCAGTTTTGACTATTGTTTGGACTTACCAAAAATAGTCTATCTCGATTGGAGAATCCAATTCTCAACTCGATTTAAATCCTTTGAATTACTCGTTATGCGTGTGACCAAATAGGCATTCAATTTATGTTGGCCGTCCATAATTAACTAATTAATTATAGAACGATCATGAGTGGCACCTAGTAGTACATCATGATCCCCAATTAATTGAAAGATCAACGGTTGACCTCAGAAATGATTCTGAAACCCTTCAGCAACTATAATGAATTGTGCCCCATTCCCTTCACCATCTTATACCCACTTGGTTCAGGACATGGTCTATGTGTGTCAGTCCCCACTAGGCTGACTACGTCACACCTAGCCCAAGTAACGTTTCCTCGTCCTATGGATTCTAATTACTCTCATGTATTTAAGAGATTCATACTCTGAACATGTCATGCTCTGGCCAGAGGCTTCGAGTAACAATCCGACGATAGGCCTCGGGTATACATCTCCTCGCAAGGAGTGGTGAATCCTAAGTAGGTTGTTCAAACATCTTCGGGCACTTCGGCTTATACCCAATCCTCCTGGGTCCACACCTCCTTGGAGATGCTTGCTTAAGATGTCAAAGTATAAGTCTCCATGACCAAGATGACTTGAACACCGCAAGTCAAAGGAACATCGCACTTAAGCTGCAGTAAGAACTTCACTGACATATCTATATGTAGACTACCATATGAAGTTTTACAGCCAGTCACTCCAATGAACTAGTTCCCTTAACTAGCATTCCTGTTTATCTCCGGACATCTCCATGTCACTAGCCAGTGAGAATCAGCTGATTAGAGAATAACCCATGCTAGTCTCAACAGAATTGATAGTGTCCGTATTTATCAATTCATCGACTAGGGGCAATTTCAATACTTCACAATTGCACATGTAGAGATAATCACTAGTTGTGAATTCATCACAAATTCTCTCATGCTGTGAATTGTATTACGGACATTCAGTAAATGAGCTTAAGATCTTAATCAAATAATCATGTATACTCAAATAGTGAATATTTATTTATTAAAAAATAAATGATTACAATCATATGGCGATTGCCTTAGGACACTTCTCTCATATCACTAACACTACCGACGATCAAGGGATCGCCCATCTTACGGGCACGCCAAGGAGTAGGGGCAAGTTATCCCCAAACCTTGTAAATCCTCTTGTTAGTGTTCTTGTGTTTGCTCGTAGCTTAGAATTTCATTTCTGCAGACTCTGTTTCTTTAGCTTCCGCTGTGCTACTAATACTTGAGGTGCAAAAAAAAATTAAAAAGCGTTAAAGTTTGGTGTCTGGCTATATTCACCCCCCCCTCTCTAGCCATCCAAGGTCCAACATTCCCTTCCCGGGGAACGCACCCTCGCCTACTCCTCTCAGGAGAAGTTTGTCAACCGGCTCCTTCCGTTGGACTTTTGCCCGATCTTCCGGATCAGGATTTCGGTGCCCAGTCCACGACCAGGACTTATTGCCTAATTCCACGAATCATAACTTCGTGACCAACCCTCGGTCAGGTCTTGGTGCCCAACCCTCGGCCAAGACTTATTGCCCAATTCCACGAACCAGGACTTCGTACCCAACCCTCGGCCAGGACTTAGTGCCCAATTCCTCGAACTAGGACTTATTGCCTAGGTTAACTAGGACTTTTCTTTACCTTGATCACTTTGACTAACCCTTACCTTGTCTAACACATATTGTTACTAACTTAAGCATATTGTTAGACATCGAAACACTTAGGGAAGGGCATCATTGATGCATCTTGCACCAACAATCTCCACCTTTTTGATATTTGACAATATCTTAAGTTAGAATCAGTCTTAAGGGTTAAGTCTAGGTTTAATCCCCCCCTTTGTCACACATCAAAAAAACACCAAAAAAAACTTGCACTGACAATGAGATAAAAAATATAACTTAAGTCTTTTTTCCCTTTGTAAGATCATTTCTCTCCTCTTTTTGAAAATACATAGGATAATTCTTTGAAAGCATATATAATTTTTGAAAAAAAAATTCAAAACTCTTCCCTTTTTTTCCTTTTTTTTACAGAAACTATGTACTTGTTTTGTAAAGTATTATATAAAACAAATTAAGTACTTAACTTGCACCAACAATATGAAAAACATGTTAAAAATGGAACTTCCCTAAGTTTGACAACAATCCTAGGAATCTTGTTGACCACAAGAAAATTCCTATGTGTCTTAGGAATTTTTCCATAAATGTATATTTTAGAAAAATTTTGTTTTGAAAATATAATAATTTTCTTGACTTGGTTTCTTTTCCAGTTTAACACAATCCTAGGAAACCTTGTTAACTACAAAGAAATTTTCCTAAGTGCCCTGGAAATTTTCCAAACTCAAGATGAGATCAACTTTATTCAAAAGATGAAAAGATTTTCACAAAGTAATTTTTAAGACTGAGAAAAAAATATGATTTAAAAAGATAGTGTTTTGAAAAGAGAATACTTATATTTTCAAAATGATTTTGAAAATATACTATATGAAAACATAATATTTTTGAAACATTTATTAGTTCTTTTAATTTGACCTCCCCCTAAACTTGACACAGTCCTACGAAGCTTGTTGACTGTAATACCCAATAATGTTCTGGTATTATTATGGATTTTTAGGAAATTTTGTAGAATTTTTCGGAATAAAATTAGAAAAAAATTAATTCACAGAGAGGTTCGACCTTGCGACCACACGGCTGGCCAAGGCCATTAACAGGCTCGGCTAACCAGAAGGCCAGGGGTATCAAGCACAAAAAAGGGTGGAGAGAAATAATGTTATAGGGTAGTTACACCTTTTCATTTTGAGATATATTAACCCCGCTTAAGTCACGTAAGGGGGATTAGGGCTTGTTGGCGGCTGCGTGCGAGAAGAGGGCGAGGGAGGGGCTGCGAAAACAGAGGAAGGCAAGGAGTTCTTCTTCTTCTTCTCTTTCCCCTTGAGTAGAGAGAATCTAGGGTTTCTCCCTAGGGCCAAAGAGTGGAGGTTTCTCACAAGGAAGAAGAGAGGAGTTCTACGCTAGGTTTATACCTCGATTTAGTGAGTTTTCTTCAAGATAAGGGTAAGTAGATCACTCACCTGCAATAGGGGTAGTTTTCGTATGTAAGTTCTTGCTGTAGAACTATGTTTTATGATGCATGCTTTAAGATTATGGTTATCGTGTGTTTTAAGTTCTTAAAGATGCATGTTTTCTCATGATAGAAATTTAATTGGTTTAGATTTGGTGTATGTAAGCTAAGCATGATAAGATTTAATTTTTGAAAAGTCCAAAAAAAAATGAGGTTGGGATTAAGGGCATGCAAGGTGCTCGATGAAAGTCCCAAGTAAGAAAGGAAAAGGGTTTTAAGTGTAAAATTTATGCAAAAGTAAGATAGTTGATAAGTATAAGTACTGTAAGTAAGAAAGTATTTTATTTTCAGAAAGTGACATGTACCGGGCAAATGGAAGGCCCACCGAAAGTTCGAAAGAAGCTCTAATAGGGTGTGGTGGCTAGCTACCCCACAACCTATTAGAGAAGCGCGCAATTGGTATATTGATGCCATGGTACAATGTCAAGGCCTAAAGAAAGTTGAATATTATTTTCAAGTATATAAGTATTTACAAGTGTTTTAGCTTTGAGTACATGTCTTTATTTCAATAAGTTCACATTGATACTTTGCAAGCATGATAAGGAGTAAGAGTAATGAGGTTAGTGTTTTAATGTATGAGCATGTTAAGTTTGCAAATGTTTTATGCAAGTAATGTTTTTAACATGATTGAGCATGATAAGAATATGAAAGTTGTCCCATGTGCATGGATTTTAGAAGTAAGCATTCTTTGAACTGAACATGTTTATTGGTGATAGCATGGATTTGTGAGTTTAGGATTTACTTACTAAGCATTTTGTGTATTAGTTGCATTTCCTCCTATTGTAGATAAAGGTAAAGAAAAATCATAAGTTATGGAGGTGACCAGGACTTGCATTGATGCTCAGTGGCGGTGGGACCGTGGAAGAGATCCGTTGGGTTAAGGCTTAGATATTTAATATTTTGATTCTGAAGTTTAGAAACTTGGAGTTTAATATTTTGATTGGTAAAATGTGAACATTGTGTTTATCTCCGCATAGAGTCAAAAGTTGATACAATCCTTAGCATGATTTCATATGGTTTGGTAGTCTTGTTAAATTCCGTAAAGATTCTAATTTCAAGTCATTAGATTTGTTTTGAGTTGCTAGGATGTTTATAAAACTAGCATAGAGTACAGACATGGTGTTATATCCTTGTATGTATTGAAAGTATATGATTTGTGGATCTTTGGAAATGGTTTTCAGCCTTATGTCTTTGTATGTCTTGAAAGTATATGATTTGTGTATGCTTTAGCATGATTTTGATTGGTGAAGTCAAAGGTTAAGGTTAAGTGAGTAAAGGTAAAAGTAGTAAAGAGAGGCGATCCGGCTTAGGTACAGGGTAGAGAAGTCGGGTCATCACAGAGTGGTATCAGAGCAAAAGGTTCCACCCTTCCGCCACACTGACATCAAGCATCAATCCTGCCGCCTGCCAAGTAAGAAGTTCATGTATTGTAGTATTATATGCTTTCTTTATTGACTGCTAGTATCAGTAAGTGCATGATGATCAAAAAGTATGTGAGTATTATTATTATATGCTAATGTATGCATAGAGATAGTGAAGTAAGTTAGTAAGAGATAATGAACATTTATTTCTTATTTATTTTCTATACACCATAGAGTAAGAGAGATGGCAAGAGGACGTCCCAGAATTGTCCGCAACGAGGAGCAAGCTCCTAGAGAATAGGAGTCAACTGAGTCAGTACCACCCATAGACCTTCAAGGAGTGGTGGCCCAGCTTCAGAGGCAACTTGCTGAGCAGCAGCAAGTTATTGCTGCCTTGATGGCTAATCAGCAAGCCACTCCTGTTGCCACGCCAGTGGCGCCAGTGGCACAAGTAGTGGCACCAGTGGTGACAGAGACTCCCCCAGTACCTCTGACAAGAGAAGTGAGACAGGAAGCATATCTGATCCAGTGGTAGAGACTGAAGCCCGAGAATTTTTCTGGCACAAGTGAACCATGGGATGCTCAGGCATGGTTCAAAACGGTGGAAAGTATAATGGAGTTACTGGGCTGGCCCGAGGTGGAGAAGATAAAGTGTACATCCTTCTGCCTTACTGGAGATGCTAGGATGTGGTGGGAAAGAGTGAAAGCTAAGAGGAATGTGAATCAGATGACTTGGGCCGACCTTGAAGCAGAATTTCTGGAAGTGTACTTTCACATGAAAGTGACAAACAAGCACTATGATGAATTCACTGAGTTCCGTCAAGGAGATCTAACTGTGGATGAAGCAGTGAAGAAGTTCAATCAACTAGCTCGCTTATGCCCGGAGTTAGTCAGTACTGAAAAGGAAAGGGTCAGGCTAATGCTCAAGATGCTGAGGCCTCAGATAGCTCTGAATGTGGCCGGCAGTGGAAATAGACCCCAGACTTCAGAAGAACTAGTAAGTAGTGCTTTGATCACTGAGCACTACTTAAATAGTATAAAGGTCACACATGTACAACAACAACAGGCAGCAGCCCAGAAGCCCCAAGGGAATCCTCAGAACCAACAGAATTGGAAAGGAAATTCAGGCAAGAGGAAGCAGTGGGACCAGAAGACTTCTGAGGGCAACAAAGGGGGTGCATCAAGCAAGCAACTCAAGTATTCTCCTTGCCCGAAGTGCGGGAAGACATATCCTGGAGTGTGTCATCAGGGCATGAGCAGATGCCATATTTGCGGAGCAGAAGGGCATATGATGAAGGCTTGCCCTAACCGGTCGAGTGTTGGCGGGTGTTATATCTGTGGAGTAGTAGGGCACCTGGCCAAGGCGTGCCCTAAAGCAAAGCCGCCTCCACCACAGCTTCTTCAGTACGGGGGTGGACCTGCTCAGCTGCACCAGATGCAGCCAGTTATGGAGGGATCTTATTACAGTCAGGCGAGGATGGAAGCCCCACCAGCCACGACCAACGCCAGGGTTTTCGCCATCACCAAGGAAGAGGTGGCAAATGCTCCTAACATGGTTACAGGTCGAATACTCACCTCATCTCAATATGCTATTGTGTTATTCGATACTGGGGCAACCCATTCTTTTGTATCCATGCTTTTCTCTAAAAAGCTAGGGATCCCACCAGAAAGTTTGGGTCAGAAATTTTTAACAACCTTACCGTCAGGGGAAGTAATGGCCTCTACTCAGAGGCTAAGGGCAGTACCAATCTGGATTTCCAACCGAGAGCTCTATAGTGACTTGGTAGTCCTTGAGATGAAGGATTACGATGTCATTTTAGGGATGGACTTCTTGAGCAAGTATGGTGCTTCTATAGGCTGCAGTAAGAGGAAAGTCAAGTTCACACCAGAAGCAGAACCTCCATTTGAGTTTATTGGAGACCCAAAGAGAAAGACAAAAAGGTTCTTATCTACCCTACAAGCTCAGAGAATGTTAGAGAAGGGGTGCTCTGGTTTTCTAGCTCATATAGTGGATGCAAGTCAAGTAGAAGGGTTGAAGAGAGAAGAAGTGAGGGTGGTCTGTGACTATCCTGAGGTGTTTCCTGAAGAGTTACCAGGACTCCCTCCCAATCGGGAAATTGAGTTTGAAATTGAGTTGGCCCCAGGAACCAACCCAATTTCAAAGGCACCTTATCACATGGCGCCAGCAGAACTGAAAGAATTGCAAGAACAATTGCAAGAGCTGCTCGACAAGGGTTTCATCCGCCCTAATCATTCACCCTGGGAAGCTCCTGTATTGTTCGTCAAGAAGAAAGATGGATCTATGCGAATGTGCATAGATTATCGAGCTTTGAATAAGATAACCATCAAGAACAGATATCCTTTGCCAAGGATAGATGATTTATTTGATTAGCTGAAGGGAGCCACAGTGTTCTCCAAGATAGATCTGCGATCAGGTTACCATCAGCTCAGAGTGAAGGAGAGTGATGTGCCAAGGACTACTTTCAGTACAAGATATGAACACTATGAGTTTGTAGTCATGCCCTTTGGAATGACAAATACCCCTGCGACGTTTATGGATCTAATGAATAGAGTGTTCAAGGATTTTCTGGACAAGTTCGTCATTGTCTTTATTGATGATATCCTAGTGTATTCAAAGACTTAGGAAGAACATGCCGAACACCTGAAGATGGTATTGCAAACCTTACATCAGAAGGAGTTGTACGCCAAATTCTCAAAGTGTGAGTTTTGGCTTGATCAGGTAGCCTTCCTAGGCCACATCATTTCCAAGGATGGTATTATGGTAGACCCAGCCAAGATTGAAGCAGTTAGTAACTGGAGTCAACCAAAGAATGCCAGTGAGATCAGAAGTTTTCTGGGTTTGGCAGGGTACTACAGAAGGTTTGTAGAGGACTTTTCAAAGATAGCTTCTCCACTTACAACCCTTACCAGAAAGAATAAGAAGTATGAGTGGACTGAGGACTGTGAGCAGAGCTTCCTTGAGTTGAAGAAGAGACTGACTAGCGCTCCTATCCTTACAGTACCCGACGGTGATAAGAGCTTTGATATATACAATGATGCATCAAAGCTAGGACTTGGAGCGGTCCTTATGCAAGAAGGCAAAGTCATAGATTATGCTTCCAGGCAACTCAAGGACTATGAAAAGAACTACCCCACTCATGATCTGGAGTTGGCAGTTATAGTCTTTGCTCTAAGGATATGGAGGCATTACTTGTATGAAGTGCAGTGTAAGATTTATACAGATCACCAGAGTTTGAAATATTTCTTCACTCAGAAAGACCTCAATATGAGATAGCGAAGGTGGCTCGAGTTAGTGAAGGACTATGACTGTGAGATTCTTTACTACCCTGGTAAGGCAAATAGAGTAGCAGATGCACTGAGCAGAAAGACTTGTGCCACTTTGATGTCCTTATCATCATTGGCACCACCATTACAGAAGGAGATAGTAGATTATGGAGTGAAGATTATTGATGGGCAGCTAGCTCTATTGACACTAGAGTCGACTTTGCTTGAAGAGATACAGAAAGAGCAAGCTGAGGATTCTAATATCCAAAGGATCAAGCAGGAGATGCAAGAAGGAGAGAGTAAAGAGTTTAGAGTATCTGACAGTGGGATACTCTACTATGGTAACCATTTTTGTGTCCCCAATAGTGGAGAGCTGAGAAAGAAGATTCTTGAAGAAGCCCATAGAACTCCCTACTCAATGCACCCTGGTTCCACTAAGATGTACCAGGACTTGAAGAGAAGATTTTGGTGGTTCGGAATGAAAAGAGACATAGCTAAGTATGTCAGCACCTGCCTGACATGTCAGAGAGTTAAAGCAGAACACCAGAGACCAGGAGGTGTCCTATATCCCATTCAGATTCCAGAGTGGAAATGGGAAGACATAGCCATGGATTTCATAGTTGGTTTACCAAAGACAACTAATGGCTATGATGCTATTTGGGTGATAGTAGACAGATTGACCAAGTCTGCCCACTTTTTGGCAATCAGAGTGTCTTACTCAATTGAAAAGTTAGCCCAATTATATGTGCAGGAAGTGATCCGACTACACGGAGTCCCGAAGACCATTATCTCTGATAGGGATGGTCGTTTCACTTCACACTTTTGGGAGTGCGTACAGACAGCGTTAGGCACCAATCTGAAATTCAGCATAACTTTCCATCCCCAGACTGATGGACAGACAGAGAGTGTGAATCAGGTTCTAGAAGATATGCTCAGAGCTTGTGCATTGGACTTCAAGGGCAGTTGGTGCAAGTATTTATGTTTAGCTGAGTTTGCCTACAACAACAGTTACCAAACCACTATTGGTATGACACCCTATGAAGTTCTTTATGGTAGGAAGTGTAGATCTCCCCTCTGTTGGTATGATGGTAGTGAGAAGAAGGAAATGGGGTCACAGACTGATCTTATAGATGATACCACAGAAGCTATAAAGAGCATCCGCCAGAGGATAGAGACTGCTCAGAGTAGGTAGAAGAGTTACGCCGATGTACGCCGTAGGCCGTTAGAGTTTCAAGTTGGGGATACAGTTTTCCTCAAAGTAGCTCCTATGAAGGGTGTGATGAGATTTGGCAAGAAAGGCAAGCTAAGTCCTCGATACGTAGGACCCTACCCAGTGACTAAAAGAGTTGGCAAAGTAGCTTATGAGTTGGAGCTACCCTCAGAGATGTCAGCAATACACAATGTGTTCCATGTCTCAATGTTAAAGAAGCACATCCCAGATGCCAATCAAGTGATTGAGCCACAGATGGTACAAGTTCAGGAGGATCTCAGTTATGAAAGTCGACCTATTCAGATAATAGATCGAGCAGTTAAGAAACTGAGGAACAAAGAGGTACCACTAGTGAAAGTCTTATGGCTGAATCAGAACCATGAAGAGGCAACTTGGGAATCAAAAGATAAAGTCGACCTATTCAGATAATAGATCGAGCAGTTAAGAAACTGAGGAACAAAGATATACCACTAGTGAAAGTCTTATGGCTGAATCAGAACCATGAAGAGGCAACTTGGGAATCAAAAGATAGCATGAGGCAAAGGTATCCAGAGCTGTTTTAAGTTCGAGGATGAACTTTTAACAAGGTGAGGAGGATTGTAATACGCAATAATTTTCTGGTATTATTATGGATTTTTCGAAATAAAATTAGAAAAAAATTAATTAATGGTCGCAGAGAGGTTCGACCTCACGACCACATGGCTGGCCAAGGCCTTTTGCGGGCTCGGCTAACCGGAAGGCCAGGGGTATCAAGCACAAAAAAGGGTGGAGAGAAATAATGTTATAGGGTAGTTACGCCTTTTCATTAAGAGATATATTAACCCCGCTTAAGTCACGTAAGGGGGATTAGGGCTTGTTGGCGGCTGCGTGCGAGAAGAGGGCGAGGGAGGGGCTGCGAAAACAGAGGAAGGCAAGGAGTTCTTCTTCTTCTTCTCTTTCCCCTTGAGTAGAGAGAATCTAGGGTTTCTCCCTAGGGCCAAAGAGTGGAGGTTTCTCACAAGGAAAAAGAGAGGAGTTCTACGCTAGGTTTATACCTCGATTTAGTGAGTTTTCTTCAAGATAAGGGTAAGTAGATCACTCACCTGCAATAGGGGTAGTTTTCATATGTAAGTTCTTGCTGTAGAACTATGTTTTATGATGCATGCTTTAAGATTATGGTTATCGTGTGTTTTAAGTTCTTAAAGATGCATGTTTTCTCATGATAGAAATTTAATTGGTTTAGATTTGGTGTATGTAAGCTAAGCATGATAAGATTTAATTTTTGAAAAGTCCAAAAAAAAATGAGGTTGGGGTTAAGGGCACGCAAGGTGCTCGATGAAAGTCCCAAGTAAGAAAGGAAAAGGGTTTTAAGTGCAAAATTTATGCAAAAGTAAGATAGTTGATAAGTATAAGTACTGTAAGTAAGAAAGTATTTTATTTTCAGAAAGTGACATGTACCGGGCAAATGGAAGGCCCACCGAAAGTTCGAAAGAAGCTCTAATAGGATGTGGTGGCTAGCTACCCCATAACCTATTAGAGAAGCGCGCAATTGGTACATTGATACCATGGTACAATGTTAAGGCCTAAAGAGAGTGAATATTATTTTCAAGTATATAAGTATTTACAAGTGTTTTAGCTTTGAGTACATGTCTTTATTTCAATAAGTTCACATTGATACTTTGCAAGCATGATAAGGAGTAAGAGTAAGGAGGTTAGTGTTTTAATGTATGAGCATGTTAAGTTTGCAAATATTTTATGCAAGTAATGTTTTTAACATGATTGAGCATGATAAGAATATGAAAGTTTTCCCATGTGCATGGATTTTGGAAGTAAGCATTCTTTGAACTGAACATGTTTATTGGTAATAGCATGGATTTGTGAGTTTAGGATTTACTTACTAAGCATTTTGCTTATTAGTTGCATTTCCTCCTATTGCAGATAAAGGTAAAGAAAAAGCATAAGTTATGGAGGTGACCAGGACTTGCATTGATGCTCAGTGGCGGTGGGACCGTGGAAGAGATCCGTTGGGTTAAGGCTTAGATATTTAATATTTTGATTCTGAAGTTTAGAAACTTGGAGTTTAATATTTTGATTGGTAAAATGTGAACATTGTGTTTATCTCCGCATAGAGTCAAAAGTTGATACAATCCTTAGCATGATTTCATATGGTTTGGTAGTCTTGTTAAATTCCGCAAAGATTCTAATTTCAAGTCATTAGATTTGTTTTGAGTTGCTAAGATGTTTATAAAACTAGAATAGAGTACAGACATGGTGTTATATCCTTGTATGTCTTGAAAGTATATGATTTGTGGATATTTGGAAATGGTTTTCAGCCTTATGTCTTTGTATGTCTTGAAAGTATATGATTTGTGTATGTCTTTAGCATGATTTTGATTGGTGAAGTCAAAGGTTAAGGTTAAGTGAGTAAAGGTAAAGGTAGTAAAGAGAGGCGATCCGGCTTAGGTACAGGGTAGAGAAGTCGGGTCGTCACATTGACTACAAATAATCTTTCTCTGAGTCTTAGGGTTTGATTCAAATGAAAAGAATTATCTAATAATTTTTTTAAAAAAATGTCAAAAAATAGAATTAATTTCTTTTGAGTAGGACTCCCCCTAAACCTGACACAATATTAGGAATCCTTACAGATCATATTGGATCATAAAGGATATTTCCTATGTGTCTTTAGAGTTCATCCAAATTAAAAGAGCAATTAGCACAATTTTTTGAAATGCATTTTGAAATAGTAAAAGACATAATTTTCGAAAAAATATTTTAAAGGATATAACAAGTTTTTGAGACATTTTTTGAAATGATAATACTTTTTAAAGCATAAAGTATTTGAAAGATCTGATTTTTCGAAAAGAATAATTTCTGAAACGAATAAATTTTGAAAAGTAACTTTTAAAAGAATAAAAAAACTTCCCCATGAACCTGACACCGTCTGACTATATGTATGTATCTTAATGGACTTTAGTGTTGACCTAAAAGGTTTGTGCCTAAGTGTTTAGGTCAACCAAATTTTGAAAAGATATATGCTTTTTGAAAAAAGTATTTATAGGTAAGCAATCAAGAAAGCATGAAATTCATAAAAACATTATTATGTTTAATCAACTATTTTGAAAATAGATTTTTAAGAACATAACCTAAAGATTTTAAAAACATTTTAAAAAATATTTGTCAATTTATTAGTCCTTAACATCTCACCCTTTCTAAGAGTCACAGTACAAGCAAGCATGGTTGCCTTATGGATGTATTGTGAGATGCTTGAATAATTTTCTCAATTTTATTTTAGACATGTTGACCTTGAGTTAGATTCGAGTTTAATCAATTTGTAAATTAAAGACAATTTTCAATAATCGACTTCTAGGTCTTGGCGAGGCACAAAGACCTTCTTTGGTCGTAGCCTTATTAGATCATCAACCTTTTCCTTAGACAAAGGCTTTTAAAGAAATAATACCTTTATTTTACTCTTTGAAAAACTCTGGTCTAACTAGTCTAGGATGTGGCGAGGTAGCTTCGGCTAGTTCCACTTAGCTAAGCCAAGCTTCCCTAACATACTATCATCTCGCCCCACCCTGGTACTAGGTTAGGCAAGTGTTAACCAATCTTTTCCTATCTAACCATTCTAAATAATGCAAAACTTAAACATGAATAACATGACAGATATTTTAAAAAAAATCAGCAAATGCATGAACATGACATTTATGCATGAGTCAATCAAGTCATAACATTTTAATTAAGTTTCTAATAATGTATCAAATTCCCGATTTGATATATACCGTGTGGACCCGCGAATATGCCAACCCACTTTGACATATTTAATATTATTAAGTTGAAGGTTTTGATTGGGTAGAATTGTATTTGGTTTCATACTTAAAGGTAACTAATTAGAATTTAGTTTGTGGATTATGTTGAATTATGGATTGAAAAATTTAAGTTGTGGAATTAATTAAGTGTTAAATTAATTAAGGGTTAATTTGAGATAAATTGATTAAGGGTTAATTAGAGTTAAAGTGTTAACAATTAATTAGAGTTAAATTAATTAAGGATAGGATTATTTAGAATTAATTAAAGTTTTTTAGATTAATTAAAGATTAATTATGATTTAAAAATTAATTAAGATTTAAGTTATTATGATTTAATTAATTAAGAATTAATTGAAGGTTTATAATTAACTTATTAATGTTTTTAAGAATTTTGTGTCTAGTTGCATCATTTCTATTAATTCAACAATTTCTGATTCATCCAGCATTCCTTTTGAATTTAAGTTTTCAATTTTGTTTAATACTTCTATTTTATTTGATTTCTTGTAAGCCCTATTGAACATAGCTTTAATTCTACTAAATTCCTCTTCGTCATATTCTTCATTTTCAGAATCACATTCTTCTTCATAGTCATAGTAGGTAGAATAATTTTCAGGATTATTTATTAAAGTTCTATATTCAAGGGTGTATTGAGTATTATCTTTAATATTATCTAGAGTATTATCTTTAATATCTTCAGAATTAATTTCAGAAATATCAAAATTAATAATAATTTCATCATTATCCTCAAATTTTTCAGAATTAATAGTAATATTATTAATTAAGGTATTATCCTTGTTAGAATTATTAATTGTAACATTATCATTTTTAACATTATCAGAAATATTAGAAATAAAGGATTATTAATTTTAATTTCATCCTTATCTTCAGAATTATCAACAGTATTATCATTATCCTTATCAGCATTATCAAATAAAATATTAGAATTAATTCTAAAAATTATTGCATTGATATTAAAAATTAAAGAATTAATGTTTGATATTTTACTATTGTCTACATTTGGTAATTGGTCATGCAATATATTAAGTTGACTATGCAAAAAGTCTAATTTATCAGAATGATGTAACTGTGTAGGAATTTATAAATTATTGCTCAAATTAATTTTTCGTACCTTAGTCGGACACTGGTTCTTGTAGTGTCCGTGCTGTTGCCATCTGAAGTAGTGGATATGGCTCTTGTCCCTCCGGGCTCCTAGCATTGGTACCTCCTTTGCCGCCGGTGGTGATGAACGATTCTTATGAGTAGGACACTAGTTTTTATAGTGTCCTCTCTTCCTGCACTTAAAGCAAAAAATATGAAATTTAAAAATTTACATAATTTAAAAATTACCTGATTCACCCTTGCTCCCCCTCAATTCTTGGCGTCTTTGCTCCGTTGGCTGTTAGTCCGGTGAAGAGCTACTAGGCTTTGATACCACTTGTAGGGCTGGTGTCGTCGATAGAGGGGGAGGGGGGTGAATATCGGCTCGAAAATTTCTTTGTAAAATTCTTCTTTCGTACGTTCTAGACAAAGAGTTAGTGCACAGCGAAAAATAGAAAGAATGAAAATAAACAACACAGAAGACAAGCAGGTTTTTAATTGGTTCCAAACCCCCCAGGGTCAGTACGTCCAAGGCCTAATTACGGGTAGCGCCCGTCCACTAATTGTCTCCTTTCCGGACTTTCCAGAAGCGGAGAAACCCGTCTTACAGTTCAAGTTTACAATCAAAATGATAAGTAAATTAAGTGCGTAAAATAAAATCAAACCAAACGAAGGTCGACGATCCCGGCTGATCTGGAACTCCGAAGTACAGCGCACTTCCTCCTGGAGCCTCCTTGGTCGCAGAGCTTCGTCTCTAGTATTTTTTTCATTGCTCAGAATGCTTAGAATGTTGTAGCAGATGTTGTTCTGAGTTGAGGGGTCGAACCCCTTTATATAGCTTCATCCCGGGCGCCCTAGAGGCTTTGGGGCGCCTATATACGGTCAAAATTTCATCCATTTTCGCGAACTTCATGATGCTGATAAGAATAGCCAGTCCAGGGCACCCTAGACCCTCCTCCAGGGCGCCTGGTATCCAAGGCGCCTGGTATCCAAGGCGCTTGGATGCATGGGGGCGCCTGTATTCATTCAGGCGCCCTAGATGCAGTTTCCAGGCCATTTTGTGTTTGCTTCCCTGCATTGTCTCCAAGTCTAGCTACCTGCAAGATACATAAACACAAGACAAACAAATATATAATCATAGCCTTAATGATTGGTTCTAATTTTGGATTTCTCGTGAAACCCTAGGTTAAACTGACGCCTAGTGTTTCCTTCCCGGGGAACGCGCCCTTGCCTACTCCTCTCAGGAGAAGTTTGCCAACCGGCTCCTCCGATTGGACTTTTGCCTGATCTTTCGGATCAGGACTTTGGTGCCCAGTCCACGACCAGGACTTATTACCTAATTTCATGAACCAGGACTTCATGCCCAACCCTCGGTCAGGTCTTAGGTGAACCCTCGGTCACGACTTATTGCCCAATTCCACGAACCAGGACTTCGTGCCCAACCCTCGGTCAGGTCTTCGGTGCCCAACCCTCGGCCAGGAGTTAGTGCCCAATTCCTTGAACCAGGACTTATTACCTAGGTTAACTAGGACTTTTCTTTACCTCGATCACTTTGACTAACCCTTACCTTATCTAACACATATTGTTACTAACTTAAGCATATTGTTAGACATCAAAACACTTAGGGAAGGGCATCATTGATGCATCTTGCACCAACATGCTTAATCATATGGAAGCCCAACAGTCGTTAATATGCAACGGTGCAGTTATGGCGCATGATAACAATATACACAAACAACCAAATAACAACGATGCAACGACAAAAGCAACAAATACCAGAAACCAACCAGAATGTAACGAATATGCAACTAAACTACTAGGTAGGGTGTCTCTAATGTCAATGATCCTACTGGTGTTTAATGAACATCTGAGTACTATGACCGATACTTTATAGAATAGAAAATCAATGAGAGACTCTACGGATACAAAATTTAGACTAAACTCGAAGGCCAAGCAAGAAAGTTATCAACAACAATATTAAAATAGCCAACAACAAAGAACAAGGTTAAGCAGACCTACTCAGACATAATAAGCCATGCATTTATGATAAAAGAACTATAAGAATACAAAGGAGAAATATCCGCCTTAATCATTGATGTTCATACCTGAAGTGAACCCCGCATCAAAGTATTCGCAATAGACTAAATCAGGGTCCTATATCATAGGACATAATTATTTAGTTATATAACATAATATATAATATTAAGCTAAATGAACTACCTCAATCATTTAGGATTGATCTTAATCTTTAAGGAATAATCCTAATCCTCGTTGTGGGATCGGATTGAAACGATAGAGGGGGGGTGAATATCGTTCGACCAAATTCTTCAGAAATCGTAAGAGAGTAATTGCACAGCGAAAAAAGCAAAATCAATCGCTAACAAGTTTTGTTTTTTACTTGGTTCGGAGTCGCGGTCGGCTCCTACTCCAAGGCCCACAGTCCTTGACCATTTATGATGAGCAATTCTATATTTTCGTAAAAGATTACAAGTTGAGTACAAATGTAGAATTAAGAAATGAAATTACAACACTTAAAATAAAATTAACTTTTACCGACGACCGGAGATGTTTTGAAGTTTCGGAGCTGCGGGTCATCGTCGGTGCTTGAATCACGAGTTTGGAACTTGTTGGAGCGGAGCGCTTGAGGGTAAGTGTTGAATGCAATTGATGTAGAAGCCTAGGGGGTGAACCCCCTTTTATAGTAGTCAGTGGGGCGCCTGTGTTGAAGGGGGCGCCTGACACGTGGCCTATCCTGCGAGAACTCCAATCCGCAGACTTGGTCAACGTCTATCCCTTCA
The DNA here is from genome assembly GCA_024364735.1 of Boesenbergia rotunda. NCBI lineage: Eukaryota > Viridiplantae > Streptophyta > Magnoliopsida > Zingiberales > Zingiberaceae > Boesenbergia > Boesenbergia rotunda. The sequence goes on along the minus strand of JAGFNQ010002186.1, from coordinate 85,752 downwards.
ACTGGGGCGCCTGAGCTGACTAGGGTGCCTGTGTTAACACAGGTGCCTCAATGACTTGGTCAGAGGCTTGTTTGCTTCGAATGCTTGGAGTAGCCTTGCACTGGGGCGCCTGTCTCAATACAGGCGCCTAGCCCAGTGAGGCGCCTCACTCCATTGAGGCGCCTGAATGCAGAAACTTCATCCCTTCATTCCTGCAACCAGGGTCAGTTCCAAAACACAAGAATCATATATAAATGACATATTAAACCATGATTTACAACCTAAGCTGTCTTGGTTCTGACTTTGGGCTTCCCAAATGGAACCCTAGGTCGAACCGACGCCTAATGTTCCCCCTACGTGGAACGCGCCCTCACCTACTCCTCTCGGGAGAATTTACCTTTTTGCCAACCGGCTCCTCCAGTTGGACTTTTGCCCAGCTTCACTCACCAGGTCTTCGTGCCCAATCCACGATCAGGTCTTTGTACCCAGCTTCACTCACCAGGTCTTCGGTGCCCAGTCCTCGACCAAGTCTTAGTGCCCAGCTTCACTCACCAGGTCTTAGTTCCCAGCTTCACTCACCAGGTCTTAGTGCCCAACCTTACGTCAGGTCTTAGTTGCTCAGCCCACGGTCAGGACTTAGTGCCAAATTCATAGAACCAGGACTTAGTGCCCTAGGACTTTTCCTGCACACATAATCAGTATTGTTAGATCACAACGAACCTTAACTTCTGAACTCTTTGCCATTATCAAAACACAGGTTTGACTTTGGTGCTTCCGGCACCAACACTCATAACCATTCAATTACTCGCAATCAAATGGTTAACTCTTAATTAACCGAGACGTCGTGATTAGGATTTGTTACTTCCTAATTATATTAGGACTAACTCTACTAATAATATAGCATGAGACAAGGTAAGAGATCACTAGTGACCCTCAATAGAAAATCCAACAAAGGCTCTATTAGCTCCCGACAACATGAAAATTCCACAGGTAGAATGCTTAACTCATAAAGTCACAAGTCTAGACTAAGAACGAAATTAGTCATGTACTAATTAAGAAGAGGTCCAAGATCAAGACACTCACGGTCAAAGCATTTGGAGAGCTCTCATCACAATTCAACAACAAAGTTTGCTCCAGCCCATTAGAGCTCACGGCACCACATAGTGCTCACAAAATAAGGCTTGAACAAAACCTATCCATTAGCCATAACAAAACCTCATCAACAGCTATGCAAAACAATTACAAATTTGCTAAAGCATATTGTTTACCTCTTTAGAATAATTATTTACCTCTTAGAACTTCACGAGTCTTGGTGTGCAGAAAAGTATACAAAAATAGACAGCATTGCCCTATACTCAAGGAAGACCCAACACGAAGTATCTTCAGCCGATGAAGGGGAAGCGACATTTGTTAAATCTAATAAATTTAATGCTATGTAAGCCAAAAGACACCCACAAAGCAAAAGAAAAATAAAATGCTACCACTGTGATAGAGAGGGACACGCCAAATAGAATTGCCCCAATTTGAAGAATAAGAGAAAAGGGGTAACAAATTCAAAGACCCACAAATTGAAGGCAACATGGGATGAGTCTTTATCTGAAGAATTTGAACTCGAGGAACATGCCGAACTGACGCTAATGGTTGTTCACCAAGAAGAGAGCATCGATGAAGGGGGAGTCATGTCAGAAGAAAGCAACAATGGAGGGGGAGCTTCCGAATTCGAAAATGACCTCGTAAGTGAGGTATATTTACTCCTACTGGATCAATTTTATTTCGATATTAATAAAATGACAAAATCCCTCTATACATTAAATTTTAAGAATGTAGATTTAAAAAGAAATTAGCTTTTGCATGCCCATTAGAAATGTATGATAATCTTAAACTTGAAATTCAAAATTAAGAGAACAAATAGAAACCTTAGAAAATAAATATGCTACATGTTTTCAAAAGTCGAACATGCATGCAAGACTTAACTAGTACCTTAGAAATCGTAGGGGTCAAATTATAAAACTGTCCAGAAACTATATTTCTCCAAAATATTTGATAAATCTAGTAGGTAGGAATTTATTTTGGATCTCAAAATCTGTACTAAATTGTTAGATTTTTTTACTTGTTTGTAAATTGACGCTTTATTTGTCATTCTTTTGATTTTTTTATATTTAATTGTTGTAGAAAATTTATTTTTAAATTTTTTATGATAAACCTTAGTTTTATCAATCGACAAATTTTTTTCAGAATTGTTTGACTGTTAAATATATTTTTACAAATCTTTGTTCAAAAATTGATTTTTTCAATTTTGAAAAATACTTAGAAATTATTTTTAAAATATGAATTTTTGGAATCTTTACGTTATATTTTGTCTATTGTGAAATTTTTTTAGATATTTTCAAGGTTAATATCTAATTTTGAAATTATATTTTCAAAATTATCAACACTAAAATAAAAAGTATTTTCTTATACTTAGGAATATTGTTTTACTTTGGAATTTTTATAGAGATGAATCAATTTTCTCATTGAATCAAAAATTTGAGCATTTTCCAACAAAAAAATAAATTTTTAATCATTTTTTAATCACAAATCTGAATTTTAATTTTAAAAATTCCTTAAACTTGGTTTTTGAAAAACTGAATTTTCCTAAAGATTAACCGTTAATGTTGACATGCTTTCAAAAATTTTCGAATATTTTGGATGACTAGAGAATTTTCTATGATTTTTCCCATTGCATTTTAATTTGCCTTTAACATTACTTATTATTTTTTCTTTATCACAGTTTACTTTGAATTTTCTTTGAATACTTAGACAAGTTACATAAACATTTGAAAAGAATTTAGTTTATTTAAAAAAATTTCTCTAATTTGATTTTACCTTAAATATTTTTTTTTACGTGATCAAAGTGGGAGAAGTTATGATAAATTTAAGGAGGTGATTTAAATTGTAAATTATTTTTGTATTGCATTGGCAACATTTTATATTGTTTATTTTGTGTTGTTATATTTAACCCTAACTTAACTCGGTTGATGCAAATCAAAAAGGAAGAGATTATAAGTATCCTAAGAGAGTTTTGATGTGGTCAACCGACTCAAATTAAGTCCTATTAGTATCTGATCCCTGTGTCTAAGTGTGCAGGAGCTTAGGAGCACAGAAAGTCGAGTGGAAGATGCAGTAGACCAGAAGTTATTCACGTTTATTTATTTAATTAATTATATATATTGAATGAAGATAAATACATTTTTATTAAGTAGTCTAAGTTTGTTCATGAATATTTGATTCATTTATACTTTTACACTTATCTCATTTTATCTTTTAATGTGAAATTAACTATGATATATTTTAAATTTTTAATCTTATCATTAGGAGTGAATATTTCAATTAAAATTGAAGAACTAAACTTGTTAAAATCAAATTAAAAAACTCGATTAATTCAGTGTTGTAGAGATATATCACATGAACCTATGAGCTCCTAGAAGGTGATACGATCTTTGGTTAGCAAATGCCTTTGTTCCCAACCATCGTATGAAAGCTTGATTCGATAGTATACAGGAGCTCCAAATCAGCTTCATAGTCGGCTATGCACACATTGTTGAATTTGGTTTGAAAAACTCGTAGGCTTAGTGATGTGAAGGAATTTTGAGGTGCCTACGTAGGACAAGTCAAAGGTCAAAGGGTTAATGTGGTCCAATCAGACAACACATAACAACAAAGATTAAGGAGGCATTCACAAAGCACTAGGGCAGACTAGGCTGTTCGAGCAGACAACTTGGGCCGATTGGGTTGTCCAAGTGGGTGTCTCTTGGTTTGACCTGTATCTGGAACCATTTTCCATATTAGACACCCTAGGTGGCAAGACATTGACTTGAGCAAAGGTCAATGCTATTCTTTAAGGGAGGACGTCTAGTCAGAATCACATAGCTATCATTCGATCAATTAACTCAGACGAGAGTACTAGTCGATCGATTGGCTGACTTCAAAACCACGTCTAGGATTGTATAACACTTGCAACACAGACTAGAGTACCTACGGTGCAGACCCCACTAAAAGGAAAAGGATAATTATTGATGATCCTACATATCCTACCACTGATCGACCAACTTAACTAGAATATACTGTCAACTATCATTGATAAGGGAACAATGAATTAGTCGACTCGCCTCCAGTGCAGGGCAGACTAGCCAAATGAATGGCTATGGTCGATCAGCCAGCATACTTCAACCCCTTGAACATTCAGCTATTGTGACCAGCTTAAAGACAAACCCCGCACGACTTATTAGGCTATAAAAGGCCCCATCATTCACCCGAATCAAGCTTAATTACAATTGGATTAAGATTTCTTATTGGGCCTCCACGTGCACATACAAACAAGCCCATTAGCACAATTATGAACAAATCTAGGCTAATGCTTGATAAGACCCAGGTAAGCCTAATCCTGCCACCATAATCACTGACCTACTCAGTGAACCATTGGCCCAATCTACTTTTATCAAAACATAATCACTGACCTGCTCAATGGACCATTGGCCTATTTACTTTTTATAAAGCTTTTTACAGAAAATCTACTAATTTGACAGTCATCTTACGGCTGACGTGACACCCTGATGGTGGGAGGTTGCCAAAGGGTGTCACCTATATAAAGGGGTCTCTCCTCCATGACGAATATACATTTTTAGGATTTCAGTTTCGTTAAGTTTGAGTTCTTCAATATCATTTCCACCTCTTGCAATCATTGACTTAAGTGTTCGAGTGCATATGCCAGAGACCCCCCTGGACTTGCTACTAACGCCCTTTCTCTTGAGTTCTCCCTTTTTTAGAATTCCACGACGTTGGTGCTGGTCCAACACAAGTCAATACCTTTGCCACATCACCCTCGTGGATAGGATCAAAATTGGCGTTGTCTATGGGAAATCTTGGGAAATCTTCACCTGATCCACGATGTGAAAAATGATGGATTCTACTAACAAAAAGATGACTACTGTCACGCTCTCTTAAGAAGACTTAGAGCTTTTGATAGCAACCAAGGAGAACCTTCTGGCGTAACGGCTACCACAGCCTAGTGGTTCCATTCCCCAAGCTCTAGCCATCTTAACCATGATTTTGCAAGATGTGGACGTGACTGCGCGACAAACTTGCTTTCCTCGAGCTCTTCTATAGTCAGAGGATGGAGATGAACAACAGGTCGATCGGATGGATACCGCTTCCTCTGGTCACACACTACAACGCAATTCTCGGAAGGGTAAAGCACTCGCCATTTAGCGTTCACTCGATCAGCCGACAGTGTCTTTCTTTATGGAGATTCTTGATGATCCGTTGCCCTGTCATTTCAAAGATATTTCTATTGGAGAATATGATGGAGCAACGGATCCCAAGGAGCATGCGATGAAATTTGAAAATGCTACTCTCTAGCATCAGTACTCAGATGGAGTCAGGTGTAGAGTTTTTTTTACAACTCTTTCGGGTCCCACGCAACGATGGTTTGACAGACTACCCCATGGCTCCATCCACAACTTCAAAGAGTTCAAGATGATCTTTTTGCAATATTTTCCCAGCAGCAAGAGATATCATAAGACCAATATAAATCTCTTTTCTTTAAAGCAAGGTCCTAAGGAGTTTCTAAGGGTATATATTAAGAGATTTAATCAGGTAGTTATGGACATTCCTACAACCACACAAGAAATATTGGTAAGCACATTCTCTGAAGGACTCATGGATGGGGAGTTCTTTTGCTCTATGGTGTGAAAGTTGCCAAAGAGTTTCGATAACCTTTTAGGAAGAGCCTCTAGTCGCATCAATGTGGAAGAAGGGCAGGTCGGTCGGCGAAAAGAAGCCATATCAGCTCCACCGCAACCAACTCAGCAAAAAATCACTAAGCAGATCAGCCCACTAGAGGCCCCCAATTGGCTCCCATTAATCAAGGAAGAGATCAAAGACAAATACAACAAGTTTAGACAGCTCGGAACAGCGTAACAGGAGCTCGTAGGTGGAAGCCTTTCTGCATGTACCACCGAAATAAGATGCATGACAGCAAAGACTGTTGATAGTTAGCCCGAGAGGAAGCTTGGCAAGCTCAACATGAACTTCAACAAAAAGGCCCTCTTCAAGACAATCAGAACAACGGAGGTTGGCCTAAACTTGCCCCAGCTACTGATCAGACATCTTCACCCATCGATTAGACGCAGTCCGTTCCATCCCCTATTAACGAGGAATAAGAAAACTTGAGGAATGTCGTGCCCAATGGCACGACTGATAACAACCATCTTTGACATATTATTTTGCTCTTATAATCGATGTTTTAATTCACTTGTATGGTTTATTCACATGAATTATTATGTTTTATGAGCATTGGATTATTTAGAACTTTAAACCAAATATCATTTAATTGATGGCTCTAATGCTTGAATTGATACATACCTTGTTTTGTAGGATATTTAAGGAGCATATTGAGGAGTTTTAACTCTCATTTAACAAGGAACACAACCTAGACATGCCCCTTGACACGACAAAACTCCTTTACTAGTTAATTAACATGAAAATGTGGAAGGCATCCCTAGGCATGGCTCCACAGTTGTGTCCAAGAGCTGTGCCTGGAAGCACGACCGTACCCAGGAGTTCAGCCCTAGGCACGACCAAGGCGTGCCCACCAACAAGGCAGGGCATTCCCACAAACGTCAGGGTGTGCCCACTAGTACGGTCAACACGTGCCCACCTGCTTGGCCATGCCTGGGCATGTGAGGAGCCTGGCTTTTGGGCTTGGTTCATGCTTTTAAGCCATTCAAGGGTGAGTATAAAGGGAAAAGTTGGGTCACATGTGGACAACCATCTATCTTTCTGACCACTCTCCATCAACCTTAGCCTCCTCTTCATGTCCATCTCCCTTCCTCCGGATTAGGAGGATGGGAAGTCATCTTCAATCCCTCTTGCTTGGATTAGAGGGGAGAGTCTGCAACCGAGGAGCCTCTTATAATCTGTATCTACCACTTCACCGGTATCACCCTTCTTGCTCGGATTAGAGGAGAAAGTTTCACTCCATCTCCAATGATATTTCCCCAAGCTCAAACGAATTAGGGAGAGCTTGGGTCTTCCACCAAGCATCTAGATTAGGAGCTTGAATCATTCCACCGCCAACTTCATCTCTTCATCGGATTAGAGAAAAGGATCATTCTGCATTGACAAGTACTCTACCGGATTAGGAGAGGCACTCCACCTTCATTAATGGAATCCACACCAACCATCGAAGGGAAAGATCTCCACTTTAGTTTTATAGTTTGGTTTCATTTTTGCATGTCAAGTGTTTTTTTTAATATCCCTTACATTTTTTTGACTTTAGTTTATGTATTTCAATTGCTTCAATTACTTTCATGGTTGTTTTGTTTTGCTTTAAGTTCATTTAATGATTGTGTTCCTTTCAATTCTCTTACAATTGTAGTTTAGGTAGATTAGATTTTAATTATTCATATTACTTTTGTTTAGTAGGTTCCCGCAAAATCCCTAGCAAAAACCCCAAGTAATAAATAAATCTTAAGAATTATCATCTTGCTGTTACATTCTTTGGAAGACGATCTGATATCCCTATGCTACATTAGGATGGGTTGGTAAATAAATTATGTTTGGTACAATCATGGTACAACATGCGATAAAAGGTTATTAACTGTCGGGGCGTGTCAGCTTCTAAGGGTTGGGATAAAAGGTTATCACACTGTCACATGGTCGTGCCACCGGGCATAGCCTGGCTGTGTCACAGGCATGGACATAGGATTTTGGCAAGATTTGGTATTTTGGTCCAAAATAAGCATCATAGGATTTTGGCAAGATTTGGTATTGTGGTCCAAAATACTATGTATAGTCTGGACTATATAAATAGGATCATTATAACTCTACACCTAATTTTAATAGAGAGTTCTTAGTCCTTTTTTTGTCGAACTACGATAATTTTTTATCTCCTCTCCTCTATCGTTCTCTCTTGTCTTTCTCCGATTCTCTTGTGTTTATTTGTCAATTTCTTTACTATTTGATCCGGTCGGGTAGGTTTGCACTACAAGAAAAAAGCTAAACAACAACGCTTTTTACGCGTTGTCTATGTGACTTAAAAAGCGTTGTTAAAAGCACTGTTGTTAAAAGTCTGTTCAAAGACAACACTTAAAAAGCGTTGTCAATTTGTGCAAAGACAACGCTTTTGTAATGTTTAAAAAACGTTGTTATTTTTTATAAAGACAACATTTTTGCAACGCTTAAAGAACGTTGTTGATTTTTACAAAGACTACACTTTTGCAACGTTTATAAAGCGTTGTCATTTTTTTCCAGGAACAGTAAATATGAATATCCATAAACAAAAAATAAAAACATTCACAATCCTTTTTAAAATATAACTATTTAACAAAAGATACAACTTCATATTATCCAAACAAAAAATAAAAGCATCCACAATCCTTTTTAAAATATAACTATTTAACAAAAGATACAACTTCATATTATCCAAACAAAATATATATATGGTCGCACAATCCTCAAATTAATTTTATATCCATATTAAGTTTAACAAAATCATCATCAAAACATCCTTCACCGGTAGCTATGACACTTTTTTTTGGCCTCAACTTCTCAAGCTCTTTAACTATGATTTAACACTGCATCAAAATACAAATTCGTGTTAGAGATTCTGTGTGAATGAGATAAACGACATCGATAAAATCCATAAGCAAGTTAAATGTTGAATCCGTGGTGAAATAGTCGTCAAAGGTACTTACTTTTCAATCCGTGGTGAACTTTGCCGATGGCTTCTTCAATATTGGATGAACATCATCTGAGCAAGGGAAAAAAAATCAGCGTTGTAGCAAGCATAAACTTGTAACTAATAAAACAGAAAAGCGATTTATGAAACATGGATCTCAAAATGAAACATGTAACAACATACATTTCACAATTCACTCCATTCGCTTATGACTTCATCATACTGAGATTGATTGTAATGCTGTTTATTTTTTGAGGCTGCAAACTAAACCATTAATAGAAGTGTGAGGGTCAATACAAAATGACTAAATATTTCATGAAGAATATAGTTCATAAAAAAATTTATCTTCCTCTCCAATTGTAAATCTTCATCCATGACTATCTCTTTCATATACTGTATTACACGATATCCACATTTAACAGAGCCCATATTACGATAAGCATATTGACTTAAAAAAATTCATAGATAAATATTGAGAAATATAGAACCTCCAAGTTTGCAGAAACAAAAAGTATTTTAAACTACTAACAAGCAAATGCTCAGAGATAAATATATGTTTATGGAAAGAGAAAGTAGATTACTGCTGACTGCAACCAACCACAGAGAGTGTCCCAACAAAGAATTGCTTTCCATGCACTATTCCCACAGAGATTGCAAAATGCAGCCAATTGCTGCAAAATTGTCGCAGACTTGTGTACCTGAAAAAATGTATCAAAGTCATATAAATCCCAATAGGTTAGACATAGTTTATAGTTGAAGCAAGATCGAACTATGGGCCATTTCAAGCATATTGGAGATTCAAATGCTTATCAAGCTACTATTAAATACAAGACCTTCCCCATTTTGTGATAATATATGAATAACTACTGCATGTAATGATACTTCTGTCATACAAGCCAAAGATGCCAACAAAGATATGAAGCTGGCATCCAAGAAACCTGTAATAAGTTAGAGCTTCATAGAGCTGTACTATTTTCTTCAAGAAAAAAAAATAGAATTTTCAGAAGTTGAATGTTGCTAGTTAGGAGTGTCTTTTACAGCATTTCCACAGTAAAAAAGAAAACCAGAAACTAAAGGGAAAACAAATTGCAAATACTCACTGTCTTTTTTGTTAGGATTCACTTGCTATTTTTTTTCTTCAAGAAATTGCTTATAAATGCATGTGAAATGAGCTCAACTATATTCACATCAACTAGAATTCAGGAGAAAAACCCATAAAGAAACCATGGGACTTTCATGTTGGCAGCAAGAAAAAAATTGAATGACCTATAAAAGTGGATATTATGCTCATGGTTAAAGATAATGAGAAAGAAATATGATAGTTTAATTTGCACATAGAAGAGTTTATAATCCCACTCACTGGACAAGTATGTCATTGCAGCAAATGCTGCCCCACAATGCATGGTCGTGGAACATATTGCAGCCTTTTGGAATGACAATTCAAGTAGTGGCCCAGATGCAGCAACAACATCTTGAGATAAAATCAATAAACAAAGGATCCTTTGTCTGCTTATTTAAAAAGCTTTTGCAACTAAATGACTACATTTTGCTCTTAATCAGACAGATGGAATGCCTTGGGACAGCAGTTGACAAATGTTGATGCGAAGTTATTGTAAGCTTCAACCAAGTCAGGTTCTTGGTCACATATGTACGTAGAATTGAGAGTTGTTATTGATGATGCTGAGCTGAATCTCTCAAATGTGCTAATGCATAATGGTCCATATTCTTCTATATTACCGAATTCTTCAATAACAACAGTAGCTGAGATTTCATTTATGAGGTGAAAAACCAAAAAGAGGTGAAAAACCAAAAAGAGGTGAAAAACTGTAAGCAAAGAAAAGCTGTTGGAGAAAAACATAATAAAACTAGTGCATATGAGGTAAACATGCAAAACAATTTAGGTAGGCTACTAACAAAAACAAAACTTGCAGTTTGCAATCACTACTTATATAATATACCTGCAGTTTACAATCTGTGTAGTTTACAAAAACAAAACCTGAATTGATGTAGGTGTGAAAAAAGTTAAAGAAGCTTATTGGAAATAAATCCAGGTTAGGGAATTGGAAAGAAACAATTGAGTTTTAAGCCATAACATACCAAAAAAATACGTGCAACTATTTATACGTAACTCATTACCAAAGATGCACTTGTTTTAAGACATAAGATAGCAAATTAAATCTAGGTAAACAAGGAAAAAAATTCCATATGTAAACCAAAGCAAAAGCATATGAACAAAGAAAAGCATGTAAACAAATATTATATTTAAGACATAATATACCCCATAACCTACATAAATCGATTTTTTTTAATTTTCTTGTATTTGTCCAATCTTGCACCAAATTGACAACTTCGCTCAAAGAATTTAGGCAGATCATAAAGGTTTAAATGATTTATGTAGATTTATGGAAAGGTTGAAGAAAACATTAGGAGGAGATGCCATAAACTATAGGGAAGAAGATCCCTAGGGCAGGAGATGCCAAAAACCATAGGGCACACAATCAACCTAGTTGTCGAGCTAATGGGGTTGTAGGACCAGATCGGTTAGAGACGACGGCCTCAAGCTTGAGCAAAACACTTGCCCCTTCTTCCCGTGGCCAAGAAACCTCAAGGAGGAAGACTCACGACGCTGCAGAGGAAGAAAATTAGCGGCACTGCAGTGGAAGGAGAGAAGGGCGTGAGAGAGGGAAGAAAACTGAAAGGAAAAGAAGAGAAAAAAAATCGAAGGAGGCGATAGAAACCTCAAGCTTGTGCGTCGTCGGGCAGAGGGGGAGGCGCTAATGCGTCGTCGAGCAGAGGGGAGGCACTGGTGCGTCATCGAGCAGAGGGGGAGGCGCTTGCATCGTCGGGCAGAAGGGAGGGGAGGCGTTGTGCGTCGGGCCGGATAGAGTGCAGAGGCGTAGGGGAGATTGAATTGGTTAAGTGTGGATTTAGGGTTTCAATGATTAGTTTAAAAATAAATATAAATCAGTTAATTTATTAATAAAGGAAAAAAAATATTTTAATTGATACAAATTTATTATTTCAGTATACAAACTTATGAATTTTATTTTATAACTTATTACTTCATCGAATATTTATTACTTCGGTATACAAACTTATTACTTCATCGAATATTTAATTGATACAAAATTTTAAAATCTAATTTAAAAATTATATAATTTTTAAATTCTAATTTAAAACTTATTTAAATTTTAAATTAGATAATTTAAATCTAATTTTTTTCTTAAATAATTCAAAATTATCCCTGCAAATATTTTTAAAATTCAAAAAAATTATTCTAAAATTTTTCATAAAGTTATTTCTAATTTTAACTCATATTTATAGTATTTTTATATATGTGTATATATATATATTTGTATGTATATATATATTTGTATGTATATATATATGTATTAATTTTATTTTATTTTAACAGAACTTGCTAAAATTTTATTATTATAGATACTAAAAAAATACTCAAAGAAAAGCGTTGTCTTTGATCTAAAAAAAAAGTCCAATAGACAACGCGTATTTGAAAGTGTTGTCTTTAATAAGAAATAAAAAAACATAGACAACGGTTTTCACCAAAAGCGTTGTTAAAAAAAAAGACAACGCTTTTTAAAAAAAATGTTGTCTTTCAAGTGTTGTGAAATCATAATTTTCTTGTAGTGGCTAATCTGATCGGAAGCCCGGTCGGGTCAAGACTCGGTCGGGCAAAGACAATCGGGCGTGCTAGATGTCAATTTAGCCCGAGAGATCAGAGTTTGAGGTTGCTCAAGCTGGGTCTGGTCGCCGGTAGCCGGTCGGACGTCCCCTGTAACGCTCCGAAATTTCCCATATGAAATATTAGGAAATATATAAATTCATGAATATGAAATATGGTGAAATTCATGAAATAGTATCATGAAATGTTATGAAATATTATGAATTCATAAATATGAAATATTATGGAATTCATGAAATAGTATCATGAAATATTATGAAATATTATGAATTCATAAATATGAAATATTATGGAATTCATGAAATAGTATCATGAAATGTTATGAAATATTATGAATTCATAAATATGCAATATTATTGAATTCATGAAATATTATTATCATGAAATATTATGTGAATAATATTTATAAAATATTATGTAAATAATGTTATGAATTCAGGAAAAATATTAGAAAATATTATGAATTCATAAACATGAAATATTATGAAATTTCATGATGGGCTTGGCTTAATGGGCTTTGATATGGATTAGTGCAAAAGGTGATAAAAAGGAGGGGGCAAGGATTGAACCTTGAACCTCCTAGTTGCACTCTCCATGTCTTAACCACTACACCAAGCATTGTTTCTTGTTGAGAGGATGAGAAACATGCTTGTTAAGTGTGTAAGAGTGAAGAGACATGTCTTTTCATGAGAAAAGTATAAATAAGGGGAAGTTGGAGTAACTTCCTTCTCTTCTTTTCTTCTTCCTCTTCACTCTTCCCCACCGAGACCCTCTCCCCCTCTCCTTCTCATTTTCGAAAATCAAGTCTAGGGTTCTAGCCCTAGAAAAGTTGGAAGGAAGAAGACCTTTGAAGGTTCTTGCCACTACTAAGTCTAAGGAGCCCTAGAGAAGATTCGGAAAGGATTTTCACTTGCCCTACAAATCTAGGGTACCCTACGGAGTAAGAGAAAGAGAAATCCAAGCGAAAGGATGTAAGTATCCTCTCGCCTGTGGCATAATCGCTATTGAATGTTTGCTTGTTTTGTTCTTTGGAAAATTCACAAGAACTTCCCTAGTGGAAGTTTCGGCCACTCCTTGTAAGGGGGTCCAAGAGAAGGCTTTTGATCATACTTTGATGCATGCTAGTACCCCTAGGAACTTTATACTCATATGTGATGTTTCCAAATTTTTGGAAAAACAAAAGTTAGGGTTTGGTACCCTACAAAGTTTCGGCCACCACCCACTTATGGGCTTTGGTTGCTTCTTGATGCATGAGGATATCCCTAGGAACTTAGGGTATGAATTTATGTTATTTTTCCATCATGTGTGATAACAAGAATTAGGGTTTTAGTGCCCTACAACTTTCGGCCAAGCATGATAGAAATTAGGGTTTGGGGATTTTATGATTTTCTATAATGGATTCATGCTTAGGAATGTAGATCAAGTGTTTGAATATATGTTTGTATGAATATTTGATACTCCTACCCTATGAAACTAGGGTTAGGGTTTAGATGGGTTTCAGCCAAGACCTAGGAATTAGGGTTAGTGAGGATTGAATTATCACATAATGTATCCATGCTTAGTATATTGTATGATAGTGTATACAAGGTGTTGTATAGATGGTTGTGTGAATATTTCATTGCCAAAAATTGAACTTGCCCTATCATAGGACTTTCGGCCAAGGCATAGACTTTAGGGTTTGTGAAAATTAATTATCCTATGATATATGTTTATGGTTGGGGATAATCATATGTATATGTATGTGGTGTTAAATAGAAGGGTTGATATGTAAACCTTAAATTGTTAGCATGCTATGATATGTTTATGTATGAGGTGTTTGAATAAATGTATGTGTGAATGATTAATGCAAAAGTCCTGATATTTCCCTACTCTTGATGTTTCGGCCCAACCCACTAGGACTAGGGTTTGTAAAGGTCAAACTACCCTATGATATATGTTTATGGTTGGGGATGATCATATGTGTATGTATGTAGTGTTAAATGGAATGGTTGATAAGGAAACCTTAATTGTTAGCATGCTTTGATATGTTTATGTATGAGGTGTTTAAATGAGATGTCTGATTGAAATCTTAATTGATAGCATGCTACCACTTCCTACGATATGAGTATGACCTATGTGACCAAAGCTTGTCAGGTCTAAGGTAGGTTAAGTGGTTGAAATATGATGTATGTATAAACATGTATGAAATATGATGTATGTATGAGCATGCCTTATAGCCCATGGGGCACACTTATGAAATTGCATGTGATATGTTAAAATGCTTGAAGGGATACTCAAATAGTATGGGATCAAGAGCACCCGAATGTGTGGTGTGTCCCTAGGGGATCAAGAGCACCCTTGAAGAGTGGTGTGTCCCATAAGAGTAAATATGGAGTATTCCTTAGCATATATGTAACAGCATGATAAGTATTTTACTTTTAAGTTGTGTACCCGACTCGGAAGGGGGTCGTTAAACAAATCCGGGGTGCATGTTAACGTGGCTCCGGTAGGACGGAAGGGTCCTGCTCTAATGACTTGGTGGCTCGCTACCCCAATTCATTAGGGAACGCGCAATAGTTCCGCGCGATAGTTGGTACACAACAGGGCCCAATATGATATGGATGTATTTTTAAGTAATACCATTATGGAAATGTTTTGAAAACATTCATTGAAAATATTTGTAATATGTGAAGAGTATGCTTGAGGTACTTGATACTGCATGTTAGAAACTTGGATGTTTAATATGCTTTGATGAACTCATGCTTATGATTTATTATGTGTACATGTTATGTTCTTTCGTACGGATTTTGCGAGTAGGACAGGATCCTTACTAAGCATTTATGCTTACTAGTTTATGTGTTGTCTTATGCTGCAGATAACACTTAAATGGAAGGAAGAGGCAGGAGGCTGAAGATGTGTGGGGTGGTGGCTCGGGAAAGAATGATCCTATATCTACTTAATGTGTCTATGTTTATGTTCCCTGACAATAAGTGTTGGTGATTAAGATTGACCTAGCATGACAATGTTTACCTTTAGAAGTCTTTTATATTTGATTATGTTATGAGTTACATTACTGGTGAATTTATCGTGTTGTAGAATGACTTTGATAGTTAAACAAGCATGCTTAGTCCTTAACCCTTGCTTTATTGTTTTAATGTCATGCTAGAAGATAGAAAAAAAAAATATTACTATATGATTGAATGTACGTAACCCCGCCCCGAGAGTAGATATAAGGGCGGGCGTTACAGGTTGGTATCAGAGCCAAGTTGGTCAGATATTACTATATCTGTAACGCCCGCCCTTATATCTACTCTCGGGGCGGGGTTACGTACATTCAATCATATAGTAATATTTTTTTTTTCTATCTTCTAGCATGACATTAGAACAATAAAGCAAGGGCTAAGGACTAAGCATGCTTGTTTAACTATCAAAGTCATTCTACAATATGATAGATTCACCAGTATTGTAACTCATAACATAATCAAATATAAAAGACTTCTAAAGGTAAACATCGTCATGCCAGGTCAATCTTAATCACCAACACTTATTGTCAGGGAACATAAACATAGGCACATTAAGTAGATACTTGTTTAACTATCAACAAGTAACGCATAGGCACCTTTCAAGGTTCAAGGTTCAATCCCTGCTTCCTCCCTTCTATATTTCCTTTTTATCACATTTTGCACTAATCCAAGCCCATTAAGCCAAGCCCATCATGAAATCTCATAATATTAATTATATTCCATGAATTCATATATTTCATAATATTTCATGATAATATTTCATGAATTCCATAATATTTCATATTTATGAATTCATAATATTTCATAATATTTCATGATACTATTTCATGAATTCCATAATATTTCATATTTATGAATTCATAATATTTCATAATATTTCATGATACTATTTCATGAATTCCATAATATTTCATATTTATGAATTCATAATATTTCATAATATTTCATGATACTATTTCATGAATTCCATAATACTTCATATTTATGAATTCATAATATTTCATAATATTTCATGATACTATTTCATGAATTCCATAATATTTCATATTTACGAATTCATAATATTTCATAATATTTCATGATACTATTTCATGAATTTCACCATATTCATATTCATGAATTTATATATTTCCTAATATTTCATATGGGAAATTTCGGGGCGTTACAATCCTCCCTACCTTATAAAAAGTTCGTCCCGAACTTTAAAATAATTCCGGATACTTCAATCGTATTGCCTCCTCTCGTTCCCACGTGGCTTCTTCGAATCGTTCGTTCCTCCCCAGAACCTTTACTAAGGGTACTTCCTTGTTCCTTAGCTTTTTGACTTCCCGGTCTATGATCTGAACAGGTCATCTATCCGGGGTAGAGGGTACCTATTCTTGATAGTCACATTATTCAGTGCCCGATAGTCGATACACATTCGCATCGACCCATCCTTCTTTTCTTTTACAAACAGTACGGGAGCTCCCCAGGGGGAATGACTAGGGCGGATGAGTCCCTTGTCAAGAAGCTCTTGTGACTGCCCTTGTAATTTCTTTAATTCCGTCGGCGCCATACGGTATGGTGCCTTAGAAATGGGGTTAGTACCAGGAACTAACTCAATTGCAAATTCTATATCTCTTTCAGGTGCTAACCCTGGTAAGTCATCGGGAAATACCTCTGGGTAATTGCATACTACTTTGACGTCTTCTAGCTTCGGGCCCTCTGTAGGACTGGTATCAACCACACGAGCTAGAAATCCCGAGCATCCCTTTTCTAACATCTTCCTTGCTTTCAGAGCCGACAAGAATTTACTTGTCCTCTTCTTCTGCTCTCCGATAAATTCAAACAGAATTTTCACCTCAGGTCGGAAGATAACTCTTCGTTTACGGCACTCAATAGAGGCGCCATATTTGTTCAAGAAATCCATGCCCAATATCACATCATAATCTGACATATCTAGCACTATCAGATCGCAGTAAAGTTCCCTATCTGCGATTCTGATTGGTGCGGCCCGTAGCATTTGGGTAGAGGGCATCACCTCACCCGAGGGCAGTGTTGTCAGAAATTTACAGTCTAAATCTTGTAGTGACATATTATTTCTTTTGGCATATTGCATAGAGATAAACGAATGCGTTGCCCCAGTGTCAAATAAAGCAGTAGCATACTGACTGTAAATAAATATCTGACCTGTGACAACGGTAGAGGCAGTCGCCACCTCTTCTTTCGTAAGAGAGAAAACCCTGGCGTTTGTCGTGGCAGGCGGGGCTTCTAATCTCCCCTGGCATATATGTGTACCATCTATAGCTGCCTGCATCAGGTGTAACTGGGGAGGAGCACCTTTGTACTGATCATATTGCGGCTGAGGTGCTTTGGCTGCGGCAGGACACTCTCTGGCCATGTGTCCTTCCTTTCCGCAAGTATAGCATCTCCTAGCGCCTAAAAGGCATGTCCCTTGGTGCATCTTCCCACAATTGGCACATTGGGGATATTTAGGCTTCTTGCCTAAATAACCACTGGCAGATTTATCCCCTGGCTTTCTCTTTCCATTTTGGTTCTTCATCCAGTGGGGGTTGCTATTTGGAGGTTTCTGACCTCCCGACTGATCCTGACTCTTGCTGGCGGTCAGTGGTTGGCTCTGTGGGTTCATCTTCTTTAGATAATGCTCAGTAATAAGGGCACTGCTGAACAGCTCCTCTGTGGTCTGGGGCCTATTCACGCCACCAGCTACATTCAGAGCTATCTCGGGCCTAAGCATCTTGAGCATTAATCTGACCCTTTCTTTCTCTGTACTGACCAACTCCGGACATAATCGTGCCAGTCGGTTAAATTGCTTAACGGCATCGTTGACTGAGAGATTTCCCTGCCGGAATTCAGTGAACTCATCAAAGTGCCTGTTTGTGACT
This sequence comes from Boesenbergia rotunda, assembly GCA_024364735.1. NCBI lineage: Eukaryota > Viridiplantae > Streptophyta > Magnoliopsida > Zingiberales > Zingiberaceae > Boesenbergia > Boesenbergia rotunda. The sequence continues at coordinate 67,464 of JAGFNQ010002186.1, read as the reverse complement.
CGCATATTAAAGAATTCCTCCAGAAATTCGGACTCAAAGTCCTTCCACTTCATCTGGTCCACTGACCTTCTAGCCTTTACCCGTTCCCACCACATCCTGGCGTCGCCAGTAAAGCAGAACGAGACACATTTAATTTTCTCATACTCAGGCCAGTCTAATAACTCCACTGTGCTCTCAACTGTCTTGAGCCAGGCCTGAGCATCCCAGGGCTCGCAGGTTGGTATCAGAGCAGGTTTCCCCTCCACCACACACACATCAAGCTTCCTTCTGCCGCTTCCAAGTAAGAAATCCTAACCTCGCTTTATTTTATTTCATGTACAGTAATGATATATATAGAGATGATATATACTTGCATGAGATATAGATGATTTATGCTTGCATAATATAGAGATGATTTATGCTTGCATAACAAATGAAAGTAGTGATAATTCTTATGTTAGTTTAATTATCACCTGTATGATAGACATGGCTAGAAGACGTAGCAATCGGGGTAACGAGACAGTACCCCCACCTGATATGATGCAAGTGATCACAGATCTGCAGCGTCTTTTTATGTAACGACCCGGCCCTGTCTAACTGTTGGCCGTGTCGTTACACTACTACTAGTGGTCTTCCCGCCCCTGGCCAGCGGGTTTTTGCCTTCCTCAGGATTCGAACTCTAGACCTCCAGGCTAAAGTACTAGAGTTTATGAATCCTGATACCAATTGAGCTGTAACGCCCGCCCTTATATCTACTCTCGGGGCGGGGTTACGTACAACTCAATCATATAGTAATATTTTTTTTCTATCTTCTAGCATGACATTAGAACAATAAAGCAAGGGCTAAGGACTAAGCATGCTTGTTTAACTATCAAAGTCATTCTACAATATGATAGATTCACCAGTATTGTAACTCATAACATAATCAAATATAAAAGACTTTTAAAGGTAAACATCGTCATGCCAGGTCAATCTTAATCACCAACACTTATTGTCAGGGAACATAAACATAGGCACATTAAGTAGATATAGGATCATTCTTTCCCGAGCCACCACCCCACACATCTTCAGCCTCCTGTCTCTTCCTTCCATTTAAGTGTTATCTGCAGCATAAGACAACACATAAACTAGTAAGCATAAATGCTTAGTAAGGATCCTGTCCTACTCGCAAAATCCGTACGAAAGAACATAACATGTACACATAATGAGTTCATCAAAGCATGTTAAACATCCAAGTTTCTAACATGCAGTATCAAGTACTTCAAGCATACTCTTCACATATTACAAATATTTTCAAAGAATGTTAATGTGTGGTGTGTCCCTAGGGGATCAAGAGCACCCTTGAAGAGTGGTGTGTCCCATAAGAGTAAATATGGAGTATTCCTTAGCATATATGTAACAGCATGATAAGTATTTTACTTTTAAGTTGTGTACCCGACTCGGAAGGGGGTCGTTAAACAAATCCGGGGTGCATGTTAACGTGGCTCCGGTAGGACGGAAGGGTCCTGCTCTAATGACTTGGTGGCTCGCTACCCCAATTCATTAGGGAACGCGCAATAGTTCCGCGCGATAGTTGGTACACAACAGGGCCCAATATGATATGGATGTATTTTTAAGTAATACCATTATGGAAATGTTTTGAAAACATTCATTGAAAATATTTGTCATATGTGAAGAGTATGCTTGAGGTACTTGATACTGCATGTTAGAAACTTGGATGTTTAATATGCTTTGATGAACTCATGCTTATGATTTATTATGTGTACATGTTATGTTCTTTCGTACGGATTTTGCGAGTAGGACAGGATCCTTACTAAGCATTTATGCTTACTAGTTTATGTGTTGTCTTATGCTGCAGATAACACTTAAATGGAAGGAAGAGGCAGGAGGCTGAAGATGTGTGGGGTGGTGGCTCGGGAAAGAATGATCCTATATCTACTTAATGTGTCTATGTTTATGTTCCCTGACAATAAGTGTTGGTGATTAAGATTGACCTAGCATGACAATGTTTACCTTTAGAAGTCTTTTATATTTGATTATGTTATGAGTTACATTACTGGTGAATTTATCATGTTGTAGAATGACTTTGATAGTTAAACAAGCATGCTTAGTCCTTAGCCCTTGCTTTATTGTTTTAATGTCATGCTAGAAGATAGAAAAAAAAAATATTACTATATGATTGAATGTACGTAACCCCGCCCCGAGAGTAGATATAAGGGCGGGCGTTACATCCCCGACCGGGAGGCTTTAGTTGGGCAAAAGTAAAAGCACATGTCGGGCTCCCTTGAAAAAGACGGTATCAAATGTGTCCAATTGTCCGAGCGGGCATACCCGATCGGCCGGTCAGTTTGGATGCTATTAGGAATAGTTGAACTCGCTCGGGCCACTTGCTCATCCGAGAGCTGAGTGATAGCCGAGTGACCGAGCCTCGCTGAGTGATCAGTCTCGGTCGGCTAGGTAGTCCGTGTGGATCAATCACTGCGCCTAGTAAGATCGGCCTAGGTGACCCCACTGTCTCAGTAGTGTAATCGTGATCAGGCTTTTAAGATCCTCCATATCTTCTCATTATAAGGAAAAGACACCTGCCATAATCATATCCTAGCAGAGCATCAGGCATTAATTGGGATAGAAGTGACAGCCTGAATAGACCCTCAGGAAGATCAAGGCTGCCAAAGGATCAGGGTGTCAGCAGGTAAGTTTTTAATATGACAAGACAGTCTTGACAAGACAGGGGGCTTCCTCCTCCCCTACATAAAGCCCCTTGAGTGCTTTAGAAAAGGGATTCCTGCTGCTGGAATTTTCTTCTCCATCTTTTGTGTTCCTGTTTCGGTCTGACTCTGACCCAACTTTGCCCTGCTAGCCTTTGAGCCCGACCCCGACTCACACGCTGTCATAACTCGAGTCATCTCAGTCCGACCTGGTCATCTGAGCGAGAGCCCTCTCCTGCTGCTGGAATTTTCTTCTCCATCTTTTGTGTTCCCGTTTCGGTCTGACTCTGACCCAACTTTGCCCTGCTAGCCTTTGAGCCTGACCCCGACTCACACACTACCATAACTCGAGTCATCTCAGTCCGACCCAGTTATCTGAGGGAGAGCCCTCTCCACTTGTCAACAGGATCAAATTTGGCATCGTCTATGAGAAACTCCGCCTGATTGAAAGACGAAGATGGGTGACTCCAACAAGGTGACAGTTACACTCTCAGAAGAAGACTTCGAGTTGCTGGTGGCTGCTAAAGCTCAAAAGTTAGCAGCCGAACAGAAGACTGTCGACCGCCCAACTCAAGATGGTCCCTCTGAGGCGGCTATTCGCGCTGGCATAGAAGGCGAAGTTTGCTTGGGTGGTAATCCTCATTTCCCCCTAGTGTTCTTTAGCCCAACGGAGGGTGCCAAATAGTCCGACCCATTGGAAGTCTCCTTTAGCTGAGCAAGACTCAACAAAGGGAAGGCCCCGGTTAGCCAGGCCCCTGCTGAGTGCACCGGATTCCCCTTCTCTAGCCAGCTTCTGGAGGAGACGATTCCCAAGCACTTCTGACTCCTATCTATTCCTGAGTATGGAGGAGTCACATACCCAGAAGAACATTTGATGAAATTTGAGAATGCAGCCCTGCTGCATCAATATACTGATAGCATCAAGTGCCGAGCTTTCCTGACCACCCTGGCCGGGCCCGCTCAACGATGGTTTGACAGACTCCCAGAGGGGTCTGTGCAAGAGTTTGCTGACTTCAATAGGCTCTTCTTACAACATTTTGCAAGCAGCAAGAGACACCACAAGACCAGTCTCAACCTATTCGCCTTCAAGCAAAGCCCTAAGGAGTCCTTACGGGCTCATATCAAAAGATTCAACCAGGTCGCATTGGATGTGCCCACTGCTACCTCGGAGGTATTGATCAACGCCTTCGCCTAGGGCCTGCAAGAAGGAGAGTTCTTCAGATCGCTGATACGCAAACCTTCGAAGGACTTCGAAAGCCTCCTGGGCAAGGCCGTCAAATATGTAGACGTGGAGGAAGCACAAGACGCTCGACGTCAGGAGGTCGGGCCTTCACCTGTGAGTCCTCATAATCAGAAGACCACACCTCCTGGAGGGCTCCTTCGAAGTCCTCGAGCCATGGGGCAGAGACCCGGAGTTGAGCAAGGCATTGTTCAACAAGTGGCCCAGGGATGCCTCCCCAATAGGTGGCAGCCTTATTGTTCTTTGCATAATAGTCATACTCACAGTACCCAGGACTGTTGACAAGTCGGGCGAGGGCAAGCTCACCCTAGCCAAGGAACTCCTCGAGGAGCCTATCAGGGAGGAGCTCGAGGTCGAGGAAGGACGCAGCCAGATAGGTGAGATACAGACACCCAGGTGGCCACCCCCACGGCGCGACAACTATTCCCGACCCCCAGCTCTCCCAAATAGGGAGGAGACAATGAAGGGCAGGCGAATCAACAGAACGCCGTGCAGGGCTCGATTAACGTCATCTCAGGCGGCCCTACTTATGGAGACTCCAACCGAGCCCGGAAGTCTCAGGTGAGGTGCTTGGAGATCCACCAAGTGGGGAACAGTTCTGCCCAAGCCCGAGGACCACATATCAGCTTTGGCCCTCATGACCTACAAGGAATGGAAGTTCCACATGACGATGCACTGGTCATCACAGCTATCATAGATAACTATCAGGTCCACCGAGTCATTGTGGACACTGGTAGTTCAGTCAACATCTTATACAAGAAAGCATTTGACCAGTTGTAGATTGAAGCCAGTGAGTTACAACCTGTAGCCACACCCCTTTTTGGGTTCACGGGGAACGAGGTCCAACCTATCAGTCAGATCAAATTAGCCATCTCACTCGGAGAAGAGTCCCTGAAGAGGACCCGATGGTCAACCTTCTTAATAGTAGATGCACCCTCTGCTTACAATGTCATCCTGGGGCGACCCACGCTCAATGAGTTCAGAGCGGTAGCATCTACTTTCTTCTTAAAGGTGAAGTTCCCCGTTGGTGATCAAGTGGGAGAAGTCAGAGGCGACCAAAAGGTGGCATGTCGATGCTATGTCGATGATGTTCTAACGGAAGTACGGAAGGCATTCCGAGCCCCACCCGCTAGTTGTGACATGGTACAGCCATCTCCTTGGGACAAACTGAGGGAGCAGAAGGAGGAGGTTCAACTCCTTCCCGACCGAGAAGAGACAAAAGTGAAGATAGCACCAGAGCTGGAGCCTAACCTCAAACAACGACTGGTGAAGTGCCTAACCGAGAATCAAGACGTGTTCGCCTGGTCAGCCCAAGATCTGAAAGGTGTAACGACCCGACCCCTTGGCCTCTTGGGCGGCCCAACTAGCGGCCCACTTGGCGGCCAAATCTCATTTGGCGGCCCCTTTGGCGACCTCTTGGGCGGTCGTTACTCACAAGTACTTCCCACCCCTGGCTAGTGGATTTTTGCCTTCCTCAGGATTCGAACTCTAGACCTCCAGGCTAAGTACTAAAGTTTTTGAATCCTGATACCAATTGAGCTAAGGGGCGGCCAAATCTCTCATTTGGCTGCCCCTTTAGGCGACCCTCGGCCCCTTGGGCGGCCAAATCTCATTTGGTGGCCCCTTTGGCGACCCTTGGCCGTGCCGTTACTCACAAGTACTTCCCACCCCTGGCCAATGGATTTTTGCCTTCCTCAGGATTCGAACTCTAGACCTCCAGGATAAGTACTAGAGTTTATGAATCCTGATACCAATTGAGCTATAGCTCACTTGGTTACCAGGATTAGTTAGGAACTCTAGTACTTTAGCCTGGAGGTCTAGAGTTCGAATCCTGGGGAAGGCAAAAACCCGCTGGCCAGGGGCGGGAAGACCAGTAGTAGAGTAACGACACGGCCAACAGTCAGACAGGGCCGGGTCATTACAAAAGGCGTCCGACCGGAGGTCATGGAACACAAGTTGCATGTCTACCCCGACGCCAGGCCAGTGAAGCAGCGGAAGAGGGACTTCAGTCCTGAACATAACAAAATAATTCAGGCTGAGGTGGATAGACTCTTGGAGGCAGGACACATTCTGGAGGTGCAGTTCTCGGTCTGGTTGTCCAATGTGGTGTTGATATCCAAGCCCGAGAACAAGTAGAGGGTTTGCATCGATTTTAGGGACCTCAACAGAGCATATCCCAAGGATTGTTATCCGCTCCCTCAGATTGACCAGATGGTGGATTTTACAACCGGGAGTGAGTTTATCTGCATGCTGGATGCCTACCAAGGATACCACCAAGTGCCACTTTCCCCTAGCGACCAGGAGAAGGTCAGCTTCATCACTTCCGAGGGCACCTACGCGACACAATCATGCCTTTCAGACTTAAAAATGTAGGGGCTACCTATCAAAGGTTGATGAACAAAGTGTTCAAGGAGCAACTAGGAAGGAACATTGAAGTATACGTAGATGACATCCTCATCAAGTCTCTCAAGGCAGCAGACCTAGTAGCAGATGTGGAGGAGACTTGTTGCACTCTGAGAAGGTATGGTCTCAAACTAAATCCGGCCAAGTGTTTGTTGGACCTTGGATGGCTAGAGAGGGAGGAGGGTGTGAATAGACAGACACACAAACTTTTCGCTTCTTTGATCTTTCTGCACTTAAGTTAGCAGCGGAAGAAAACAAGAAGGAAGAAAAAAACAGAAAACAATACAAATGCTAACACAAAGATGTACAAGGTTTGGGGAAAACTTGCCCCTACTCCTTGGCGTGCCTGTGAGGTGGGTAATCCCTTGATCGTCGACAGATCAAGCCCAGGGAATCCGGATAATGCAGTCTCCTTCTCAGTGGAGTAGCCTCTCCACAATCGTCTCAGAGATATACAGATGAATAAGCATAGAGACTCGACAAGAAGCTTACACACAATAGATGCAGTAGGAAGCTTCAAGGAGGAAGGAACACTACACAGACAACACAACAACTACACAGCCAAAACCTCGCAAAGCCCTTCGCTTGTTTTCTGTTTCCTTGTTCGGTCTGCATCGCCAGCCTCTCCTTCTTAATCTTCCTTCTTCCCATCGCCCGGCTTCGTCAGCACCCACTGAACCACAGCCTGCTCCACTGATCTTCACAGAGCGCTCAGTCCATTGAAGACCTCTTCAGCTAAGCCTCAGTCAGTCGCCAGCCGCGCCAGAAGAGGTTGAAACCTGCAAATGGAAAACAAACAAACCTGACCGAAGCGAAAGCCATCCATTGACCTGTTGGTGCAATCAGCACCCAAGTCGAACCTGGGTTTTGATAATGGCAAAGGGTTCAAAAGTTAAGATGTGATCTTTATCTAACATGTTACTTGAGTGTACAGATTGAAGTCCTAGCGAAGGAATGCTAGGCACCTAGCGAAGGACTGCTAGGCATCAAAACCCTAAGACCTGGCGAAGGGCTGCTGGGCACCTAGCAAAGGGTTGCTAGGAGTCGAAGACCAAGCGAAGGATTGCTAGGCACCAGGCGAAGGATTGCTAGGCACCAGGAGAAGGACTGCTTGGTAATGAAGACTTGGCGAAGGATTGCTAGGCACCAGGCGAAGGACTGCTTGGTAACGAAGACCTGGCAAAGGACTGCTAGGCACCTGGAGAAGGACGGCTGAGCAAAAGTCCAACCGGAGGAGCCGGTTGGCAACAGGTAAATTCTCCTGAGAGGAGTAGGTGAGGACGCGTTCCCCATCGAGGGAACAGTAGGCATCGGTTCGACCTAGGGTTCCATTTTGGAGACCCAAAGTCAGAACCAAGACAACTACAGTTGTAAAAATCACTAATATTCATGCTTTATTATGTTTGGTACTAACCTTGGATGCAGGACCGAAGGAACGAGTTTCTGCAGCTCAGAACGCCCTAAAGGAGAAGGGCAGCAGCTGGGTTAGGCGCCCGGGAGGTCCCGGGCGCCCAAGGCCAAGGCCAAATGAGAAGCTTAGCAAGTGTTGCTTCGGAAGCTCACTGGGGCATGCGCCCTCATGCTCCCGGGCGCCCCCATGGTCCCGGGCGCCCCGGATGCCTCGGGCGCCCTGGGTTCAAGCCAACGACGCAACCAAAGTCTATCCAGCCGAGAAGCCAACAGACTAGTTCAACCCGGGCGCCCCCTATGTCCCGGGCGTCCCCATCATCTCCAAGCCCGATCCTAGAGGGATAAGGGCTGACTGAGCTCTGGATAGGGGTTCTCGGATCCAGAGACACGTGGAGGGCACCCCCAACATCCAGGGCTCCCCAGGTGTACTATAAAAGGGGCTCGACCCCCAAGGCTTCTAAACACATTCTTCCAACGCCTCTACGCTCTTCGACTCAAGCGCTCTGCTCCGGAAACCTCCGATCTCGAGATTCAAGCGCCGACGACGACCCTCCGCACCGAAGAACGATCTACATCAGGCGTCGATAACAAAGAGCATAATTGCACTTTTTACTGCACTATTACTGTACAAATTTTTGTAATAACATGCGCGATTATAGAATTGCCCGCAGTAAATGGTCAAGGGTCGTGGGCCTTGGAGAAAGAGCCGATCGCGACTCCAAACCAAGTAAAAAACCTTGTGTTTGCGTTTGTTTTATTTATTTCGGCTGCGTAATTTCTCTCAATCTAATCCGAAACAGTTTTACGATATTCACCCCCCCTCTATCATATTCTCTCGATCCAACAAGTGGTATCAGAGTGGGGAAGCTCAAATTTGGTGCAACCACCAATTTGAGATTTTTTTAGATTTTTTCTTCGAATTTTTTTTTAATCAAATTTGTTTCGTTAATCGAGGTTGGTGCAACACCACTCGATAAAATTTTCTTTTCCCGCACTGCTAATCCAAGACCAAGTCTTGGGACGTTTTTTTCTCTCTTGCTTTTTCAGTAATTCCTAAATGGTCATGCAAGAGGGTTTCAGTACTGCCAGACCACCACTCTTCAGTGGGGAGGATTTCTCCTACTGGAAGAGTAGGATGGAAGTCCACCTGAAATCTCAGGTGGACATGTGGATAATTATCCAATCCGGTTTGGAAATCCCCAGAAATGATGAAGGAGTGACACAATCTTACACTGAATGGGACGCTTCACTCAAAAAGAAAATCAAGGCTGATGCTAAAGCGACCCAAACACTCCAATGCGGCCTAACTAAAGAGGAGCTGAACCGGGTGGGTCCATTCAACAGTGCAAAGGAACTCTGGGGTAAGCTAATTGAATTACACGAAGGAACCTCCGACACCCGAATCAGCAAAAGGGACCTTCTGCTGAACAAGTTGTACACAATCAAGATGAACGACAGCGAATCTGCAGCTTAGCTCCATGCCAGAATTTAGGAGCTGATGAACGGTCTCAACACCATCGGTCACAAGGTAGAGAACCGTGACCTGATCAGGTATGCTCTTAACGCCTTCCCTAGAAATACTTTGTGGGCATCTATGGTAGATGCGCACAAAGTTTCAAGGGATTTATCTAAAATTAAGCTAGATGAATTATTTTCGGAACTCGAATTACATGAACAGACTAACTGCAATCTAGCCGAGAAAGACATTGCTTTTGTTGCAGGTAAAACGGGAAAGATGACCAAGAAGAAACCTCAACCTGCACCCGAGTCTGATTCAGACTCAGACTCAGAAGAAAGCGAAGGAAATCGACCTAAGCTGGTTCGGCTAGCTCGGGACTACTACAAAGAACTAAAAAACCAGACCAATAGAAGGAAAGCTAGACGAAGAAAGGAAAAACCAGCTGAACCTTCGAATGAGAAGAACAAACCAAATGTGACCTGTTACGAATGCAAAAAGAAGGGTCACTATAAGACGGAATGCCCCAATCTAAAGGAAACAAAGAAGACAAGAAAGAAGAAGGCCCTTCAGGCAACATGGGACGAATCCTCGTCCGAAGAAGAAGAAGAGGCCCCACAGTCGAACTTGCTCGCCCTGACTGCCTCAGAAGAAATCGAGACCGAGTCAGAATCAGAGCTGGACGACGGGAAGCTTACATTTTTAGAGGACGGTGAAATCACTGTAAGTGGGTTTTCTAGAAATCAATTAACCGAACTAATCGCCTATCTTTCTCGAGACTTGGCGAAAGCCAAAATCCGAGTCGAATCTCTCCAACAGGAAGTAAAACTCCTGAAAGAGTGAGTTGACTCTGGATCCTTAACTGAGAAGGTTCAAGAAGGAACCTCTACTCAAGTTGAAAAACTTGAGAAAGAGAATTCCTCCTTGAAAACTCAAGTCAAGGACCTCAGAGCAGCCTTAGAACGGTTCACTTCTGGTTCCAAGGGTCTTGACATGATCCTTGGAAAACATAAGTCGGTTCTAAATCGATCCGGACTAGGCTATCGAACCATGTCTAGACATAGATCATACTATGCTATACTGAATCAGTCTAGACCTAAAATTCAGGCATGGGTACCTAAACTGTGCCTGAACAAGCAAACTGGATCAAATCAGTATTGGATCCCGAAGGACAAGATTCACATCTTGCCTAACGATTATCGTGACTTTAGTCCAGGGGGAGCCAAATTGAAAACAATTTTCATAATTAGATGAATATCTTTTCTTGTTTTAAATTGCTTGATTGCTTGTCTATTTAATTTCTGTAATTTACCATGCTTAGACTTAGGACTGGTTAGTTTAAGGACTGAACCAATTAAGTGAAATTTGAACAACATAGTATTGGGTGGCGGTGAGATGATAATACGTTAGGGAAGCCTCTTCTAATAAGGTCAAGTATACATTACTTGATCTCTTTAGACTGGTGGAACTAGCCGAAGCTACCGATCCAAGACCCAAACTAGTTAGACCAGAATTTTTCAAAATGTAATTTTGAAAATAAAATTTCATTAAAAGGCTTTGTCAAGGAAAGAGTTGATGATCCAATAAGGCTATGGCCAAAGAAGGCCCAATGCCTCGCCAAGACCTGGAAGCCGATTTCTGAAATTCAAATTCAAATTATTCTTTGTCAAATTCAAATCTAACACAAATGTTCAGTTAATTGTAGATTCAAACACTCATTTTTCAAAATTAACTTAAAACCAATTGGTTTCAAAAGTAATTTAACTTTTTCAAAATAAATCATGTTTTTTTAAGATAATTCTGTCTACTAAAATCTGTCTCACAAAAACCCATAAGGCTAACGTGATTGGGTCAGGTAACATTGAACTTAAATCTGACTTTATTATTAAAAAGTTCTTTTGATTGAAGACTTTAAATTTAACCTGCTTAGCATAAGTCAATTATGTGATACTGGCTATGTAGTTACCTTTACCAACTCTAACTGCCTGATTAGAAACCTGCAAGACTCAGAAATCATGCTTAAAGGATCTAGGAAAAATAATGTTTACACCATCAACCTACCCTTAGTACCTAAATGCATGTTAACTCAGTTAGAAGAATCAAATCTCTGGCATAGGAGATTAGGTCACACTAATCTAAGATTAATTTCAAAAGTCAGCCAACTTGGCCTGATTAGAGGTATACCTAAAATTAAGAACCTTGAAAACTTAATATGTAAATCATGTAATCAAGGTAAACAAACCAGGTCTAATCACAAACTAGTTCAATCTGATCTAACTCAAACCACGCTTGAGCTCCTGCACCTTGACCTATTTGATTCACATGGAGCCAAGTCACTAAGCGGAAACCGGTACTGTTTAGTAATTGTTGATGATTACTCTAGGTTTACCTGGGTTAGATTTCTAAAGACCAAAGATGAAACCTTAATCCTATTTAATGATTTTTGTAAATTAATTGAGAATCAAAATGATACCAAAATCAAAAGACTTAGGAGTGACCACGGGGGAGAGTTTGGAAATCAACGATTCAAGGAGTTTTGTAAGGTAAATGGGTATATACATGAATTTTCGTGTCCTAGAACCCCCTAGCAAAATGGGATAGTTGAACGAAAAAATAGAACTCTACAGGGAGCCGCTAGGGCTATGCTCAATGAATTCAACTTAGCTAACCAATATTGGGCAGAAGCAATTAGTACGGCTTGTTACATACAAAATAGGGTCCTAATTAACAAACGACACAATAAAACACCCTATGAATTATACTATCATAGACTTCCAAACCTAAACTACCTAAGGGTCTTTGGGTGCAAAGTCCATATCCTAAACACCAAGGACTATCTAGGTAAATTCCAGTCTAAGTCAATCCCAGGCATCTTCTTAGGATATTCAACGACAAGTAGAGCCTATGGGGTTTATAATAAACAAACCAAGAAAATTGAAGAAACAACAAATCTAATATTTGATGAAGAAATTAATTCAAAATCTAATAATCCAGATCTAAATTCATCAAATACTGATCAAGAAGATAATGAACAAACTGTTGAACCTTTAATTAAACCCCTAAATGAACTAACTATTAAACCAACTATTGAGCCAATTGAACCAATACATGAACCAACCCAAGTAGTTGAACCAAATATTGAACTGAACCGACCAGCCGGACCTGAGGCTGAACCAAGTTCCAGAAAAACTAAGAAACCCAGACTCAGTCACCCAACTGATCAAATTGTGGGTGATCCAACCATAGGAGTCAGAACTAGGTCCGCCTATAGGAACCTTAGTCAGATTGCAATGATTTCAAAAATTGAACCTAAGACTATAGAGGAAGCCTTACCTGATCCTGATTGGATCATAGCAATGCAAGAAGAGTTAGCCCAGTTTGAGAGGAACCAAGTTTGGGAATTGGTACCTAAACCTGATGGAAAATCCATTATTGATACTAAGTGGGTGTTTAGGAATAAGCTAAATGATCAAGGAGATCAACCTTCGACTTGTCAGGATACTTGGATTCTGACTACGCTGGTTGTAAATTAGATAGAAAGAGCACAAGTGGAAGCTGCCAACTGTTAGGAAATAGTCTAGTAAGTTGGTGCAGCAGAAAACAACACTGTGTAGCCCTATCCACAACTAAAGCTGAGTATGTTGCCTTAGGAGAGTGTGCAGCACAACTCTTATGGATGATGCATACTCTTAAGGACTTCCAGCTTAACTACACCTAAACTCAAGTCTACATTGACAATATAAGCTCAATTAATCTAACTATAAACCCAATCCAACATTCCAGAACTAAACACATAGAAGTTAAATACCACTTTGTAAGAGATCATGTAGTCAGGGGTGAGATAGTCCTTAAGCATGTAGACTCTAAATCTAACTTAGCTGACATATTCACCAATCCACTACTTGAGTCTAAGTTTAGCTCACTAAGAAGGCAGTTAGGGCTATGCTTGGTATAATAGGTTTAATCTACTTCTGTGGTTCTTGTAAAACTATTTTATTACGTATCAGTTTCTACTCAATTTGAAAACTTTTTTTTTCATTTTTAAAATCAATTTTTTCTCGACTTAGTTTTTTTGTAAAAACTACCTCCTTCAAAACTAGAGTTTTTTCGAAAATGGACTTAGCTTAGGCCCTAACCCTAGAAATGCATGCACCTATAGATCTAGATACTCGGATTCTGACTACGCTGGTTGTAAATTAGATAGAAAGAGCACAAGTAGAAGCTGCCAACTGTTAGGAAATAGTCTAGTAAGTTGGTGCAGCAGAAAACAACACTGTGTAGCCCTATCCACAACTAAAGCTGAGTATGTTGCCTTAGGAGAGTGTGCAGCATAACTCTTATGGATGATGCACACTCTTAAGGACTTCCAGCTTAACTGCACCGAAACTCAAGTCTACATTGACAATATAAGCTCAATTAATCTAACTATAAACCCAATCCAACATTCCAGAACTAAACACATAGAAGTTAAACACCACTTTGTAAGAGATCATGTAGCCAGGGGTGAGATAGTCCTTAAGCATGTAGACTCTAAATCTAACTTAGCTGACATATTCACCAATCCACTACCTGAGTCTGAGTTTAGCTCACTAAGAAGGCAGTTAGGGCTATGCTTGGTAGAATAGGTTTAATCTACTTCTGTGGTTCTTGTAAAACTATTTTATAACGTATCAGTTTCTACTCAATTTGAAAACTTTTTTTTTCATTTTTAAAATCAATTTTTTCTCGACTTAGTTTTTTGTAAAAACTACCTCCTTCAAAACTAGAGTTTTTTCAAAAATGGACTTATCTTAGGCCCTAACCCTAGAAATGCATGCACCTATAGATCTAGAAGTCAACATCTCACAAGCACCTTAGGGTACTTTTGACTGATAACCTAGAATGGGTTGAGATGCTTAGGTCTTTGCCTGAATCAAGATGCTTTAAGTCAGTGCATCTGCAGTAATTGGGGCACTAAATACAAATTAAACAGTAATCAGGTTAAGTGTCAAGCTTAGAAAATCTAACTTGAACAAAACACTTAACTTGACTAACCCTAGCGAAAACTACTGCTGATAACAGTTAGTAAGTAGCTAATTGGGTTAGACAGGACCCGAGCGAGATAATTCAAATTGATTTGGTCCAAATTTATACCTTGAATTGGTTCAGTACAGCACATTATTCTTTTGCTATATTCTTATGCAATTTTTTTTTGCTATATTGCCTTGTTTCTTTTGATATATGGCAAAGGGGGAGAGATTGGAAAGAAGTGAAGGTTTGAAAGTTAAATTTTTTAAGAAATTAATTTTTGTTCAAAATTAAAATTTTCAAAACTTTATCCTTTCTTCAAAAAGTAAAAATATTGTTCAAAATTAAAAATTTTCAAAACATTATCCTTTCTTCAAAAAGTAAAAATTTTGTTCAAAATTAAAAAATTTCAAAACTTTATCCTTTCTTCAAAAAGTAAAATCATCTAAGCTGCTTTCAAAACTGTTTCTAAGTACTTGATCTAAGCTGCTTTTAAAATTGTTTCTAAGTACTTGATCTAAGCTGCTTTCAAAACTATTTCTAAGTACTTGATCTAATCTGCTTTCAAAACTGTGTCTAAGTACTTGACCTAAAATGTTTTTTAAGTACTTATTTTTTCTCTAATAGAAAAGTTCTAAGTATAAAATTTTTAAAGTACTAAAGAGATTGAAATTTTTTTTGTAATAAAAACTTCATAAGATGTTTAGAAAAATGGTCTAAGTGTTGAAAAATCAATTCCATTTTTAGACTTAAGAAATTTTTTCAAATCCCACAAACCGTTGAAAAACCTAGGGGGAGATTCCTTCCAGGGGAGGAAACTAAACTGGTATTTCACCTGTTTATTATTAACTTAACTTTTTGAACCGGGTTGCCATAAATCAAAAAGGGGGAGATTGTTGGTGCAGACAACACCCAAGTCGAATCTGGGTTTTGATAATGGCAAAGGGTTTAAAAGTTAAGATGTGATCTTTATCTAATATGTTATTTGAGTGTACAAATTGAAGTCCTAGCGAAGGAATGCTAGGCACCTAGCGAAGGACTGCTAGGCATCAAAACCCTAAGACCTGGCGAAGGGCTGCTGGGCACCTAGCGAAGGGTTGCTAGGAGTCGAAGACCTAGCGAAGGATTGCTAGGCACCAGGCGAAGGACTGCTTGATAACGAAGACTTGGCGAAGGATTGCTAGGCACCAAGCGAAGGACTGCTTGGTAACGAAGACCAGGCAAAGGACTGCTAGGCACCTGGCGAAGAACGGCTGGGCAAAAGTCCAACTGGAGGAGCCGGTTGGCAACAGGTAAATTCTCCTGAGAGGAGAATTTACGCATTCCCCGTCGAGGGAACAGTAGGCGTTGGTTCAACCTAGGGTTCCATTTTGGAGACCCAAAGTCAGAACCAAGACAACTATGGCTGTAAAAATCACTAATATTCTTGCTTTATTATGTTTGGTACTAACTCTAGATGCAGGACCGAATGAACGAGTTTCTGCAGCTCAGAACGCCCTAAAGGAGAAGGGCAGCAGCTGGGTTAGGCGCCTGGGAGGTCCCGGGCGCCCAAGGCCAAGGCCAAACGAGAAGTTTAGCAAGAGTTGCTTCGGAAGCTAACTGGGGCAGGCGCCCTCAAGCTCCCGGGCGCCCCCATGGTTCCTGGCGCCCCGGATGCCTCGGGCGCCCTGGGTTCAAGCTAACGACGCAAACAAAGTCTATCCAGCCGAGAAGCCAGTAGACTGGTTCAACCCGGGCGCCCCCTGTGTCCCGGGCGCCCCTGTCAGCTCCGAGCCCGATCCTAGAGGGATAAGGGCTGACCGAGCTCTGGATAGGGGTTCTCGGATCCAGAGACACGTGGAGGGCGCCCCCGGTGTACTATAAAAGGGGCTCGACCCCCAAGGCTTCTAATCACATTCTTCCAACGCCTCTACGCTCTTCGACTCAAGCGCTCTGCTCCGGAAACCTCCGATCTCAAGATTCAAGCGCCGACGATAACCCTCCGCACCGAAGAACGATCTACATCGGGCGTCGATAACACAGAGCATAATTGTACTTTTTACTGCACTATTACTGTACAAATTTTTATAATAACTTGCGCGATTATAGAATTGCCCACAATAAATGGTCAAGGACCGTGGGCCTTGGAGTAGGAGCCGACCGCGACTCCGAACAAAGTAAAAAATCTTATGTTCGCGTTTGTTTTATTTATTTCCACTGCGTAATTTCTCTTAATCTAATCCGAAACGATTTTATGATATTCACCCCCCCCTCTATCGTATTCTCTCGATCCATCATGACCCTCCTTCTTGGTTTGTGTCATCCCTGTATCACCAGCATACTAATCAAAGGATTTGCACAGCAAATCAAAAGGAATCAGCAGGTATCAGAAAGAAACCAGAGCGAAATTAGACGTCTGACAATGATTCAAATTAAAGTTATCAGACACTGATCGGTCACCCTGACCGATCAGTTACCCTTCTGACCGATCAGATCACTTCCTGATCGATCCAGTAACAATCTGATCGGTCACCCTGACCGATCAGAGATTGGGGATCGGTCCCTAGACCGATCCACCAGCTCAATGGAATTTCAAGCCACCTCTACAAGTTCCCTGACCTGATCGGTCACCTGACCGATCAGGTTGTGCCCTGATCGGTCACAGTGACTGATCAGGTCACCTCTGGACAGATCCTGATCGGTCCAAGAGGGCCCTGATCGGCCACCTTGACCGATCAGGGTTTTCTCCAGAACCTACTGATCTTTATCTGATCGTTCACCAGAACAATCAAAAACCATACAGAATGTTTCTGTTCACTTTCTGATCGTTCACCAGAACGATCAGACTCCCTGGATTGGTCACCAGACCGATCTATTAACAAGGGAGTTGGTGCCAACTTCTGATCGGACTCCAGACCGATCCAGACACTTGGCTGACTCATGCTCAGTCACCCGGACCAAGACTTTATACCCAGCTTCACCCACCAGGAATTTGTTCAACCTAGCTTCCCTCGCTAGGACCTGGCTTCACTCAGCAGGGTTTCCTTCACCTAGCTTCACTCGCTAGGAACCGGCTTCACTCACCGGGGTTTCCATCACCGGCTTCACTCACCGGGACCCGGTTTCACTCACCGAGGTTTCTATCACCAGGCTTCACTCACCAGGACTGTGTTCAACATAGCTTCACTCACTAGGACTCGGCTGTAGGACCGGTGCCGTCGATAGAGGGGGGGTGAATATCGACCGTGAAAAACTCTCGTGGAAGCTTCGTAGAAAAACTCGGATCGTTCTGAACATAGAACGTTAGTAGCACAGCGGAAAAGTAAATAAACAAAATAAAAGCAATACACAGGGACACAGCGGGATTTATTTACTTGGTTCCCAACCCCCCAGGGTCAGTACGTCCAAGGCCTATGTACTCGGCGTGAGTCCACTATTAGTCTCCTTTCCAGAATTTTCAGAGGCGGAGAAAACCCGTCCTACAGTGTAGAAGTACAAGCACAAGTACAGAAAATTAAGTACGAAAAATTAAATGCAAACCGAACAAAACAAAGTTGAAGCTCGGCCGATCTGGACCTCCGATGTGTCGCGCACTCCCTCTTGGAGCCTCCCATTCGTAGTGCCTCGTCTTTAGCGCGTTGTCATTGGTCAGAGTGATCAAAATGGTACTTAGCAGGTGTTGTTGAAGCAGAGGGGTCGAAGCCCCTTATATAGCACTCCTGGGGGCGCCCTGGACGCTGGGGGCGCCCCGATAAACCCGGTCAAACCTTATCCCTGCGTCGACCTCTCCGCCGCTAATAAAACCTTTGACCAGGGCACCCCGGACCTCCCGTGCGCCCTCATGATGGCTTATCTGTGTTTCAAATTCGAAACTGCAACTACAGCTTTGAACCAGGGCGCCCCGGACGCTCCGGGCGCCCCGCTTGACACCTATTCTGCCTTCAACACTTTACTGCCACTTTTTCTTCTTTGTTTTGGGCGCCCCCAACATTGGGGGTGCCCTGGATGATGGGAGTGCCCCCACTGATAGGGGCGCCCTACTTCAGGGCTTCCAGCAGCTTGCTTTGTCTTCCAATCTTGGTACCTGCAAGATATACAAACACAAAGCATAGATACATATAATATTAGCCGTAAGGACTTGGTTCTGACTTCGGATTTCCACGAAACCCTAGGTCAAACCGGCACAAGTTCCCATCCCCGAGAACTCACCCTTCACCTACTCCTTTCAGGAGACGGTTGCCACCCAGCCCTTCGGGTGGACTTTTGCTTAGCTTTCGATACTTCCGGACCTCGAGACGCCCAAACCTTGAACCATCTCTACTCCTGTCCTTAGTCATCGCTCAGCTAAGTTTCTCAGTCCCTTGGACCAAGACTTCATTCCCTAGAAGTCCTTCGCCAGGTGCCTAGCAGTCCTTCGCCAGGTCTTCATTCCCTAGCAGTCCGTCGCCAGGTGCCTAGCAGCCCTTCGCTAGGTCTTAGGGTTTCAATACCTAGCAGCCCTTCGCTAGGTGCCTAGCAGCCCTTCTCTAGGTCTTAGAGTTTCGATTCCTAGGTTAACTAGGACTTTTCTTCAACTTAGGTTACTTCTCCTTTGCTTCCCTTTGTCTGTTCAATGTATCACTGACTTAAGTATATTGTCAAACATTAAAACACTTAAAGGAGAACATCATTGATGCAATTTGCACCAACAATCTCCCCCTTTTTGATGTTTGACAATAACTTAAGTTAGATTGGTTGAAGGGGCTAACTTACTATCCTTGGAAAAAAACAAAAAAATGATATAAGTTTTGAAACTATATTTTTTATCTTTGGGAGAAAAAAAATTTTCTTAACTTAAGCGCACCTCTCCCCCTTTGTCATACATCAAAAACTTTAAGAAAATACTTGCACCAACAATGAAAACTTTTAGTTCTTTTTGAAAATACTTAGTGCAAAATTTTTGAAAGCTTGCATTTTGAAAAATATAAGGACCTTTGAAAAATGTATTGAATTTTTTGAAAAATTAAGTACTTTTGGAAAATGCATAATTTTTGAAAGAATGCTATTTTGGAAAATATAAATATTATGCATATTTTGCAAGTACTAACTATTTTTGAAAAAGATGAGATTTTGAAAAATATAAGTAATTTTTGAAACATAATATTTTACTTAACTAGGTCTCTTTTCCAGTCTGACACAATCCTAAGAATCCTTGTTGACCACAAGGATATTTTCCTAAGTGTCCTGGAATTCTTCAAACTCAAGTAATTATTAACAAAATTTTGACAAAAAAACAAAAATGATAGTACTTTTGAAAATATCTGCTAGTGGATTTTGAAAAACGTGTGAACTTTTGAAGACCCAATATTTTACTTGACTTGGTTTATCTTCCAGTCTGACACCATCCTGGGAAACCTTGTTGACTACAAGGACATTTCCTAAGTGTCTTGGAAATTCTCCAACACAAGTAAACATTATTTCAAAAATAATTTCATAAGTTACACAAATAAATAGAATAATAGTATTTTGTAAGACATAGATTTTTAGCAAGATTTTGAAGATATGAAAACATGTTATTAAATAATTCTTTTAATTTGACCTCCCCCTAAACTTGACTCAGTCCTGGGAAGCTTGTTGACTATAAGTACTCTTCCTCTGAGTCTTAAGGTTTGATTCAGATTAAATATTTAACAAAAAAAATGAATAATTACCAAAAAAAAACTTTTCTGAAATTCTTCTTTTGACTCAGACTCCCCCTAAATTTGACACATCCTAGGAGTCCTTGAAAATCATGAAGTGGACTTTTCCTCTGTGTCTTTAGGGTTTATCAAAGTCAAAGAAATAGGTAAATTTTTGAACATATAATTTTTACAACATAAACCCCTTTTTGAAAACACAAGTAATAATGATTTAAAGCACAGTTTTTGAAAAGTATTTTTCAAATGATAGTAATGTTTAAAATGCAATTTTTGAAAACCATTAAAAAAATGAAAAGCACTCCCCCTGTACCCGATACCGTTTGACTCTATCTAAGTGCCTTAAGGAACTTTAGTGTTGTCCTAAGAGGCTTGTGTCTAATTGTGTGAGTCAAACAATTTTCAAAAGAATATAATTTTTTGAAAGCATGTACTGTATTGGCAATCAAACAAGCATGAAATCCATACAAACATTATTATGTTGAAGCACTATTTTGAAAATATATTTTTAGGAAAATATTCTAACAATTTTGAAAAATATTTTTCAATTCATTAGTCCTTAACATCTCACCCATTTTAGATGTATCAATACAACAAGCATGGTTGCCTTATAGGTCTATTGTGAGATGCTTGAATCTTTTTTCTTAATTTATTATTAACTCTAAGATTTAATTGAAGCTTGTGTTAGATTTGAATTTGACAAGAAATAACTTGAATTTGAATTTCAAAAATTGGCTTCCAGGTCTTGGCGAGGCACTAGGCCTTCTTTGGCCGTAGCCTTATTGGATCATCAACCCTTTCCTTGACAAAGCCTTTTAATGAAATTTCATTTTCAAAATCACTTTTTGAAAAATTCTGGTCTAACTAGTTTAGGTCTTGGATCGGTAGCTTCGGCTAGTTTCGTCAGTCTAAAGAGACCAAGTAGAGTATAATTGACCTTATTAGAATTGGCTTCCCTAACGTACTATCATCTCACCGCCACTCAATACTAGGTTGATCAAGTTTCAATTATTCTTTTTTCTATAGCCGTTCTAATATATGCATAAAATTTAAATATGAATGACATGTCATATATTTAAAATAAGTAACAAATGCATGGCATGACAATTATGCATGAGTCAAACAATTCAAATCATTTTATTTAAGTTTCTAAAAATATATCAAATTCCCGATTTGATACATGTCGTGTGAACCCACGAATATGCCAACCCACTTTGACATATTTAATGTTATTAATTTTAATTGTTACAGTTTGGGTAAAATTTTATTTCAGTTTGAGTTTAAGTTATTTAAGATTTTAGTTGGATTTAGGTTAATTAAGAATTAATTGCAGTTAGAAATTAATTGATATTGAATTAATTTAAGTTGAATTTAATTTAGATTTAAATTGAATTTAATTGATTCAATTAAATTTATTTGACTTAATTAATTGAATTAATTTTAAGTTTGAATTAATTTATTTGAATTAATTTAAGTTAAATTAATTAAGATTTAATTCGAATTAAGTTGAATTCATTAAGATTTAATTTGAAATAATATAATTTAACTTGAATTTAATTTAATTTGAATTTAATTTAATTTGAATCTAATTTAATTATAATTTAATTTAATTTGAATTTAATTTTATTTGAATTTGAATTTAATTTAATTTAATTTAATTTGAATTTAATTAAGATTTAATTTGAATATAATTAATATTTAATTTGAATTTTATTAAGATTTAATTGAGATTTAATTTGAATTTAATTAAGATTTAATTCGAATTTAATTATGATTTAATTATGATTTAATTTCAATTTAATTAAGATTTAATTTTAATTTAATTAATATTTAATTAAGATTTAATTTGAATTTAATTAAGATTTAATTCTAAATTAATATTTAATTTGAATTTAATTAATGTTTAATTCTAAATTAAGATTTAATTCGAATTTAAGATTTAATTTGAATTTAAATAATTAAGTTTGAAATGATTAATTAATAATTGTGGATTTAAATTCATCATTTTCATTATTTCGAAAATTTCTTCTTTATCTTTATCTATCTTTTCATGTTTTTCTAATAATTTTGATTTATTTGAATTTTTGTAATTTTTATTGACTATGCCCTTTATCTTAGAAAATTCTATGTCCTACTCAGGATTAAATCTTTCAATATCCTCAATGTAGGTGGAGTAAAGTGGGCCAGTAGTTAATTTTTCAGGATTATCTAAGGGAATAATTAAATTATTATCTAAAGAGATATCATCTTCAGAGTTATCCTTAGAATTATCTTTAGAATTATCCTTATTATCCTCAGAATTATCCTTAGAATTATCTTTAGAATTATCTTTATTATCCTCAGAATTATCCTTAGAATTATCTTTAGAATTATCCTTATAATTTTCAATTTTAAATTCATAACTATCTAAAGGATTTTCAAATTTGGGTTCAGGTTTGTACAAAGGGTTTTCAAATTTGAATTCATAATTATCTAAGATATTTTTAGATTTTAATTCAGAATTAAAATTAAGATTAATTTCGAAATTATCATCAAGAATTTTAACATTATCTGATTTAATTTCAGGAGTACCAGTAGTATCACCAGATCTAATTTTAGAATTAATTCAGTAATTTTTGAATTAACATTAAAAATTAAACAGTTAATTTATGATATTTTAACATTATTTACACTTTCTAATTGATCATTCAGAATATTGATTTGCCTACTTACACAGTTTAATTTTTCAGTAACATTATCTAAACAATTTACATAAGAAAGTGCAGGAGATTTGAAAATTTTCGGAACATAAATCTTACGTACCTTGGTCGGACACTTATTTTTGTAGTGTCTGTACTTCTCGCATTTGAAACATCTGATGTGGCTTTTTATCTCTCAGGACTCCTGGCGCTGGTGCCTCCTTTACCGCCGATGATGAACGATTTTTACGAGTAGGGCACTGATTTTTATAGTGTCCTCTCTCCCTACATGTGAAGCATATAAGATGGAATTTAAAATTTGACATTTAAAATTAAATTATACCTGATTCACCCCTGGGCTCCCCCTCAACTCCTGGCGTCGTTGCTCCGTCGACGGTTAGTCCGGTAAGGAGCGGCTCGGCTCTGATACCAATTGTAGGACCGGTGCCGTCGATAGAGGGGGGGTGAATATTGACCGTGAAAAACTCTCGCGGAAACTTCATAGAAAAACTCGGATCGTTCTGAACTTAGAACATTAGTAGCACAGCGGAAAAGTAAATAAACAAAATAAAAGCAATACACAGGGACACAGCGGGATTTATTTACTTGGTTCCCAACCCCCCAGGGTCACTACGTCCAAGGCCTATGTACTCGGTGTGAGTCCACTATTGGTCTCTTTTCCGGAATTTCCGGAGGCGGAGAAAACCCGTCTTACAGTGTAGAAGTACAAGCACAAGTATAGAAAATTAAGTACGGAAAATTAAATGCAAACCGAACAAAACAAAGTTGAAGCTCGGCCGATCTGGACCTCCGAAGTGCCGCGCACTACCTCATGGAGCCTCCCGATCGTAGAGCCTCGTCTTTAGCGGGTTGTCGTCGGTCAGAGTGATCAGAATGGTACTTAGCAGGTGTTGTTGAAGCAGAGGGGTTGAAGCCCCTTATATAGCACTCCTGGGGGTGCCCCGATAAACCCGGTTAAACCTTATCCCTGCATCGACCTCTCCGCAGCTGATAAAACCTTTGACCAGGGCACCCTGGACCTCCCGGGTGCCCTCATGATGGCTTATCTGTGTTTCGGATTCGAAACTGCAACTACAACTTTGAACCAGGGCGCCCCGGACGCTCCGGGCGCCCCGCTTGACACCTATTCTGCCTTCAACACTTTATTGCCACTTTTTCTTCTTTGTTTTGGGCGCCCCCAACACTGGGGGCACCCTAGATGATGGGGGCGCCCCCACTGATGGGGGCGCCCTGCTTTAGGGCTTCCAGCAGCTTGCTTTGTCTTCCAATCTTGGTACCTACAAGATATATAAACACAAAGCATAGATACATATAATATTAGCTGTAAGGACTTGGTTCTGACTTCGGATTTCCACGAAACCCTCGGTCGAACCGGCACAAGTTCCCATCCCCGAGAACTTGCCCTTCACCTACTCCTTTCAGGAGACGGTTGCCACCCAGCCCTTCGGGTGGACTTTTGCTTATCTTTCGATACTTCCGGACCTCGAGATGCCCAATCCCTGACCCATCTCTACTCCTGTCCTTAGTCATCGCTCAGCTAAGTTGCTCAGTCCCTTGGACCAAGACCTCATTCCCTAGCAGTCCTTCACCAGGTGCCTAGCAGTCCTTTGCCAGGTCTTCATTCTCTAGCAGTCCTTCGCCCGGTGCCTAGTAGCCCTTCGCTAGGTCTTCTATGCCTAGCAGCCCTTCGCTAGGTCTTCTATGCCTAGCACCCCTTCGCTAGGTCTTCTATTCCTAGCAGCCCTTCGCTAGGTGCCTAGCAACCCTTCGCTAGGTCTTAGGGTTTCAATACCTAGCAGTCCTTCGCTAGGTGCCTAGCAGCCCTTCGCTAGGTCTTAGGGTTTCGATACCTAGGTTAACTAGGACTTTTCTTCAACTTAGGTTACTTCTCCTTTGATCCCCTTTGTCTGTTCAATGTATCACTGACTTAAGTATATTGTCAAACATTAAAACACTTAAAGGAGAACATCATTGATGCAACTTGCACCAACACCGGATTCACTCACCGAGGTTTCCATAACCTAGCTTCACTCGCTAGGACCCGACTTCACTCGCTAGGACCCGACTTCACTCACCGGGATTTCCTTCACCTAGCTTCACTCGCTAGGACCCGGCTTCACTCACCGGGGTTTCCGTCACCCGGCTTCACTCACCGGGACATGGCTTCACTCACCAGGACCCGGCTTCACTCACCGGGGTTTCCGTCACCCGGCTTCACTCACCGGGATTTCCTGCCCAGTCCCCGACCAGGACTTAAGCCGAACTTATCTTACTCACCTAAACTTAAATCGATGTCAACACCAAAACAACAATCAGGTCAGACTGCATCAACAATCTCCGCCTTTTTGTTGTTTGACAACCCGATTCTAAGTTAAGGTATCAGAAGTCAAATGAAATCAATTTCACTATTGCAAGGGAATCAAAGTCCTTCCCCTACAATAATTAAATTAATAATAAGACCTAAACTTAATCAACCATTCTCCCCCCCTTTTTCAAACACCGAAAAGGGTCTGGTTGTTAAGTTTAAATAACTCCCTCTTAAACGAGAGTCTCTCCCCAAACCCAAAATAACGAAAGGTAAGTGTTGAATTGCATATGAAAACACATACGGAATTATATCATGGTAAAACACGTATATGCTTCATATGAAGTAAGGAATCAAAAGACAATGTGAATTAATGATCATAAGTCAGAGCTCATCAGTCTATGAATCGATCAGAGAGAGCCCTGATCAGTCTATAGACCGCTCAGAGAGAGCTCTGATCGGTCACATTGACCGTTCAGGATGAGGCCTGATTGGTATATGGACCGATCAGATTTTAGATGTATTCTGAAACTCTGATATCAGACTGCATTAACAATTTTAGAAAAAATTTTGAAACATGATTTGAATCCCAAAACGACTTTGTCTAAGCTATAAAGTCCCAATTCTCAAGTATCTGTATTGAGAATAGAGTAAATGGGAAAAAAATTTCATGTATCTGTCTAGAATTTATTCCTCATCAAGGATCAAGAGTCCTTATGGATTTAAAATGTTCAAAACAGTTTTGTATTAAATTAGTATTAGGTTTGTATCAGTAAGTTCCAAGTATGTTCTTGGAATAATCAGATTCGTATCTGTATGTTCCAAGTGTGTTCCAAGTATGTTTATAACCTATTTGCTCCAACTAATTTTGATAACCCATAGATCTAAGTTTGTCTTCACCATAGACCTAATTCTCAATTCTATTGGTAATTCATCAAGATTGGATTAAATTTGATAATTCATAATCCCAAGTTTGTATCAAGTCCAGAATCCTAATTCTCCATTCTATTGATAATTCATAGATTGGATCAGAGAATTCATAGTCCCAAATTTATATCAAGTTCATTTTTCTTAACCATAGACCTAATTAGATTGGAGTAATCTTGATAAATCATAGTCCCAATTGTATATAAATACAAATGAGAAAATTTTCCAGTGATACCAATAAGTAGAGTAAATGGGAAAAATTTTCCATGTATCTATATTGTGTATGGAGTTTATGATTTCCATTTACTTAACTCCAATCATCTAAATTCGAGATGAAAAAGAACCATTCCTCATGAGTAGTAAATGGTTATTCATTAAGTAGAAGAAATGGTAAGCACATCCCTAACTAGGAATAACCATGTGTTTGGAGCATCAATTATCAACAACCCATATTGATAGATGCTCCCCCTCAACCAATGCCTATACAATTCGAAATATAGATAATTTAGGTACCCACACCTTGGGCCCTAAAGAACCTTCAATGAAAGATTTTGGCACCCATGCCTTAGTCATTTTCTTTCTAACTTTTTGAACCCTAGAAGTATTTGGTGATCTAAAATGAGTTCTTGACATCAATGAGGCAAAGCTAGGTTCTTTAGGTCGGTAATCTAAACCAACCTTGTTGTAGACCGCTCTTTGAGAATTAAGGATCATATCTAAAGTTTTAGAGCTAGTTGAAAACTTCTCAAAAATATTCTTGAGTTTTTCAACTTCACTCCTCAAGGTCTTGTTTTCATCCTCAAGGGACTCATTATGCAAATCATCAATTACCTCATCCTTAGATGTTTTCAATTGTTCTACTTCTAATCTTAATGATTTTACCATGTTCTTAGATTTTTTAAGCAAGTTTGTCAAGCAAGCTATTGTTCTATAACATTTATCTAACTCGGGAAAGATTACCTCTTTATCATCCGAAGATGATGAAGCCGCGGTTGAGGAGTCACTTGATTCATTATCACTCTCCTTGTTTGAATCTTCTAGTGCCATGAGAGTCATGTGACAGAAGCTCTTCTCCTCCTCCTTTTCCTTCTTCTTTCTTCTGTCCCCTGCTACAAAAGCCACACCCTTCTCCTTTGGGCTTTGGTTAGCAATCTCATGTAGTTCCATTTCACAAAATAAATCCTCTAATTTAACAATGGAAAGATCCTTAGATACCTTGTAGGCATCCACCATGGATGACCACAAGGCATTCCTAGGAAAAGATTTAAGTATATACCTTACAAGGTCTCGGTTCTCTACCTTCTCATTGATCGAATGCAAGCCATTGAAGATTTCCTTGAACCGACCATGAAGCATACTTACCGTTTCATTTTCTTCCATTGAGAGGTTCTGGAGTTGGCTGAGAAAGAGATCTTTCATGGCTATCCGGGTATCTTGAGTTCCTTCATGGAGCTCAATGAGCTTGTTCCATAGGTCCTTGGCACTGGTAAAGGGGCCAACTTTAAACAGCTGCTCCTTAGTCATCCCGCACTGCAGGGTGACCATAGCCTTTGCATCAGCTTCCCCCTTCCTTGTCTGTTCTGCCAACCACCTTGAGAAATCGAGCTCTTTTCCCTCAGCATCCGTTGGAGGGGAGAAACCCTCCTTGACTAAGAACCACATGTCGGTATTGGTCTTCAAGTAATACTCCATTCGTGATCTCCAATATTGGAAATCGGCTCCATCAAAAAATGGAGGTCTGTTGGTGCTGAAGCCTTCCCTCATAGCCATTATTGTATGCTCTTCGGATGTTATACCGTTGGCAAGAGACCCAGGCTCTGATACCACTTGTTAGACCTTGGATGGCTAGAGAGGGGGGGGTGAATAGCCAGACACACAAACTTTTCGCTTCTTTGATCATTCTGCACATAAGTTAGCAGTAGAAGAAAACAAGCAGGAAGAACAAAACAGAAAACAATACAAATGCTAACACAAAGATGTATAATGTTCGGGGATAACTTACCCCTACTCCTTGGCGTGCCCGTGAGGTGGGCGATCCCTTGATCGTCGGCAGATCAAGCCCCGGGAATCCGGATAATGCAGTCTCCTTCTCGGTGGAGTAACCTCTCCATAATCATCTCAGAGATATACAAATGAATAAGCACAGAGACTCGAGAAGCTCACACACAATAGATACAGTAGGAAGCTTCAAGGAGGAAGGAACACTACACAGACAACACAACAACTACACAGCCAAAACCTCGCAAAACCCTTCGCTTGTTTTCTGTTTCCTTGTAATGTCTGCATCGCCAGCCTCTCCTTCTTAATCTTCCTTCTGCCCATCACTCGGCTTCGTCAGCACCCACTGAACCATAGCCTGACCTACTGACCTTCACAGAGCACTCAGTCCACTGAAGACCTCTTTAGCTAAGCCTCGGTCAGTCGCCAGCCGCGACAGAAGCCGTTGAAACCTGCAAATGGAAAACAAACAAACCTGACCGAAGCAATAATCATCCATTGACCCTCCTTCTTGGTTTGTGCCGTCCTTGTATCACCTGCATACTCATCAGAGGATTAGCACAACAAATCAAAAGGAATCAGCAGGTATCAGAAAGAAACCAGAGTGAAATCAGACGTCTGACAATGATTCAAATTAAAGTTATCAGACATTGATCGGTCACCCTGACCGATCAGTTACCCTTCTGACCGATCAGGTCACTTCCTGATCGATCCAGTAACAATCTGATCGGTCACCCTGATCGATCAGAGATTGGGGATCGGTCCCCAGACTGATCCACCAGCTCACTGGAATTTCAAGCCACCTCTACATGTTCCCTGACCTGATCGGTCACCTGACCGATCAGGTTGTGCCCTGATCGATCACAGTGATCGATCAGGTCACCTCTGGACTGATCAGGACCCATCCTGATCGATCTAGGAGGACCCTGATCGATCACCTTGACCGATCAGGGTTTTCTCCAGACCCTACTAATCTCACTCTGATCGTTCACCAGAACGATCAGAAACCATAAAGAATGTTTCTGTTCTCTTTCTGATCGTTCACCAGAATGATCAGACTCTCTGGATCGGTCACCAGACTGATCTATTAACAAGGGAGCTGGTGCCATCTTCTGATCGGACTCCAGATCGATCCAGATACTTGGCTGACTCATGCTCAGTTCCCCGGACCAAGACTTCATGCTCAGCTTCACTCACCTGGACTTTGTTCAACCTAGCTTCCCTCACTAGGACCTGGCTTCACTCACCAGGGCTTCCTTCACCTAGCTCACTCACTAGGACCCGACTTCACTCACCGGGGTTTCCATCACCTGGCTTCACTCACCGGGACCCGGTTTCACTCACCAGGGTTTCCATCACCCGGCTTCACTCACCAGGACTTTATTCAACCAAGCTTCACTCACTAGTACCCAGCTTCACTCACCAGGGGTTCCGTCACCTAGCTTCACTCGCTAGGACCCAACTTCACTCACCGGGATTTCCTTCACCTAGCTTCACTCGCTAGGACCCGACTTCGCTCACCGGGGTTTCCGTCATCCGATTTCACTCACCAGGACTCGGCTTCACTCACCGGGGTTTCCATCACCCGGCTTCACTCACCGGGGTTTCCATCACCCGGCTTCACTCACCGGGGTTTCCGTCACCCGGCTTTACTCACCGGGATTTCGTGCCCAATCCCCGACCAGGACTTAAGCCGAACTTATCTTACTCACCTAAACTTAAATCGGTGTCAACACCAAAACAACAATCAGGTCAGACTGCATCAACAGTGTTTGTTCGGGGCAAGAAGCGGGAAGTTCTTGGGATACATCCTGACTGAGAGGGGCATCAAAGCTAACCCTATTAAAGTGAAGGCCCTGTTGGACATGTCACCACCCAAGAGTCTGAAGGAAGTGCAGCGGCTGACCGGGAGGATCACCACTCTCTCTCGCTTCATTTCCCGGTTGGTCGATTGCAGCCTGCCCTTCTTCAAGGTTCTGCGCAATGCCACTATGTTCCTATGGGATGCTGAATGCAATCGGACCTTTGAAGAGTTGAAATCTTATCTTGTCAGTCTACCTGTCTTAGCTAAGCCTAAGGAAGGAGAGATTTTGTATGTTTACCTCTCAGCTACTGAGGGAGCATGAGTGCAGTGCTTGTAAAGCAGAAGGAGGCTGAGCAACATCCCATTTATTTCTTTGGACATCTGTTAAAGGAAGCTGAGTGTAAATATAATACACTCAAGAAGTTGGCTTATGTACTTGTGTTAATTGCTAGACATTTACATCCTTACTTCTTGGCTCATCCCATTCGGGTGTTGACTAATAGCACCCTCGGGAAAGTGTTGGTCAACCCAGAGGCATCCGGTTGGATGATCAAATGGACCACGGAGATAAGCAAGTATGACATCCAATACTTGCCCCGGACTGCCATTAAGGCTCAGGCGTTAGCTGATTTCCTCAGCGAGCTTCACACTGAGGAAGAAGAAGAAACATGGAAGGTCTATGTGGATGGCTCGACCACTCTATCAGGAAGCAATATTGGGATTATGTTGATTTCACCAAAAGGAGATCATCTCCACTTGGTCGTATGGTTGGAGTATCGAGCTACCAACAATGAAGTGGAATATGAAGTTCTCCTGGCCGGGTTACAAGCCGCTAGTCATGTGGGAGCTGCTCGGGTCATGCTTTACTCAGATTCCCAACTGGTGACTTGGCAGCTAGCGGGACAATTTGAAGTGAATAGAGAGCGGTTGCAGACCTATGTGAATGCCTATGAACGATTAAAAGCCAAATTTCAAGAAGTTCAGATACTCCAGATCCCCCGAGGAGACAACCTCAAAGCTGATCAGTTGGCTAAGTTAGCCAGCGCCATCACTCCCTGGGTCTTCACTCAGCCTTCACCTCAGATCATGCTGGTGGCTCAGGTCGAAAGGGAAGTAGAAATGGAAGTGGAAGGCGATTGGAGGGCTCCACTCATAGCTTATCTGTAGAATGGGGCTCTCCTGACTCATCCTGAGCAGGCTCACTTGTTGAAGAAGCGGGCAACCCGATTCACTCTGGTTGGAGTACCTTATATAAGAGAGTCTTCTCCCAGCCGCTACTCAAATGCCGAGGGAAAGAGGATGCAGATTATGTACTAAGAGAAATACATTTGGGATCTTGTGGGAGTCATTCGGGAGGTCAGTCTATGCTTGGAAGGTATTGCTAGCTGGATTCTTCTGGCCAAAACTTCAAAAGGATGTTGATCAGATGGTCACCTCCTACCTTTCTTGCCAAAAGCACCAAATCCTTTCTCATCAGCCAGCCAAGG
The DNA here is from genome assembly GCA_024364735.1 of Boesenbergia rotunda. NCBI lineage: Eukaryota > Viridiplantae > Streptophyta > Magnoliopsida > Zingiberales > Zingiberaceae > Boesenbergia > Boesenbergia rotunda. Next base: position 36,387 of record JAGFNQ010002186.1, on the reverse strand, counting down.
TTTTGAGGGCGTCCACTGTGTCATGCCCTTTTGATCAGTGGGGCATGGATACAGTAGGGCTTTTCCCCCTCACAGTCGCTCAGAAAAAATTCCTACTAGTTGCTGTGGACTATTTCTCTAAGTGGGTCGAAGCAGAGGCTCTGGCTCGGATCACCGAGCAGGCAGTCATCAAATTTTTATGGTAGAACATTCTATGCCAGTATGGGATACCGCATAAATTGGTTTCAGACAACAGCCGGCAATTCCAAGGTCGAAAGATTCAGGAACGGTGCGCAACCTATGGAATCAAGCAAGCATTCACCTCGGTGGCTTATCCCCAGAGCAACGGTCAGGTAAAGGTCGCCAATCAGGAAATCCTGTGGAGCCTCAAGACCAAGCTGGATCATGTGGGCGGTACATGGGTCGACGAGTTGGCTAGTGTCTCATGGGCTCTCCGAACCACCCCCAAAGGAGGCTCAGGCTGTACCCCCTTTCAGCTGGTGTACGGAAGTGAAGCAGTAGTCCCGATGGAAGTAGGGTGTGAGTCTGACCGAAGACACTTGTATGGAGAGGATAATGCAGAGAAGAGATGTCTGGAGTTGAATCTGATCGAGGAGAACCAGGACCGGGCAGCGGTCCGAATGACTACGTATCGGCAAAGAATGCAGCAAAGGTACAATCAGAAGGTCTTACCCCGGAGCTTCCAGGTTGTCAACCGCGTATGGAAGGGAGTCAAGCCAGTCGGGGAGGTTAGCAAGCTGGAGCCCCAATGGGAAGGACCCTTCTTGTTGATTGAGAAGCTAGGGTCTGGAGCATATTACTTGCAAGATGCTCAAGGAAAGAGGCTGGGGAGACCCTGGAGCGCAACACATTTAAAGCTATATCATGAGTAGGACTCAGGGCAATCTTTGTAAAAGCATTATGTAAATGCAAATATGATCAAGGCAACATGCACTCGGAGTCCAAACTCTCGCTCAGGCGAGTTATAAGTGGGCATGCTCCCACGGACCTGCCGACCTCGGTGACGGTCGGGCGTGGCTGACCACGCTCGGTCGGGTAAGCCAGGCAGTGTCCAGACTCTCGGTTACCTGAGTTATAAGTGGGCATACTCCCACGCACCCGCCGACCCCGGTGCCGATCGGGCGTGGCTGACCATGCTCAGTCGGGTAAGCCAGGCGGTGTCCAGACTCTCGGTCACCCGAGTTATAAGTGGGCATGATCCCACGCACCCGCCGACCTTGGTGTCGGTCGGGCGTGGCTGACCACGATCGGTCGGGTAAGCCAGGCGGTGTCCAGACTCTTGATCACCTAAGTTATAAGTGGGCATGCTCCCATGTACCCGGCAACCTCGGTGCCGGTCGGGAGTGGCTGACCACGATCGGTCGGGTAAGCCAGGCGGTGTCCAGATTCTCGATCACCCGAGTTATAAGTGGGCATGCTCCCACACACCCGCCGACCTCGGTGTTGGTCAGGCGTGGCTGACCATGCTCGGTAGGATAAGCCGGGCGGTATCCAGACTCTCGGTCACCCGAGTTATAGGTGGCCATGCTCCCGCACACCCGTCGACCTCGGTGCTGGTCGGGCATGGCCGACAATGCTCAGTCGGGTAAGCCAGGCGATGTCCAGACTCTCGGTCACCCGAGTTATAAGTGGGCATGCTCCCACGCACCCGCTGACCTCGGTGCCGGTCGGGTGTGGCTGACCACGCTCAGTCGAGTAAGCAGGTCGTGCCCAGACTCTCGGTCACCCGAGTTATAAGTGGGCATGCTCCCACGCACTCACCCACCTCAAAGCTGGTCGGGCATGGTTGTTCTCGCTTTATCGAGTAAGTCGTGCAGCGTCCAGAATCGACTCATTGAATTGTGAAAAAGACTAGTAAAAATCGAATAATTGAACAAGTCTTAGCTAACCCGAGCAAAGGGGAAAAAGAGATCGATCCCGACGAGGCTCTTAGCTAGCCCTAGTGATCGTTCTTGAGTGAACCCATATCTTGAAGGGCGTAAGAGAATTCTTCGTAATGATCACCGAGTCTTAGTCAAGGATGAACAGGGTTGTAAAAATTAACTGACTAAAGGGCCAAGCTAGCACTCATAAACATTGATGCTGGTCAGTAGGTGGGATCGACCTAAGGTTCCGACACCCAGAGATAGTAGTTAATTCGGAGAAATGTGAATCGAGCTAAGTTGTGTCTCTAAGGAATCCCGAGCATGAGTGGGAAGACCAATACACCGAACAATTAAGCATCAAGCTAAGGGTAATTGTCATAGCTCGACTGACCGAGTAGCCGGGTGAGTAGCCAAACGAAAATACACTCACATAAGAAAAAAGGGATTTTCATTAAGCCTGAACGATTGATCCCGAGCGAGGGTCTTATCCAGCCCGAGCGATCGATCGCGAGCGAGGGTCTTAGCCAGCCTGAATGATCGATCCCGAATGAACTTGTGTTTTAGAGGGCACGAACGATCCTTATTCATAGAAACCGTCGGGCTTTAGCCATGGAGGAGCTAAACCCCGAAAGCTTGCTGATGGATGAGCCGAGTGAAGGCCTTGGGATACGGTTGCCGACCAACTGACACGGTTGGCCAAGTACCTCACATCCAACGATAATCGTTCGAGAAGAAGAATGCTGAGGGATGAGCGACCAACTAAAACAACGCAAATAGATTAATTCTACTAAGTAAGCCATGAGCGGCTGAACAAAAACACATCAGCACGGGAAAATTCTAAGGAAAATTAACATTAAGTAAAAGTCAAAGATTGTTGAAACCATTACAAAACTGACTGGCTGAGTCAAAAAGGACAACAAGTTACAAATTAAGTGAAGGGTGGGGGGGGGGGGGGGGGAGCGTCCTTCGGGATGATAGATTGAATTCGAGTGGGCTTCACAGCGTTCGGAGGCAGATCCGCTGGAATGTGCCCGACCTCCTTGAGCTGCTACAAAGTGTCATCCATGCCATCCTTGAGCATATTGGTCGTGCGACGAGCTACCTGTCAGAGGAAGGGCTCTGATTGGATATATGCTAGTCGATTTTCCTCCAGCCGAGTCGGCTCTCCCGCCTTGTAGGCTTCTAGCTCGCACTTCAGCCGGGCAATCTCTACATCTCGCTCTGCCACCTCCGCATCCCTAGCCACCAGCTGAGCCTCTAGGGCCTTAAAGGACTCTTCCTTAGCTGCTAGCTCCATTTCCTTGTTTGTTAAGGCCAGCTGGGTCCGATTGTGGGCGACCGCTAACTCCTTCAACTGCTCCTGTAGGACCTTGGCCTTAGCGGTCTTCTTGTCCAGGTCAGAGTGGGCTCGAGTATGTCAGGTAAGAGTCGTTTTCTTCTGAGCCTCCGTAGCCTGTAGACGGACCTCCAGCTGGTCTATTTCCCAGGAGGCGATAGCCAGTAAGACATCCTCCTCCTCTGCTCGAGCGTCAGCCTCCACCAACTGCACCTTCAAAGTAGTTATTTCAGAGCAGAGGAGCCCCATGCCCTCCTCGCCGGGGAGAAGAGTGCAATGACTCAGCTGGGTCTCCAGTTCTTTTATGCTCAACTCCCTTGCCCGACGTTCCCTGGTATTGCTAACCAGGGACTGGGTGACTACTCGCCAGGTGACCCAGAACTACACAAGAACGAATGGTATAAGAGAAATCATGAGTAACAAAGAAAAGAATAAACATACCTGAGTGGCGTCCAGGAAAATGTTATTGGTCAGACTCAGCAGACTCCTCTCTTGGGTGGTCGCCATCCCCTAATCCCAGCTCGCAACCAGCCGACCGTGCAGGTTGATTGGTTGGGGTTGTATGATCTGGGTCATGCTGATCACCGAGGGAAGCTCCAGATCCACCGGGTGTCGATGAGGAGACTACATCGCTAGGAGAGCAACCACAGCGTCAACTCCGGAGGGATCCATAGAGGCTGCTAAACATGATGGTGCCAGGCTAGAAGTCGAGGCCCCCGAGCGAGGCGGTGTCAAGCCAGAGGTCGATGCCCTCAAGCGGGGTGGCACCGAGCTGGGTGTCGAAGCTCTGGTACCGGAGGGAGTGCGGCCTGACCGAGGAGTCGTCAGATCGTGAGCCTCCTCGGTCAGCTCCCGAGCCAGAGATATGCTCGGGGAGATGGTCACTCGCGGTGCTTTCTTGTCAGTTCCTCTGAGGCTGGTTGCTCCGCCTCTACATCCGCCGGTGTCTCCGTCTCTAAGTCCACCACTTGGGGCTCCGTCTCAGAGTCTCCCCCTAGTGGCTCGACTCCCAAGTCATCCCCAGCAACCTCTAATTGTTCCTGGGCCGAGGCACTATTTAGTGGGGGCACTTCCCAGTTCGCCAACTCCTTTGCAGCTCGGGCGTTCAATTCTGCCTCTTCCAGACCGAGCTTGTCAGCAAGGAGGGCGTTAAACATGGTTTCCGCTGTAACACAGAGAGAGCTTTAATTAGAGCTAAAAAGATCTAAAGAAAAATAAGAGCTTACCGAAGGTGCCGGGCAAAGCAGTAGGAGTATGGCTCAGCTGGAGAATATATAAAATAGCTTCACTCAGCAGCTGGCCGGCATGGAAGCGGAGCCCCCCGATCTTGGAGAAGGCTAACTGGAAGCCTCGCTCCGAGTGATAGCTCTTGGGCATGTGTGGTTGATTGGGTAGGTCCTCTACCCACTCGGTCGACCAGGTTGGAGGCAGGGTCGAACGCACGTAGAAGAAATGGGTCTTCCAACCCTTATTGGAAGAAGGGACTTTATCTAAGAAGGCTGACATGGCTCAGGCCTGGAAGAAAAAATTACCCGGATCTTATTTTTTGGGGTAGTAGAAGAAGTGGAAGACTCGAGGGTCAAGAGGAATACGGTAGGTGGAGAAGACAACTATGATACCGCATAGGATTCGAATGGAGTTGGGGGCTAACTGAGAGAGAGGTATTTGAAAATATCTACAAACTTCTCGGATGAAAGGGTGAAGGGGTAATCTCAGCCCGGCCAGGAGGTGATCCTTGAAAATAGTAAAGTAGCCTAAGGGGGGTTGATGAGGTCGGTCACGATGATTGGGAAGGGCCAAGAGGTGGTCTTCCAGAATTTGGAAGCCCGACCGGATGGTTCTAAATGGCCTAGGGTCATGGTTGAGATGGTGGTAGTTTACCACACATCGGTTGCAGAGGCTGAATCGGCCATTAGGTCATGGTCGGGGTCGGAAGCTGTAACTATGAGATCAATAAGAAAAAAGAATACATAGGGCTCGGGCAACCGGGGATGAAGGAAGGTAGGCGGTCGGGTTTGCCGAAAAACACAGAGAGTTGGGATGCACGGTGGTCGGGCGGCGAAGATCGGATAGGAGGAGAAGTAAAAAATGAAAAAGCAAACGCGGAAGGGGAGAATAACAGCAACCCACGTATTTATACTATCGTGAAACCCAGGAGGACCGTTGGATGTGCGAGGTGAAAAAGGCGGGATGGAATCCCGTTCGTCGGTTTCCCGCTCATTACCGATGCTTCTAGACCACTTACCCTATCGCCACACGAGTCTGACAGATGATGCCTCATTGTCAGGGAACTCCAGTCGGGGAAAGACACGTGGTAAAAGCATTAAATGCTGATTTGACTAGGGATTCAACCCATAATGATTGAGATTCGGAGACCATAATCTGGGACTATGATGTCGTTGATACCCAACCGGGGGAATAGCCTAGTCAGTCGGACTCATCGCCTCCTTCGACTAGACTTGAAGGGGAGGCTTGTGATCCGGTCGGGTAGGTTTGCTGATCTGATCGAAAGCCCGGTCGGGTCAAGACTCGATCTGGCAAAGACAGTCGAGCGTGCTAGATGTCAATTTAGCCTGAGGGATCAGAGTTCGAGGTTACTCAAGCTGGGTCCGGTCGGCGGTAGCCGATCGGACGTCCCTGGTCGGATTTCCCCGGTCGGGAGGGTTCAGCCGAGCGAAAGTAAAAGCACATGCCAGACTACCTTGAAAAAGAGGGTATCAAATGTGTCCAATTGTCTGGGCGGACGTACCCGACCGGCCGGTCGGCAGGGCCAGCTGGGCGGTCAGTTTGGCTGGTATTAGGAATAGTTGAAATCACTCGGGCCACATGCTCATTCGAGAGCCGAGTGACCGAGTCTCGCCGAGTGATCAGTCTCTGTCTATCGGGCAGTTCGTGTGGATCAGTCACTGCGCCTAGTAAGTGTTGAGGTAATCTATGGTCCGGAGTGACCATGTGTTTTGATGTTTGAGCAAAGGGTTTAAGTTAGGTTTACCCTTGTGATTTAATATATGTATTTGAGTGTGCAGGATTGCAGGTTACACATATTGACTTAGCTGGACAGCTTCAATATGGTGAAGGGTGGCATGGAGACAAGCTGGAGGCTTGTGTGCACCCGAGGGGCCATGGATGGCAGGGATGATGAGCTGAGGGGCGTGTACTTCGAGGCATGCATGAAGGATAGCACAGGGGTAAGCTGGAGGCTTGTGTGCATCCAAGGGACGGGAGCCGAAGATGAAGATGGCGTGAAGGCAACAGTCAAGACTACTGGTGAAGAGTCAGCTGAGTCATGAAGGGACGAGAGCCGACGGAAGAGGACTCCAAGGCCAAGCCGGGAAGTGGACTTCAAAGGGCACACGTGAAGGGTGGCATGGAGGCAAGCCAAGGGAAGGCTTGTGTGCACATCCAAGGGACGATAGCCGGTGGAAGAGGACTTCAAGGGGCAAGCCAAGGGAGTGAACTTGAAGGCAACGTGAAGGAGGGTCTTCAGAGTGAGGAAGAGTGTTTGTATAAGCTGGGCAGTCGATTGGTAATATAACAGTCGACTGCCAGCACAAACAGAAACTCACAAAATGTAATCGGCCCGAGAACAGTCGACTGCCCTGGGAGCAATCGACTGGTAAACCCAAAAAACTAGCCGTTGAGAGAGCCGCTGGCTAGCTAGTTAAGTGGGACCAGTCGACTGGTAATTGACCAGTCGACTGGCGGTGAGGGTTTCAGCTTAGAGTTCTATTTAAGAGAACTCGGTTCGGGCTAGGAGCTCTTGACGAAACAAGCTTGGTCAAGGCTTGTTAGTAGTCTTAGTGCTCAGATAATGTGTTCAAGGTTGTGGCGACGTTTCTCCACCCACAAGGAGTTACACGAGCTAGCCGGAGGGCATCCGAGGAGTGATCCGCCGAAGGATAAAGGGATCGTCCACCTCATGGACTATCATGGAGTAGGAGTTTTCATCTTCGAACCACATAAATAGGTTTGTTAGCTTTTGTTTGTGTTTATTGTTATTATTTCCTCTTGCGCACTAACCTTGTAGGAAGAAAACCAAGAAATTGCTATTCACCCCCCCTCTAGCAAGCCTACATCGATCTAACAAGTGGTATCAGAGCGAAGGACTGCTCTTGTTGGACTAACCGTTAAAGGAGCACAAGCTAGAGGAGAAAAATAATGGAAGACAAGTTGGGGGATGACATCTACACTCCACCTCCCTACGATCATGAAGATTTTGACTATTGGAGGATGCGAATGGAGACTTGGCTTTGAATGAATTGGGAGTGTAGGAAGGTAATAGAAGAGCCCTTCGAAATTCCAAGAGACAAGCACGGAAAGAAGCTCTGACCTAGATCTTGGACTAAAGAGCAACAAAGTCAATCAAGGGCAAATGAGAAAGTAATTTCGATATTAGTTAACATCTTGTCTACTAATGTGATAAGTGGTGTAGGAGAGTATCACAATGCATATGAGCTATGGAACAAGATAGGAGAATTCCATAAAAATCCTACACAAGCTCAAGAGCCTAAAGAGACAAGGAAAATAGTCCAAGAAGAAGAAAAAGAACAAGAATTATCAACATCATCAAGTGAAGTGGCACAAGATAGTGAAAGGTCATCCACTTCATCAAGAGAAGAAAAAGAGGTCTCAAATTCAAGGATTGAGGGGAGGAGATGTTGGATCGTGAAAAACCGATAGAGGGGGGGGGGGGGTGAATATCAAAAATCGCTCTTTTTCGGAAAACTACGAGTAAGTGCACAGCGGAAATAAAAAATACGAGACACAGCACAAAGACACAGTGGTTTTTACTTGGTTCGGAGCCTGTGTCGACTCCTACTCCAAGGCCCACGGTCGTTGACCGTTTACTTTGGACAATTCTATATTAGCGCAAATAGGTTACAATGATTTCAATTACAAAGAGAGTGCAATAAAATAATAATAAAATATTAAACTCTTCTTTACCGACGTCCGGAGTGTATCGATTCTTTTCGGGGCAGTGGGACGTCGTCGGCTCGAGGTGAGGCGTTTCTGGAGCAAGGCGCGAGCGTAGAAGAGCGTGGAAGCTTTGGAAATGAAGTTGATGTGAAGCTTGGGGTCGAGGGGTGCTATTTATAGCACCTAGGGCGCCCTGGACTTCGGGGGCGCCCTGCCACGTGTCAGCCGATCCGCGCTGTTGGTGCAGTATGCACCCAAGTCAAACTTGTGTTTTGATATTGACAAAAGGGTTCAAAAGTTAAGGGTTAGTCGTTGTCTAACAAAGTTTCTTGAGTGTACAGAAAAAGCCCTAGCGAAGGAATGCTAGGCACTGGCGAAGGACTGCCAGACAGGAAAAGCCCTAGCAAAGGGCTGCTAGGCTCTGGCGAAGGACTGCCAGAATGGATAAGCCCTAGAGAAGGAATGCTAGGCACTGGCGAAAGGCTGCCAGAAGAAAAGACCTAGCGAAGGGCTGCTAGGCACCAAGCGAAGGGAAGCTTGGCAACTCAAGACCTGGCGAAGGACTGCCGGGCAAAAGTCCAACTGGAGGATCCGGTTGGCATCAGGTAAACTCTCCTGAGAGGAGTAGGTGAGGACGCGTTCCCCTAGAGGGAACATTAGGCGTCGGTTCGACCTAGGGCTCCATTTTGGAGACCCAAAGTCAGAACCAAGACAGCCACGGCTGTGTAAAATTAACTTATTAATTGCTGTTTTGGACTAACCCTGGAAGCAGGACCGAAGGACTGTGTTTCTGCAGCTCAGAGAGCCTCAAAGGAGTGAGGCAGTAGCTGAGCAGGGCACCCCGGATGTTTCGGGCGCCCCAGAGTCAACCCAAAGTCAGCAGAGCAAGTAAACGCCCCGACAGCAGCACATTTGGGGGCGCCCCGGATGTTTCGGGCGCCCCGCGTGCATCGGGCGCTGATAGACCCAATTTAGCTAATTAAAGTTGTCACGAAATATGTGGATCCGTCAGAATTTAGAAATTTATAAATTGCTGGAAACCCTTTTTGCAATCAAAGAAGAAAAGCGTAGTAAAGGGGCCACAGGTCGTATTTTTCTCAGGGCTAGTTCAAGTTGTGTGATTCAAACTCGTGTTTATGTGTGGTTAATGTTTTTGGGTTTTCAAATAAGATTTGGGGTTTGGATTCAAATAGACAAGGAAAGGCACTAGAAAAACATGAAAACTTGATACATGATGTAAGACAACCTAGAAATGATGTGAAAACAAAACCTAGAAAACTTGATACATCATTTGGAAGGCAAGGCAGTTAATGAAACAAAATGCAGGAAGGGAGAATTCAAATTCGAAATTGTCTGCAGCAGTATAAGAAAGAGCTGATTTCAGAATTGGAATGCAAAAATTCAATAACTAAACTTGATACCAAAAAGAGAGGAAATCTTGTGCCAAAAAACTGATCCTAGATGCAGTTTTGAATTGCAACTTGATACAAGAAGAGAAATACTACAACTATTATGAAACAACTGATGATAGGCAATGGATTATGAAACAAACATTTCGAATTGACAAATTCAGAGTCAATTGCTCACAGAATTGCAGTGCAGAGCTTCATAGATCAAAACATGAATGCAGAATTAAATCAAAGCTAGTGGAAACAAACAAAAGCAACTCAAGTTGAGAAGGTAAGCTAGGAGTGGACTGATATGCAAGTTTGAAAGGAGAATGCAGCTTCAAAATTACAGATTCATTCAGAAATGTCTAAGGCAAAAGCATTTGCAGAATTAAAACAAAAGCAGTAATGTAGACAAAAATTCAGAATTCTGAAAGGAAAATTGCAAAATTTAAAGGAAGAACTTAATTCAATACGAAAGAGCAGATTTGTTTTAGACAAACTAATGTATACTAGATACAAATCTCATCACATAAGCACTGAAACAATTCGACATGGAATCGAAATTTAAACCACTGATTGGCAGAAATTAAAACTGGTAGCAGAAATTAAAACTGATAGCATTAACTGAAACCGAATGCAAATCTTGATCTTAATTGCTAAGGAAATAAACTACTGCAATGTAAATTCAGAAAGAAATCTAGAATTTGAATCGACTAAAGCTTAAGAACTGAGACAAAATCTAATCTGCAGAAACAGAATTGACACGCAGGAAACAGGGCTGATACAATAAAAACAGATTTGAAATGCAAGCTGTAAACTAAAGATTCACTGAATTCGAATACAATTGATCACTGAGCAAGTTCACTAACTAATCTACTAGCAATAAGAACCTAATTAACGCTGGAAAAATTCAGAAAATGTAAACGGAACAGCTGATACAAAGATAGAATAGTAATGAATTTCTGAAACTGAAATTACAGCTAAGGAAAATAAAAGAAATGCAATTAAAACTAAGCCTCGATCATTCCTTGATTCAAAACCACCTTGATCGTCACTCAAGGGCAAGCCAAGAACCCTTAAACTCGCAAATCGCTGGGAATTCGCTCCAACTTCAGATCTGATCGCAGAATCGCGCACAGCTGCAAATCAGTGATTAAATCTCCGTTGAAAGCTCTTCCAAGGATTCAGATCTTGCTCCAAGGTTGTGATCGAGTCGGCCACGCCTCTGATGGAAGAAATTTGAAGAAAAACCATCAAAGAATGAAGAAGAACGAGCTGAAGACAGTGAGGTCGCGACGCCGAATCTGCCGAGGGAATTCCCATTTAAACTTAAACCATTTAATTTAGACGGCTGAGATTAATCCCGCTTCATCCAACGGTGGATCTTTGTCCGATTTGATTCAAAATTTCCAGATCTCGATCAGAGGTCAAGATCAACCTCGTGGTAGCTCGGATCTGCCAGATCTCCAACGGATGGCTCAGATCAAACTGATATTTGAATGGGTGGTCTAGATCTCTCTGAATGTGATCCAACGGCTAGATGATCTCCGATTGAGTTGAAACTCTCAGATTTGATCTGATCACTTGATTAGACTTAACCCCAGCTCGGATTGATCAAAAGTTCTCAGATGGTCTAGATCTAACCGTTTTGCATCGGACGGTCCAAATGAATTGGAGCTTGATTACTTGATCTAGTCCACTTTTGACTCGACTTTGACCCAACATGACCTAGGTCCATAATCCTTCCAAGCCTACAAAAGTAGATCAAAATTTAGTGACAAACAACCCAAATATAGCAAGATTTACAATTAGGTCCAAAAAGGGTGTAAATCCTAAACCTAGGCCAAATCCACAATTACACAAGTAAATATGGGTCAAATACGGTTTTAAGCATATGAAATGATCAACAAAATGACACTTATCAACTCCCCCACACTTAGGCTTGAGCGTCTCGCG
>JAGFNQ010002186.1:0-21600 GCA_024364735.1 Boesenbergia rotunda | reverse complement strand
TAGCAAAGAGTTACTGATTTCATCTTCCATAATTCCTACTTGATCCAAACCCTTTTGTGCTACAAACTCCATTGCTTTCAAACTTCTTTCATTTTTTTTTCTGTTTTTTTTTTCTGTTTTTTTTCTGTTTTTTTTTCGTGTGCCATTTCTTCTAATTGAGATTCTTTAGATCCAATTCACCTCCAATTCACAACTGAATTCCCATTAATCTTGATACCAAACTCCACTCCAATTGGCAATTTTTGGCTTCAACTCAACAATGAAATGAATTTTTTTTTTCAAATGTTTCCATCACACTATCCACTCCCCCACACTTAATCCTTTGTCCGTCTCGGGCAAAATAACATCAAAGAACATCTCCAAACAAACAAGTCCCTAGAAAGCATGGTTAGGAATAGGAAATAAGGAAAGAAAATAGATTGAACATGATTTTTGCCAAAAATTGACATGGAAAGGTAAACAAATTTATTAGCCTCTATAGAAGTGATCTAAACATTGAAATATGACTTTGAAAGAACCTAAGCAAGTTCTAGAGTACAATCACATGTATGTTTCACAAAAATAAGGCTAACCCTCACTAGGTAAAAATAATTCATCTCAAGTCCTCAATCAAGAATCCATGGCCAAGTAGTACTCAAGCATCCAAGATTTCATCCATGAGCTCAAACCCTAAGTTTTAACAACCAAATTTAATTTGTTTTCAAAAGACTCTAAAATGCTATGAAAATAACCTAAAGGGATACATTTATTCCTATCATCAAGGAAAAGTGCCAAAAGACATAAAATGGCATTTATAATGCCTATTTATTAATTCTACTCTATTCAAGCATTTATTAGCAAGAATTTATTTCAAAAGAAAATTCTACTTCTAGCAAGCATAAAGATGAAATAGCAATGAAAGAAAATGCAAGAAAAAGTAAACTCCCTTTTATTTCTGGCGGTCGGAGTCTATCAAGGAATAATCTCCATCTGGGTAGTGGGGAAGTAGGAGTAGCTAAAACAATTTCCTTCATTTGCTCAATTTATTTGCTTCACTCCCCCACACTTATTCTTCACAATAAAATGTCCAGGTGGCCGAAGTTGATTTAAGTACAATAACCACTTCTGAGGTGGAGTGATGTAAGTCAAAGCAAGTTCATCTCCTCCTCTTTATTCTTTCTGAAAAATCTTCCAGGTGGTTGAAGACTGTCTAGATGTAGAACCCACTCAAGAAATCTCTGAGACCCTGCAAACCATGTAAAACCTTCCTCAAGCGTGCAGGGTAAGATAAAAATGCAATATCATCAATCTCTACATAACATGTATCTAAAAATGCATCACATCCAATAAAGTCAATTTTGGGTACCTCAATAAATTTTTCACAAGCATAATCTACATGAGGTATATCAAGAAAAGTTTCACAATCAATAAACTCAATCTCAGGTACCTCTAGAAGTTTTTCACATTCAATTTCAGCATAAGAAATAACAAGAGACTCTTCACAATAAACTACTTCAATTTCAGGCTCTAAAAGTTTTTCAAAATCAATTTTAGCATAATCTGTCTCATGAATATCATAGCAATGCATAAAATCAAATCTGGGAGCCACTAAAGAATTTTCACAATTATTTTTCACAAATGATGTATCAGGATATTCTTCACATGCAAATCTAGACATCTCCCTAAAATTTTCTAAAGGAAAAGAAGAAATACTTACCTGATCTGGATGAGAAATGTCTATTGGATCTACAAGAAATACCTCCATCTCGGGCTCAAAACCTGGTGAAAAATCAACTGAAATAGGTGATCCTTGGGTACTTGCTCCAATTTTGCAAGTCCCTACACTGTCTGAAGGTGGTGGTGGTCCCTGGGGCTCTGTGCAATCCCCTACACCTATAGAATAATCTCCTGTGCATGCCTCCTGAGTAATCTCTGCAACAACATCATTAAAAAGAATAGGGCTATCAAAAATAATATCATCACAAAATACAAAGCAAGAAAAATCAGGTGAAACCTCCTCTGAAAATAACTCTCCTCCCGCTATATCAAAAATACCATCATCAGCAACGCTAGGTGCCTCAACAATCTCATCTGCAGTGTCTATGCTCAGAATAGAACGATTTCCCTTAGGGTCCTTCATGGCGTCGAAAATGCTAAACTGGACTACTGTGTCTCCCACCTCCATCGAAAGGGTGCCAGCATATACATCAATTTTGGTTCTTGCAGTCTTCAGAAAAGGTCTTCCGAGGATAAGTGGGGATCTACGTGCAAGGTACTCTCCCTCCATGTCTAGGATGTAGAAGTCCGCTGGGAAAATCAATTCCTTCACTTTAACTAACACATCTTCAATTACTCCTGCCGGGCGGGTCTGACTCCGGTCTGCTAACTGAATCATAATTCCAGTGGGCTGTAGAGGTCCAATGCCAAGCATCTGGAAGACTGTCCTGGGCATGACATTAATAGAAGCTCCTAAATCAAGCATAGCATCATGTAGCGTGGTGCTTCCAATCTCACAAGATACAGTGAACATGCCAGGGTCTTCACATTTCTGAGGGATGGCATGGATGAGTGATGAAACATTCTTCCCCATGCTGACCATTTCATTCTCCTTAAGCTTTCTCTTGTTAACACAAAGATCTTTCAAAAATTTCGCATATTTAGGAACCTGTTTGATCATTGTCAGCAAGGGTACATTAATTTCAACTTTACTAAAAAGTTTTACCAATTCGTTGTACTCTTTTGCTTTCTCTTCTTCCCCTTGTCTTCTGGTTGGAGTTCTCCCATTTGGAAAAGGCAAAGGTATAGAAACTTCCTCCTCATGAACCAAAATGGGTGGGGCTGATTTTTTTGTTGCTGCCCTGTTTTCCGTAGCTGCTGTAGGAACTGTCTCGCCACTGTTTTGTGCCTCGTTTTCCACCAAAATTGGAGGATTGCTAGATGAAGTAGTTGGGCACGAGCTAGGGGTGGTATCCACTGAATTTGGAGTGGTTTCGGCACTGATTTGGGCTGGAAACGAAGATGCTGCCCTGTTTTCTGAAAATTCAGCTCTTGGGTCATTTGGAGTTGATGTAACCTTCCCACTCCTCAAATAAATTGCGCTAACATTCCCTCTAGGGTTAGGAACAGCTTGGGAAGGTAATAGGTCCGATCCTTGAGCTTTATTTTGATTTATATCCTTAGCCATTTGCCCAATTTGCCTCTCAAGATTTTGTATAGCGGCAAAAAGATTTCCTTGTTGTGTTTGTTGTATTTGGGACTGTTGTGGCTGAAATGATGGCTGATATTGCTGTTGGAAAGGCTGATAAGAATGCTGAAATGTTGAGGAATTCTGTTGAGAATTATACCCTTGAAAATTCTGATTTTGAAGAGGAACTTGTGGTGGTGAGGGCTGAAATTGGTTGGGCTGAAATCCTTGGTTTTGGGCCTGAAAACTTGAGTTCCAAGGCTGAAAATTTTGCTGCAGTGGTTGACTTTGTTGCTGTGGAGGTTGGTATGGCTGTTGATAACTCAAATTCCCTTGATAGCCTTGATGAAACCCTTGAAATGGTTGCTGAAATTGTTGTTGGAAAGGCTGATTTAGGGGCTGAATTTGTTGATTTTGTGGCTGTGATTGTTGTTGTTGCTGCTGACTTTGCTGGAACATTTGTTGGGGTTGCTGTGATTGATGTTGAGGTGGGCCTTGTTGACAAAAAGAATTCCCATAACTCAAGTTTGGATGATCCCTCCACCCGGGGTTGTAAGTAGGAGAATATGGGTTGTTCCTAGCTTGAAATTGTCCCCTAACCAAAGCTGCTACTGACTCATCTTGTTGTAGGTTGGGACATAAATCTGAAGTGTGCTCCTTGCTAGAACAAATACCACATACACTCATCACCATTTGATTTGATTGTGGTGGTGCTGAAGAAGTTGAACTTTTACTTAAAATCTGAAGTCCCATTTGCTTAACAGCTGATGTGAGTTCTAACAATGCACTACTAATCTCCTTTTGATCATTAGGAACCCCTTGAACTTCATTAACCCCTCTAGTAGATAATGCTCTGCCTCCAAATTGTTGTGAGTTCTCAGCCATATTTGAAATAAGCTCCCTGGCTTGATGTGGGGTTTTGTTGACTAAAGCCCCTCCAGCTGCTGCATCAATCAAAATCCTATCCATCTGTAATAATCCCTCATAAAAGTACTGGATGAGGAGCTGCTCACTAATCTGATGCTGGGGGCAACTGGAGCAAAGCTTATTGAATCTCTCCCAGTAGTCATAGAGTGTCTCTCCCACTATTTGCTGAATGCCACAGATACTTTTTCTGATAATTGCTGTTCTGGAGGCTGGAAAATATTTTTCTAAGAAAGCCTTCTTCATGGAAATCCAACTAGACACATGCCCAGTAGGTAAGTAATAAAACCAGTCCTTAGCTGCTCCAGTCAAAGAAAAAGGAAAAGCCCTCAGCTTGATGTCTTCCTCTGAAATACCCTGAGGCTTCATAGTGGAGCAAACAACATGAAACTCATGCAAGTGTCTGTTTGGATCCTCTCCAGATAAACCTTGAAACTTTGGCAAAAGATGTATAAGTCCAGATCTGAGCTCAAAATCTCCACCCAGCTCTGGGTAGGCAATGCTGGAGTACTGAAAAGAAGCATCTGGTGCTGCTAGTTCTTTCATGGTCTTCTGGTGGTCTGCCATCTGATCAACTGAATAAGTGGAAATAGACTGAGTAGGAATAATGCCAAAAGCCTCTGAAACACTGAGCTGGCTCCTCCTAGCTCTGAAGGTCCTCTCAATCTCAGGGTCAAAATCCTCTAGTTCACCACCTGTAGACCTGGTCATAAAAACAAGAACAAATCGCAGTACAAGTATATAGAAAGATGAAACAAATAAAATCAACTCACAAGATATAGCAGTAAATGCAAAAAAAATGGATCAAGAAAAATATGAAATGAGTACACAAGCAAAAATCAAACAACTCAACTAGTGTTTTCCCCGGCAACGGCGCCAAAAATTTGATGGACCCAAAATGACTGTCACGAAAGTGGGTCTCAAATTTAGATATTTATAAAGTGCTGGAAACCCTTTTACAATCAAAAATATGAAAATGTAATATAGGGGCCACAGGTCGTATTTTTCCAAGGGCTAGTTCAAGTTGCTCGATTCAAACTTGCATTTATATGTCGTTACTATTTTTGGGTTTCAAATAGAGTTTGGGTTTTGGTTTTAAATGGACAAGAAAGTGCAATAGAAAGAAATGAAAAGGAAGGACAAACTTAACTAAGTGAACTAGACAAGGTAATGGCAATTAAGGACTTATCCAATGGAGACCTAATCAAACAATTTCATTTAATCGAATTTGGGAACTCAATCTGATATTACATGCTAGCATCAATGCAAAGCAAATGAATAAAAGACACTTGATGTGCAAAGAATGAAAAAAATCAATGTGCCAAGATGATACTAAGTACCAAAACTATGATTTAAAATTCTGAATTGAAACTAATTACTACTACTTGGAAGAAAAGGCTAATGTTGAAGAGCTAATTACGCATTTAAGATAGAAATCAGAGATGGATGCAGTGACATTCAGAAATGAATTGAAGTTCAGAATTTGAATGCTAAAATTCAGAACATGAAAGCTGAAATGAAGCATCAATCCACATGCAAACTCAAACAAACTAGCTGAAATGATTTGTTTTAACCCACAATTCAGTAAAACTCAAAGAAAAACCACTAATAACTTGGCACAACTTTAGAAGACATCAGCTATCCTGCAGAAATTACACTAACTAGCAGAAATAGAAGGAAAACAATGTCACTAGATCGAATTCAGAATTTCTTCAGCTTATCAAAGGGCAGAATCAACAAATGAACTCTGAAATTGAATCACTAATCTAACTTCAGTAAAGAGTAAAAAGATCTAGGTTTATTGGGCACGAAATTCAGAAGCTAACATTGAAACAATGCAGCCTTAAAACTGAAACAATGCAGCCCATGAAACTGTAAATGGCACGCAAGATACAAAACTGATACAATGAAAACAGAATTGAAATGCAAACTGTAAATTGAAAACTCATTTAATTCGCTCACAATGAATCACTGAACAAGTTCACCAATTAATCTATTTGCAATATAGAACCTAATTAAGGAAAACAACATCAAGAAATGAAAGTAACAAACTGATACAATTGCAGAAAAACAGAATTGCTGAAACGAAATCGAGATTACAGCTACAAACAAGAATAAATGCAATTTAACTAAGCCTCGACCAATCCTTGATTCAAAACCACCTTGTTCGTCACTCAAGAGCAAGCCAAGAACCCTTAAACTCGCAAATCAGTGGAAGAAAAAGCTCCAATTCAGATCTGCTCCCAGATTGCATCAGCTGGATAATTCCCATTCGATCTCCTAGATCTCCATGTGAAAGGTTGAAATGATGATTTGGAATTCATCTAAACTCATCCTAGGACCCCTACAGATGGTTCAGATGGGAAGAAATGGACGCGGTTGAGATCTAAAAGCTCAAATTGCAGCTCTGCCGAAACCCTCGCACAGCTCTGCATCCGACACAATTCCGAGCAAAATCGCCATCAAACTCTCCTCCAGAGATCCAGATCTTGATTCAAGGATGTGATCGAGTCGGCCACGCCTCTGATGAAGAAAATTTGAAAGAAAACGATGAAGAAATGAGCAAGAACGAGCTGAAGAACTGAAGGAGAAAAGTGAGGTCGCGACAGAGCAAAATGAGATCTGATCACAGTTTAAGTAGTTAAACAATGGACGGCTGAGATTGATTCCGCTTCATCCAACGGTGGATCCTCGTCAGATTTGATTCAAAATTTCCAGATCTTGATCAGAGGTCAGGATCATCCTCATGGTAGCTCGGATCTGCCAGATCTGTAGCGGATGGTTCAGATCAAACTGATATTTGAAATGGACGATCTAGATTACTCTAATCATAATCCAACGGCTAGATGATCTCAGATTAGGCTGAAACTTTCAGATCTTGATCTGATCACTTGATTAGACTTAAACCCAGCTCGGATTGATCAGAAGTTCTCAGATGGTCTAGATCTAACCGTTCTTGCATCGGACGGTCCAAATGAGTCAATCCTTGATCACTTGATCTAGTCCACTTTTGACTCAACATTTGACCCAACCTGACCTAGGTCCATGATCCCTTCAAGCCTACAAGAGTAGATCAAAAATTTAGTGACAAATCAACTCAAATTTAACCAAATTTGCAATTAAGTCCAAAAAGGATACAAATCCTAGAACCTAGGCCAAATCCACAATTACACAAGTAAAATATAGGTCAAACACGGATTTAAACATATAAAATGATCAACAAAATGACACTTATCAGTTCTCTCCCTCAACCATCCTCACTTCTTTCTCCTCTTTGGCGTGAAGGATCACCCGATTTAGGAGGATCACGTTGGTGGTTGGAGAAGAGGAGAAAAGGAGGAAAAGGCGCACCGGCGGCGATCCTTTGTGGGTTGCGGCGCCGGCGATTTGGGGAAGAAGGGAGCACCTCCTCTTCTCCTTTATCCTCTGGTTTTCTCCTTCACAATCTTCCTCCTTGGCGTGCACAAGCTAAGAGAAAGGAGAAGAGCACATCGGCGGCCAGAGAACAAGTTCTCTCAACCTTGTTGCCGCCGGCGAAGGTGAAGAAGCAAGGGTTAGGTTTTCGGTAGGTTATATGGAAGAAGAAGGGATTGCTTCTCTTCTTCCTCTTGTTCTTCATCTTCCAAGCCTTCCTCTCGGAGTTACCTAGCAGCTGGCCAGACCTTGAAGCTCAAGGTGGCCGGTGGGTTGAGGTGGAGAAGAAGAAAGGCAATCGGCGCAAGGGGACCCTAGTGTTCTAGGGTTTGTGTTGGTGATTGGAAGTAGCTTGAAGTAAGGTGATTAATTCAGAGGCCTTGGTGACTCCACGACTTGGTAGCTCATCACCCACACGACGTCTAGGAGGGGGGGTGGTGATAAGATAAAAGACTGCGAGGTAAATGGCAAGGTATATTTCTCCTGAGCTCTATTTTTGTTTTGCTATGTTTTAATTGTGTCATCTTGCTTTGTCTCATCATTTCATGCATGTTAATTAGTTATTTTGATTTGTGATCATAGATAATAATTAATTAACTGGACCCCGAAGATAAACACAAAAACCAGTGATCTAAATCGTCGTCTTTTCCATGGTTAATTAATCCGGAAAGTAACAAAGCCTTAACCTCGGTTTCGGCTAAGTTATAACTTGGATTAATGAACACGACGATGATTCAGTCGTTAGAAGGACGGGTCTCTATTCGGATTAAATTTTTTTTTAATCCATAGCCATAGAGAGGTCTTTCAGATACAACCCCGTGGTTGTCTTGGAAACCGCCAAGCCATACCCAACAATTGGTATTAGAGCTGTGGTTCCAGTTTTGTGTGTTTAGGATTCGGTTATTTTTTCTGCACATTATCATGTACATTATTTTACTCGATGATATTTGGATGTGCATAGGCTAACTTTGTGTTGAAGGCACTAGATTCCAACTATTATGGCAATTGTGTTGTTTGTATGTGATTGATTGTGTGACGTAAATTATTTGAATCCTTGGGGTTGACGAGCCTAGATAAGATATTTAATTTTTGTAATTAAAAATGACACTTGTTTAGCCAAGCTTTCTATTTACTTTTGATCTAGATGACATGGACACTCCCTCATAGAGTATAGGATCAATGGATGTAAATAAGTAAGCTAGTTATCTCGTCTCGGGGAATCCTTCATGGTGGCTTACGCATGGAGAGGATGGAGTGGACGAGGTGAAGACACGACTGAAGGTACATTGGAAACCAAGGCCATAATAGTTGGAAAAATTTAGGGTTTTTTCCTTAGCACTATTATTATTGGTTTGTGTGCTTGTTATGTGTGTCTATGTGAAAAACCTCAAACGCAAATAACTAAGTGGGAGAGGGACCCTAATGGTTCCACGACCTCCATTACAATCTAACAAGTGATGCGAACAAGCCCGCGCATTGGCTCTGAGTGCCCCCCTCCATAACGGATACGATTGTTCTGCGGATCACTAGGTTAGAAAAGATTATAGAAAATTATTGAAGAGCGTGTGTACTTTCCCAACGAAAGACACATAATTGAAAATAATTTTCTTAGTGTCGTGTAATGGTAAACACTTAGATATGAATATTAGTATCCTCCCCAACGGAGTCACTGCTATTATTTGTATGGCCGAAGAGGACCAACTATTAATTTTTCTTGTCAAAAGGTTAGGTTGACAAGATAGAAAAATTAATGGGTAAAACCTCCTCTCACGAATGTAGAATTCATATACGTCCACACTAACGTGGCATGCGGAATTCTCGGTGTTTGAGGTGTTGGTAGATTTTGTAATAAATTGTTTTGAGGTGTCAATTTATTTCAAAAAATCTAAAGTGTGTGATTGTTATGGTTCTCAGGTATTTTAAAATGGATCAAGACCCACAGGACCTAATTCAAAGAGAAATCCAATTAAATGCCCCTAGTGATGAAATGCATTGGGAATTAAATATGGATTTTGTCTCTACTGCCGAGGAACCTAAGTGTGATCTTGCCGAGTTTTGTACCGAAAAGCCTAGCGAGATTAACAATGAAGAGGAGTTTGAATATTTTAGGAAATGGCTAGAATCAGATGAGACGACTGAGTGTCATCAGAATCAGGCTTCTTTCGTTACCAGTAAAATATCAGAACTAGATGAACTCTTCGGGGAAAGTAATCGAGCCGCTAGGCATAAGGTCTTGCATAACTTGATGACAACTATCTTGGTTGAAGGCATGCCCGTAAGGGAACATGTCCTCAAAATGATGGCTTGGCTGAAGGAGATGGAAATCCTTGGAGCAAAAATTGATGGAGAAACCTAGATCAATTTCATTCTCGTATCTCTACCAATGAGTTTTGAAGAGTTCCACCTAAGATACAATATGAACGAACGTACATATTTGTGGGCAGAACTTCTAATAGAACTCGAGGCAGTAGAGGTGGTTTCTCTTCAAAGTTGACAGACTTTCATGGCTCAAGATATTTCTTCTTCTAAACCGAAAAGAAAGAAGAAGAAGAAGAAACGGTCTAAGGCAAAGAATGTGGCAGGATTACAGGGACCTCAGGGATGTATGAAGAAGCCGAAAGGCATGTGCTTTGTGTACAAGCAGTCAGGACATTGGAAGATTGATTGTCCCCGTCGTTAGAGTAGTGATACAGGTATATTTTCTTCTTGTGTTGTTGTAACATGTTTAGTGGTGATATCTACCAGTACCTGGTGTGTAGATACGGATGCCTCTAATCATGTCTACATTTTTGTGCAGGGGTTCCAGAAAACCCGACGGCTAGCTGAGGAGGATATTGCTGACTACATGGATGGCTATGGAGATGACTTTCGCAGTGGAAGTTTTGACTATTTCATTTATGTCTTTAGCATAGGTTGATATAGTTTTGGTTTTATAGATCGTCTTTATGTCTTAATTTTTTGGGAATGAACTTTATTCAATTTCTGGAATAAAGAAATTTTCTATTTCTTTTATTTGTTAAAAGTGGAATAGAAGGAATGTCTATTAAAGTACATAGATAGGCAATTAATATATAAAAACCAAAAGCACTCCCATGATGCAATTGGATGTTTAATAGCCTATCATCTTAACTAATGTAGGAGAAAGGTTCTTTCCTAGTAGAACCAAACATATATTTTGGCCCTAAGTTTTGGTCTTGTTAATCTCTAATGAAATTCAAAGGTTGGTGACCAATGAGCCCTTGGGTTCATTGGTAAATGGAAGACTTGTCTTCCTTAAAATCTTTGACTGTCATTAGGGAAGTAACAATACCAAAGAGGCTTGTCCTAAGCCTTGGGGCATAGAGCCAAAAGTATGTAGGAATTGGTTCATCATGATAAGTATAGGCCCTTAGACTATTCAGAATAGAGGTACCTTTAAATACCTTGTTTCTTTTATAAACAATTATTCAAAGGACTAATACCTCTAGGGATAGTTGAAGGAATTACTTATCATACATTGGGATTCGATCCCAACTCCTTGCACCTAGTGTACCCCAACAAGATGGTGCAACCATTGGAAGAAAGAAGGTCTCTTAAGGTATTAGTTAGGAAAATGATAAGTCACTCTGAGATTAGCTACATTTGTTCAGGTGGATAAGTCCTGGATATGATGGTATATATGAATGATTCTATCTAGGTTAAGTAGTCACTTAAAATCATAAAAATGTAGACTAAATGATAACTTAGTCTAAGACATGTTCAGATTATGAGGAGTTCAACACATGTGCTGAAGAGAGACATTTACAAGTTGGAATCTAGGGCATATGCTTGTAGGCTATCCTAAGGGAACAATAAGGTGGTCTTAAAGATCAGAGGATATTCGTTGGAACGAATGTCTGATTCTTAAAAAAAGACTACGTAATAGACCACTAGTCCATAAGTTCAATTACTCTGTGGTACATTCCAATCTTAGTACCAACAATAGAAGAAGTTGTACCACAAGACACTGCACCTCGTGTCACAGAAGATACACAAAGGGTATCTTATCGTAGTGGGAGGGTTGTCAGACAACCTGAAAGTCTCATGCTCTTGGAGAGTCTATGGACTGGGCCTTAAGAGAACATGAACTGAATCCCTAGACCTATGACAAGGATCATCTGCTTTGAAGAGATAAATTCGGTTGTATGGATTTGTCCAAAGGACGGGTAATATTGTGTAATATGTGACAGGAACGAAAGTGGTACTCTTGTAAAATACGTAGATAATATTTTGTTAGTTGGCAACAATAACGAAATATTATCAGACGTAAAGGTATGATCATCTTCACAAGTATGAAAGACTTGGGAGAAGTGAGACACATCCTTGGGGATCAAAGAACTAAGGGATCTCCAGACAAGGATGATGTGCTTATCCTGAGTTTTATATAAAACATTGTCCTAGCTTGTTCTAGCATGGATACCTGATAATTACCATTTTGTTGATAAATTTAGGCTCTCAAATCCATATTTTGATCTACTTTTATATGCTTAAGTTTGCATTTACTTAAGGTTTCATGAATTTTCTCTATTTTAGCTTTTAATTCAAATCTTTGTATATATGAGATATTTTGGCACTAAAATGTGAATCTAATTTTGTAGGCTTCAAATGATCATGGACCTAGATCAGATTGGGTCAGACTTGAGCCAGAATTGGATCCGTATCAAGTGATCAAGCATCAGATTAATTTGGGTCATCCATGTTGGGACCGGGTGCATGTTGACAAGGATACGGGTTCGTAAAATTTTAAATTTTTACGTGCAGCGGAAGAATTAGCATAAAATAATTTCTCAAATTATTTTTAACCACGTATCTAGCATGCAACCTTATGATGTGTGGACATGATCATAAATTAAAACTTTTCGGAAAAGTAAACTAATTTACTTAGTACCTCGCGTAACTCGAAGTAAGGGACGAGATCCAACCGTAGCGTCCCTTGGAAGCTCCGCCTCTATTCGCGTCCACGCCGAGTTCTCTTCGGGATGACTTCGCAAAGTCACGAGTTTTGTGCCGACGAGAACTACTAGATTCTCTAAAGGCACAACTAGAAGATCAAGAGAGAAGAAAGGAAACTAACCACCAAGTAACGGAATCAAAATTCCGGGAAAGGAAAGAAGGAGTCGCGAACCGTTTCTTCTTCTTCGGCACCTTCTTGGCGGATGAAGCTCTCGGCCACCCTTGGGATGTGCGCCGGCTCTAGGAGAGGAGAAAAAGCCGGCCCTAGAGAGAGAGAGGGGCGGCGGCCCTAGAGAGAGAGAGAGTTAGAGAGAGAGGGGGAGCTACTAATCTCTTGATAACTTCATTTGAGGAATTCAAGCCTAGCCTTGGTTCCTTTATATAGTAGCCTCTCCCTTGCCATGTCTCCCCTTTAACGGAATTAACGGAATAAATTTTCATAAGAAATTTATCTTATAAATTTTCTTATTAATTATTCCGTTATGCCAAGTTTTTTTATAACTAATTTTATAATAAAACAAATACATCTCTCTTTTTAATTATGGAATAAATTTTCATAAAATTTATTATATAAATTTTCTTATGATGGAAAAATCAATTCATAATTGATTTTATAAAATAAAAATAAATCATTTAAAGTTTATTTTAATCTCAATAAAAAGAATATATTTATTATATAAATTTTTCTTTATCATGGAAAAATTAATTCATAATTGATTTTATAAAATAAAATAAACCAATCCATGGTTCATTTTAATTTCCATAAAAGAATAAATTTATTATATAAATTTTTCTTTTCATGGAAAAATCAATTCATAATTGATTTTATAAAATAAAAATAAACCATTTAAAGTTTATTTTAATTTCCATGAAAACAAATTTATTTATCCATAATTTTTATAAAACAAATCGCGCTTGATTTATTTTATAATTTAAACCAAATTAATTGGTTTTCTCTCCTTGTGGTGGCTGGCCAAACCATAGAGGGTGGGCACCCTCTTTGGCCGGCCACACCAAGCCGTTCTCCTCGCGAATTAAACTCATTTAATTCGCCCAATAAGCCTTCAAAAGACTTAGCCATTTTAAGCTTCCGATGCGCCTCTGATAAATTCAGATTCGACTTATTTCTCTTGATCGGAAAATCTAATTTTCAACTCATTTTAAATCCCTCGGATTACTCGTTGTGCGTGTGACTAAATAGGCTTTCGATTTATGTTGGCCGTCTATAATCATCCAATTATAGAACGATCATTAGTGACACCTAGTAGTACATCATGACCCCCAATTAATCGAAAGATCAACGGTTGACCTCAGATGTAATTCTGAAACCCTTCAGCAGCTCTAATGAATCGCACCCCATTCTCTTCACCATCTTATACCCACTTGGTTCAGGACATGGTCTGTGTGTGTCAGTCCCCACTAGGCTGACTACGTCACACCTAGCCCAAGTAGTGTCTTTCTCGTCATTTGGATTTCTAATTACTCTCATGTATTTACGAAACTCATACTCTAAACATGACATGCTCTGGCCAGAGGCTTTGAGTAACAATCCGACGATAGGCCTGGGTATACATCTCCTCGCAAGGAGTGGTGAATCCTTTGTAGGTTGTTCAAACATCTTGGGGCACTTCGGCTTATACCCAACCATCCTGGGTCCACACCTCCTTGGAGATGCTTGCTTAAGATGTTAAAGTATAAGTCTCCATGACCAAGATGACTTGAACACCGCAAGTCAAAGGAACATCGCACTTAAGCTGCAGTAATAACTTTCATTGACATATCTATATGTAGATTACCATATGAGGTTTTACAGTCAGTCACTCCAATGAACTAGTTCCCTTAACTAGCATCCATGTTTATCTCCGGACATCCCAATGTCACCAGCCAGTGAGAATCAGCTGATTAGAGAATAACCCATGCTAGTCTTAACAGAATTGATAGTGTTCGTATTTATCAATTTATCGACTAGGGATATTTTCAATACTTCACAATTGCACATGTAGAGATAATCACTAGTTGTGATTCCATCACAAATTCTCTAATGCTGTGAATTGTATTGCGGACATTCAGTAAATGAGTTTAAGATCCCAATCAAATACACAAACATGTATACTCAAATAGTGAATTTTCATTTATTGAAATAAATGTTTACAATCATAAGGCGATTGCCTTAGGACACTTCTCTCATATTACTAACAAACTCCCACTTGGCCTAATGCCAATCGCTACGGTATCCAATACCACAGGCTCTAACATGACCCTCAAACTTACTTTGAGGCAAGGCCTTAGTTAAAGGATCCGCTAAATTCCTTTCAGTGGAAATTTTCTCAATTTGTATATCATTCCTACTTATAATCTCTCTGATCAGATGATAGCGGCGAAGCACGTGTTTGGAACGCTGATGAGACCTTGGTTCCTTTGCTTGTGCAATAGCTCCATTGTTGTCGCAGAAAACCGGCACTGCTTCATCAATGGTTGGAACCACACCAAGTTCGGAGACAAACTTCTTGATCCAGACTGCTTCCTTTGCTGCTTCCGATGCTGCGATATATTCTGCTTCCGTGTTAGAATCCGCTACGGGGTCTTGTTTGGAACTTTTCCAACTTATTGCGCCTCCATTCAAAGTAAATACGTATCCAGACTGAGATTTGGAGTCATCCTTATCTGTCTGGAAACTGGCATCTGTATACCCACGTATTACCATATCTCCTTCTCCATATATTTGGAACACATCCTTAGTTCTTCTTAAGTACTTAAGGATTGTCTTGACAGCCGCCCAATGATCCATTCCTGGATCCGACTGGTATCTGCTTGTGACGCTCAGAGCATATGATACATCGGGCCTAGTACATAACATAGCATACATGATAGATCCTATCGCGGATGCATAGGGAATCTTATTCATGCAAATCCTCTCGTGTTCTGTGCGCGGACACATAGACTTTGAAAGGTTGATCCCATGCCTGATGGGAAGGTAACCTTTCTTGGATTCTGACATGCTAAACCTTTTTAGCACTCGGTCTATATATGTAGACTGTGAAAGATCAAGCAACCGTTTTGATCTATCTCTATAGATTCTAATCCCAAGGATATAGGTTGCTTCTCCTAGGTCTTTCATGGAGAATGTTTTGGACAACCAAATTTTAACTGTCTGTAAAACTGATATGTCGTTTCCTATAAGTAATATGTCATCGACATATAACTCTAGGAATACGACTGCACTCCCACTAACTTTCTTTTACACACAAGGTTCGTCTGGATTTTGTGAGAAATCAAACTTTTTGATTGTCTCATCAAAATGGATGTTCCAGCTCCTGGATGCTTGCTTCAGTCTATATATGGATCGTCGAAGCTTGCATACTTTGGTTTTATCAACCGATGTGAAACCTTCAGGTTGTATCATGTATACATCCTCAAGCAGGTTTCTATTAAGGAAAGCTGTTTTCACATCCATTTGCCATATCTCATAATCATAATGAGTTGCTATGGGTAGGAGCATCCGAATGGATTTAAGCATAGCTACTGGCGAATAGGTTTCGTCATAATTAATTCCTTGTTTCTAACGATATCCTTTTGCCACTAATCAAGCCTTAAAGGTAACAACATTACCTTCCATGTCGGTTTTCTTCTTGAAAACCCACTTGCACCCTATGGGCATAATCCCTTCAGGTGGGTTAACCAAGTCCCATACTTGATTTTCGTACATGGAATCCATTTCCGACTTCATGGCTTCAAGCCATTTGTCCCTTTCTGAACTTTTCAGAACATCTTCATAACTGATAGGTTCATCATTACTTATGAGTAACACGTCGTTCGATTCACTTATGAGAAATCCGTATCTCTCTGGAATATTGCGTGTCCTATCCGACCTACGAAGAGGTGGTGTAGTTTTAGGATCAACTGATAGCTCATCATTATGAGTTATTGGTTGTGGGTCTAGACTAGGTGTCTCTGTAATGTCTATTGGAGTTTCTTGAACTTCATCAAGTTCAATGCCACTCCCACTATTTTCTTGTAAAAGAAATTCTTTTTCCAGAAATACAGCATGCCTTGAAACAAACACCTTTTGTTCCAAGGGATGATAGAATTGGTAACCCTTCGTTTCCTTAGGGTATCCAATAAATAGACATTTATCAGACTTAGCATCCAATTTGTCTGATACAGTCCGCTTCACATAAGCAGGACAACCCCATATCTTAAGGTGAGTTAAGTAAGGTTTCTTACTATTCCATGTCTCATATGGAGTAGTAGAGACTACCTTGGTCGGGACTCTGTTTAGCAAGTAAACAGCTGTCTTAAGTGCATAGCCCCAAAAGGATTTTGGATGAGTTGCATGATTCATCATTGACCTAACCATGTCCATCAAGGTTTGGTTGCGCCTCTCAGATACACCATTATGCTGTGGTGTATACGGCGAAGTCCATTGAGACAATATCCCATTGTCCCTTAGATAATCTTGAAACTCTTGACTCAAGTATTCACCACCCCGATCGAATTGAAGTATTTTAATACTTTTGCCAAGCTATTTCTCTACTTCATTTATGAACTCTTTGAATTTTTCAAAAGCTTTAGATTTGTGTTTCATCAAGAACACATACCCGAATCGTGAGTGATCATCGATAAAGGTGATGAAGTAGCTATAGCCTCCTTGTGCAAGAGTTGACATTGGTCCACATACATCAGTATGTATTACACCAAGCAATTCTCCCACTGGATTACCTTTTCCGGAAAAGGGTAATTTGGTCATCTTGCCTTTTAAGCATGATTCGCATGTAACGCCCCAAAATTTCCATTTTTAGTTCTTAAAGTCCTTAGAATTATTTAAAAATGGTGTAGAAATATTCTAGATATTTTTAGGAATTTTTAGAATATTTTTATGGAATTTTCCGAGTCCGTTTAGTATTTAAAAAAAAAGAAAGAAAAACGTTTAAGGGCAGCAGGGGGTTCGAACCCGGGACCACCAGGAGAGCAGGCGTGCATGGAACCAGCTGGGCTAGGGTATCAAGCACAACAGAAGATGGAGAGAAATATATTTATAGAGTAGTTACGCTTTTTCATAAAGATAGTATAAATAGATGATTAAAGAGAGGAAATTAGAATTTTGGGTTTCTCTTCCTCAGCCTAGCCGTGCGACGCCCAAACCCTCTCTTCCTCCTCTCTTGGGCGACACCAACACCACGCCCTAGAGGGCCGGCCAAGGCTCTCCTCCGAGAGATATTCCTATATTCGGGATCCCCGCGACGAGAGGAACGCGTAGTCGCGAAGAATTCTCCGAGATCTTAATTTTCTTCCGAACCTCCGACGCCGTTCTTGGTTGTAAGTCCAAGATATCAATGTAAGTACTGCTCACCTGCAGTAAGAGGCGGTTTTTCCGCAAGAATTTCCTTTAAAAGTTTTAAAAGAGACATTTACCTTTAGTTTGAGATTTTTCATGTGATCTTAGTTCATTATATGCTTGTATAAGTTTGATTAAGCACCCTATATGAGATTAGGGGCTAAGAAAGTTATGAGAAAAGAAAAGAGAAGATAAAGATAAGAAAAGAAAAGGCCAAGGCCTTAAGAAATCTCCAAAAGTCAAGACTTAGGGATTTTAGCACGCAAGGTGCTCGAGAAAATGCCAAGGCATTTACAGATAAGAAAGAAAAGAAAGAGAAGCTATTTTATTTTCCAAGGCCAGTACCCGGCGTCCAAGGGCGTCGTTAAAGAAATCCAGGTGTCCAATTCCAAGGTCTTGGCCTTGGTAGACCAAGGTCTGCTCTATTAGGATTGGTGGCTCGCTACCCCAACCTTTTAGGGAACGCGCATGAGATGGTACTTACGTCTTCAGTGGATCCAAGTGATTATTATTTTCAAGTATATGCTTTAGCAAAGTTTTCTAAAGTTTAAGAAAGTTTTCAAAGAGTTAAAGAAAGATTTTAAGTTAAAGGATTGCTAAAGTTTCAAGTTAAGCCAAGAAAAGTGAGTTAAGATTTATTAATGCTTGAGTATGCATGTTTTCGAGTTATACATGTTCTTAGTGTTTCTTTCAAGCATATAAGTATCTCATGTGATTCCATATTGTTCAAGAAGCATGTTTGCACATTTCGAGATTTTGTGAGCTAGATAGTACTTACTAAGCTTTTTGCTTACTAGTTGCATTTCCTCTTACTGCAGATAAAGGTAAAGGCAAGCAATTCTGAAGGAAGGCGACGAGGCGGTGCTGAGTAAAGTGTGTGTGGTGGCTGATTTTGGAGAGATCCTTGAGACGAGACAATTTAGTTATTTGAATTACAATGTTTAAGTTTATTCAAATTCCAAGTTATTGCTTTATGGAGTTTAGCGAACATTTAAGCTTTGGATAGTCTTACATGCTCAATTTCTTAGAGTAAAGATTCCATGTCATTTCATTTAGCATACATATCCTTATGATTGCATTGGATGAGTAGAAGTGTGAGTAGTTTGGAATATTGATACTTTGTTGGAGATATTGATGCATGTGCCAAGATAGTACTAGTTCCCCTTTGAATCAAGCTTTATTGCTTAAATATGTTTAGAAAAGTTGCATTCACATTTCATAATGCTTTAGCAAGGTTATAGAACATGTATTTGGTGTTATGAATGCATAGGAGTCAAGATTGGTACAAACTCTAAGGTTAAAGTTCATATAAACTTGAATAGCTTATTTACTTCTACAAAAGTTCTAATTTCGAGTTTATGAAGTTGTTTTGATTGGCTAAAATGTTTAGGAAACTAGTATAGAGTATAGAAATGGTGTTGTGTCTTGTTATGGCTTGAAACTAAATGTTTAGTGGGCTTTTGGAAACTAAGTTTCGAATCTGAATTTTCAGTTTTCAGGCGTGCCAGTCGACTGGTTCAGAACCAGTCGACTGCCCTATCGAACAGTAGCTTCTGTCCGATACACCAGTCGACTGCCAAGAGGCCAGTCGACTGGTGCCGCGCCCAGAAACTTTCTGAGGCCGATACCAGTCGACTGGTCAGACCGCAGTCGACTGGTACCATTGCAGAAAAGTCCTATAGATGTAAAGAAGTATGCCATTGTATCATGCATGACTATTAGAGTTAGTATATCATAGATAGATTTAAATTGAGAAGAAAAAAAAAGATTTCCGCATTCTTAGTCGTGCATTAGAGTCAAGAAGTAGATAAAGTAACGATCCGTCTAAGGCAGAGAAGGCGGGTCGCTACATCGCATGTATCAAATGAACCGGGTTCAAGTGATTCCAAAATTCCACATCGGTGTAATTTGGTCATGCGTTTCTTACTTACATGGCTAAGACGACAATGCCACGTGTAGGAGTCTATTCGATTATCTATTCGAGCACGTTTGTTGCTAACTTCGATATTGAAAACGTGTAGATACCAAGCAATTCTCCTCATGATTCGCATGTATAAATCTAACGTGTAGATACCATTGCACAAAGTTCCATTCCCATAAAGAACGCCATTTAAAGTTATATAACAACAATTGTTACTAAAAGTTAAATGGTAACCCTTTCATTCAAACATGAAATAGATACAATGTTATTTATTAACGAAGGAACAAAATAACAATTATCCAATTCTAAGACACGTCCTGTAGGGAGCTTTAGCAAATATGTTCCGATGGCAACAGCAACAATCTTTGCTCCGTTTCCAACTCGCAAATTCGCTTCTCCCTTGACGAGTCTTCTTCTATTCCTTAGCCCCTGTATGTCATTACATATATGTGAGCTTCACCCAGTATCAAGTACCCAGGTGTTTGAGGAAATAGAGTGACATTCAATAACGAAGATACTTGAAGAAGATGGGGCATCGGATGCCTTCTCTTACAAGGACTCAAGATAAACCTTGCAGTTTCTTCGCCAGTGACCCTCCTTGCCATAGTGATGGCAAGTGCCTTTTAGGGTATTTTCAGTTTTTTTGGCCTTTTTCTTCTTTCCCTTATTCTGTTCTTTGGCCTTCCTCTTAGAACCTTTCTTCGAGGAACCAACTAACAGTACCGTCTTTTGATCCTGCTTCACAGAAGGCTCTACAGTCTTCAGCAGGTTGAGCAACTCTGGAAACTAGTCTGGAGTTGCATTTTCAGGAGGACGGTTGGGAAGTTGATCTTCAAGGACATAAGCAAGCTTTTCTGCCTTGAGGACTATCCTCAGGTTTCGAAGCCAGTCCATGAAGTTTGGCCCAGTCAGTTTATTGGTGTCCAAAATGGAAGGCAAATTCAGAGAAGACATGATCGAGTGATTATCCTAGAAATACAAATTGAGCTTATGTGAGAAGAATGATTAAAGAATGTATCAACATACATAAATAAAATCCTATTTATTTTTCAAATTGAATAACCCTTTTTATCAATTCGGGGGATCGTAGGAACATCTCCAAATAGGTTGATATCCAACCATAGATAAGAACAACCATGGTTGTGGCCATCAAGTTATTCTTAGCTATGAAGGTGGGTAATTATACCGATTACATATCACATATATGTAACTATCACTTTATGCTATCAACTAATTGAATGTTTGCATAAATCATTGGGTTGTTAACTCATTAACAATTATGCAACATTATACATAGCACCCAACTGCACCTCTCTTTACATCGACATTGGCTGTGGCACAACAAATCGATGCTCCAAGCTTAAGGCTGACCCATTAATCAAGAAATAGTTTTAATATGGTTGGAGCTCATTCAACCGTTTAGTCAGGCTTGGATGTGTCCAACAACCAAAACTAAGGATTGACCTCTGACTCCAACTATATTATTCATAAACTAATTCCATGGTTTGAACATGTTGAGGTTCAAGCCGGGCATGGATGTGTCCATCAACCCAAACGAGAAACAAAACTCCGATTCTAACCATATTAATGGAAGGTGTCGTCCTTAATATTTTGTAAGGGGTTTTGGGTCTCATCCTTTCTTTTCTAAGCACATTCATGACATATAATTATGTCATGACTAACGATTTCCTTAATAAAGTATGTATGTGACTTAATTTATCAAGTCTCATAAATTGAATTAGGAACCGGATTTCCAAATTCTAATTTCATACTTTATTAAAGGAATTGTTTTGGGAAACAATTTCCTAAATTGTCATAATCAATTTCAGAATAATATGTTTAAGACTTTGATTTCTCTAAATCAAATCTTAT
>JAGFNQ010002185.1:0-20752 GCA_024364735.1 Boesenbergia rotunda | reverse complement strand
ATAGTAAATGACGTGCAGTTAATGTGTACATGTTCGATCGTCGATCGGACACCACTGGCGGCCTTTGATTACCGTCCCGAATCAAACTATACCTTGGGAGGACGGTAAACTCGTCAGGATCGCCGGCAACGGTGAACCCATAGAAATCGACGGTCAATGATGCGAGATCGCAATTGTGGCGATCCCCGACGGATTCACCGTGCCCTCCAGGGTATAGTTTGGTTCGGGGCGGCGGCCGAACGACGTCGGTAGTGTCCGATCGACGATCGGACGTCGACGTGTCGTCGATTGACGGTCAAAGTTTTCACTGAGGCATTCATTTTCACTGTGCGTATCATTATTCTTAGGCAAAATACCGAATTTTTGGTATTATTTGAGCTTGGTTTTAATTTAAAATCCATTTTAGGAAGATAAATTAAAAGGTTATCATTAGTTTTGTTATCACAAAAGCCACCCCAGATGAAAAATATCAAAATAAGGTCTCTTTCTATTCTTTTTTATCTTTATTATAGTATATTTGTCAAAATTATTACAATCTACTTAATTAAAATTTATCAACATATGTATTTCTAATCTGGTTTAATAATTTTAAACACAAGCTGCTATAATAATATTATTAAAATAAAAAATAAAAAGAGTTTTTTTTATATTTTTAAAATCAAATAAATTAAAAAAACTAAATATTATGTGTGTGTGTGTGTCTTTTTTGGAAAAATATCAAAATATAATTATAAATCCTAAATAATGGCAACAATTGGTTTAGATTAATTAGGGTTGGTTAAATTAATAATAATTTTCAGACTATCTATCTAAGTTTTTTAAAATTTAAATTACTAAATCACAAACTAATTTTCTATAATATCCCTTCTATCTTTCCCCCTAAAAATAAAAAGGAAAATCCATTTCAGGAAGATAAATTAAAAGGTTCTCTATAGTTTTGCTATCACAAAAGCTACCCGAAATGAAAAATATCAAAAGATAATCTATAGATCCTAAAAAATCGGATTTGATGAAAATTATTTTTTAAATATTTTTAGAATTTAAAAAACAATATTTGAATGAAAATTACAAAAAATTATGTAACAGTAAAAAAATGTTGAGAATAATTTTAAGAATAGATCACAATGAATTCTATCAAAAAAAAAAAAAATAAAACTCAATTTTTTGGAATAATTACATATGCAAGCAAAAATATCAAGAAGATGACAAACAAAATATTAATTAACACAAAATATTGACAAACAAATATTAAATAATATCTAGCAATTTAGTACAAATTTTGAGACTCAAAATAAATTCTTACCAACATGTTTAATCAAAAATTTAAATGGAATATAACTTTTAAGAATTCTTACAATTTGGGCACTATGATACTATAAATACCAATATAGTCCTCTAGAGTATCTATTTTTTAAATTTTGAAAACAGTTTAAGTATACATGGTTACTTTCAGTTTCTCTATTTTAGCATTTAGTTTTCATTTTTAATTTCCACTCATCAAATATTTCTAATGAACATGCTTTTGCTAGTTTCTTTTTTAAATCTAATTTTTGGAATTTTAATTTACGAAGTGATTTAATCATTCTCTTAATACCAAAATAAAACTGATTGGGTGGAAGTAAACATACCTCACTTATTAAGTCGTTCTCGAATTCGGATGGTCCCCCTTCATCGCTGCTCTCTTTTGATGTAGCTCCCTTTCATCGATGCTTTCTTCTTGGTGGGTGACAATCAGCGCCAGTCTGGCATGTTTCTCGAGTTCTGATTCTTCCGATGAAGACTTGTCCCATATTGCCTTCAGATTGTGGGTTTTTGACTTTGTTGCCCCTTTTTCTTTATTCTTTAACTTGGGACAGTTTTCTTTGACATGTCACTCTCCATCGCAGTGATAACACTTTATTTTTCTTTTGCTTCGAGGGTGTCTTTTGGCCTGCATCTTATTGAATTTATTAGATTTAAAAAACTTTTTAAACTTTCTCACCATGTAAGCTGCTTCCTCTTCATCGGCTAAAGATCTTCATGTTGGGTCTTCCTCGAGTGCAAGACAATATATTGTCCAACTTTGTATTCTTACCTGCGCATTGAGACTCGTGAAGTTCTTAAGTTGAAAATAAATGTTCTAAAGTACTTACCTCAAGATCCTTAGAAATGTAGTACGCGTCGACTAAGGATATCTAGTCTGGGGTTCTCGGAAAGGTGTTGAGAGCATACCTTTGTGCGTCACGATTACTTACCAACTCTCCAAGGTTATCAAGTCTAGTAATTAGTTCTTTGAGTTTTGCGTATAGTTAGGCTACTGACTCTCCTTCTTTCATTCAAAGATTGCTGAGTTGATTCCAAAGCAAGTCTCTTTTTACTATTTTGGCTTCAGAGGTACCTTCATAGAGTTCCAGAAATTTTCCCCAAAGTTCCTTCGTCGATTGGTAGGTTCGGATTCGATTGATTTCTTGCGCAGGTAGTATGGCCAGCAGATGGAACTTTACTTTCTCGTTTGCCACAAATTCTTCTTGCTCCATCTTCATCCAGAAGTATTCCTCTTTGTCCTTGTGGTCTTCATTTTTGGGAGCTACAAAACCATCCTTCATTATTAATAATAATTCAAAGTATGTTTTAAAAAATATTTGTATTTTTCACTTCCACATAGCGATCTCCCCCTCGAATTTTGGCGGGTAGATAACTAGTCCTACAATTTTGTATGTGCTTCAATTGACAGTTAGTCCTTCTGAAGCATTCTAGCTCTGATACCACTTGTTGAGATGGTGCGGTAAGCAAGAGGGGAGGGTGAATTGCTCCTTAAAAACATAACTAATCTTTTGCTTGTAATAACAAAGATAATAGTTAGTTAGAAATAAATAACATAAATAATTAACAGAACCAGATTAATAATTTAGAAAGAGGCATAGAATATTTTACTTAGTTGCAACCAGGAAGATTGCTAATCCAAGACAATAGTAGTGCAAACACCAGAAATATGGGCGCCCGTGTTCAATACGGGTGCCCCCATCTATACGGGCGTCTGTGTTCAATACAGGCCCCCATCAATACGGGTGCCTGTATTGAATATGGGCGGCCCTTGGGATTTGGGTGATTTTCTAGTCTTCAGGAGTTGGGCTCACCCAAACTTGTCTCCGACCTTCTTCTTGAGCGTTCTTCCTCCCGACTTTTTATCCCTCAGACGTCGCGCGCGTCCTCGCTCCACCGACGTACTTTTCCGCAGACCTCTACGCCCCTCGGATGCACCGAGCCCATCGGCTCTCCTCCTGTGCCATCCTTCTCATCCACTTTATCTTCCGCTTGACTTCCTGTGCTCCTAAGTTTATGCACACTTAGACACAAGGGAAAGTGGTGCTGAAGATGACCTCGGGCAAGGACCTCACTCTAATCAATGTGTTGTATGTTCCGGAGTTTCGAAAGAATCTAGTGTCCGGTTCATTATTAAGCAAGCATAGCTTTTGCATTGTGTTTGAGTCAGACAGAGTTGTACTGTCGAAAAAGAGAATGTTTGTGGGAAAGGGCTATGTATCTGATGGGCTGTTTAAGCTCAGTGTAATGGTCATTAGGGCTAAGATAAATAAAATTGAGAGTTCTTCCACTTATATGCTTGAGTCTTCTTGTTTATGGCATGGTAGACTATGACATGTGAATTACGATGTGATTTGTAGATTAATAAACATGCAAAGCATACCGACGTTCCACCTTGACCCGAAACACAAGTGTGAGACTTGTGTTAAAGCGAAGTTGACAAGGTCATCTGTTCCAGAAGGAATCGATGTCGACGGCCAGTCACCGGGGTTCAACCCACGTGGAAGTTGACGTTGGGGGAAGGAACTCAGCGTCCTGCGAGACAACACAAGTATTAGGGGAACACACCGGAGATTGCCCGATGGAGCCCACTCCGACGCTCAAGTCAGTGCCTCGATGGAGAAAAGTATAAGGGCAGAAAAGACTGTATGAGTTGTCGAGAATGCTTAGCCCCTTTACCGGAGGGGTTGGACTACTTTTAATACCTGCGGCGGCCATCCACGAGCACCTATGATCCTAGCCACGTTCCCATGATTATCGGTTGATAGTTCACCCTGATAACGGTTGCCGCTATTCATTAATTCGGGTCGTTGAGATGATTAAGGCCTTTATGACCACTAATCATGGGTAGTGATTACTCTGCCATGATGGATGAGGATGACGTTGTCGATCCACGAGAACCGGACTTTTGCTTGAGTATTCCTTGGGCCCCACCACCTCGATGTGATCCCGAGATTCTTTGGCTCGGGGGTCCTGAGCATTCGTCTCTTCGAGGTACTCTCGAGGTCTTACTCCCGAGGTGAGCTCGGGGGTGTGTCTTCCTGAAGCTAGCTCCTGGGTGATAACTACTCGAGTTGGTTTCCGAGTCCTCTTTCCCGGGAGGGACTCGGAGGTCACCCCAAGGTAGTCGTTCCTGCTTGGCGGATTTTACCACATAGCTTCTTCAACCCCCGTGTCTACCATGGGGTATTCAACCCCATCACAAGTCCCTCCCTTCAAGTTTGATCCAAGGAAGTGTGTCTGACTTATTAGACTGGTAACGTGCTGAAGAAGATGTGCCCAAATGGCCTCTCCATCTTTTGCTGGTGGTATTCCGGGTCCGAGGGGGCACCCCTGCACCCCAGGGCTTCGGTTGGTTTTTTGAATACGTTCGACATCCCCTCGAATTTTGCGGCGACGCTCTGACGGCTATCCCAAGCCTTTTATAGGGGAGTGGGGTCTTGTAATGACGACACAATTGCCCAACAAATGTGGCATTGCCATGTGCCTCTTTCCCCTTTGTGCCGCGACATCTCCTCGATACACTCTGCGGGCCACACGAAGCGACCGTAGTAAGGGCTAGTGGCTCCTCGGGATAGCCAATCAGTGCCATTGACGTGCTGCTCTCTGATTGCTCATAGAGGTGCAGCTCATCTCTATAAAACTGGGTGCAACGGTACCCTGCAACCTCCTTGCCCTATCTACCTTCAAGCGTCCTCCTTCTCTGGCTATTCTTCTTGCCGCTGCGCCCCTTTTACGAGGGTAAGTCTTCTTCTATTTTTTCCCCTCCTCAATCCTCATGGGTCTGATGTGATGGAACTGACTTGGCGGGTTTCCTAAGCGAATACTTGGTCGTCTTTGAGAGACCTCTCCATGTTTACGGATTAAAAATTAACTCGAATGGAGACCTGTCTTCGAACGACCATCTCGTCATCGTATCATTCGGTACGAATTACAACTTGACAAATTACAAAGATCATGCCTTGTAATTCTCCTAACCAAACGACCGTGGAAAAGATGACGAGTGGATTGGCAGTTTTTGTGTTTATTATCGGGTCCATAATACGATTAATTATTACAATTAATTATCAAATAATTAACATGATAATAATTAATCAATCACATAAAATGATAAGAATATCAAAGGAGCCAATGAAGAGTATATACCTTTTGTTAACTTACGATCTTCTACCGTATGACCCTCCCCTCTTGGACCTCGTGTCGACGACGATCTACCAAGAACCGTGGTCACCAAGTCGATCCCTTCTCCTTGCACCACCCAATCCCTAACCAAAGGGATGCCGCCGGCCACTCCAAGGAAGAAGACAATCCGAACACAAACCCTACTACTCCTCTCCTCCACCGCTGGCGCCTGAACAACAAGTATCTTGGAGTTCCTGTGTTCTGAGCGACTCCAAGTCGCGTGAGTAACTTGTGTTCTGAGCAACTCCACAACTCCAACTTGCGTTCTACGCTAGCAACTACAAGTTACGTGAGCAACTTGTTCTGCTCTCTCCCATGAGCAACTTGGCGGCTGTGAGCAATTCTCCAAATTTTCTCAATAGAAAACTAATCGAGAATTGCTTGTTCACGCTGCTGAGCGAAAGGTTGTGTGCGCAATCTTTTTCCTCGAAGAAAATTGTCGTGAGAAGCAATTTAACTGCGCTGCTCTCCAAGAAATTGTCGTGAGGCAATTTAATTACGTTCCAATGCCATCCAAAAAATTGCCGTGAGGCAATTTAATTCCGCTACTCTCATGTGTGTCTCCTCCACCGAAGTAGGAGGTTGATGAGAGAAGAAATTCATTGCCTTAGCAATTGATTTCAAGGAGAAGGAACAACGCATGTTGTTCGGCGCCGCACCATCAAACGAGAGGGAGAGAGAGAGGAGAGGAGAGGAGAGAAGAAAACCTAGGGTTGTCATGTGTTCCATTGGATCAATCAATTAATTTGGTTTCATGCCACATGGGGTATATATATAGGGCTACGATAGGGATCATGAGGAGGGGTTGGATCTTAGCCTGCTAATAGATCCAAACCCGATCCATTAATGAAAATCCATTCCACTAAAGGATCTTTATTGAATTACCTCACCAACCCCCATATTTACATATGGGCTCCACCTATTATGAGTCATCCATCCCCCCGTGTTTATGATATCGAATGCCCGTCGATTAATTTAAATTACTGACAATTTTAATTAATCAACTTCTGGTTCCTTGACTAGTACAACTCAGCCTTATCATCATATCGGATCAAATCCACCTGCAGGGTTTAACATGATGAACCTTATGTGCTCATCAAGGGGGCATCATCATCCCGACTCAATAGGATACAGATTCCGTTAATAATCAATGGCACACCATATAATTAATATTATTTCTCAACTTACCGACCCTATCGATTTTGCAGAATAAATCTCGCCCATTGGTAAATCAAAGAAATAAAATATTAACTATACGTGCCCATTATTATATCAAGATTTAGGGATTGTACTCTATAATAATCCGAGGTCCAATCCAATTATTAAGTCAGTACAAATTGGATGACTTCTAGTTTTGGTCCTGCTCAACGCACACAAAGCACACTAGTGTAATTCTATGATCAAGACAAACCACACCTAATTACTCTACAACCATCCCGATGGTTTGTCCAAATCCATCTCGGTTGTGAGCCTCTACTTATACAATACAAGGAACTGATAATATGATTTTTTGTGTGTCACCACACTCCATGTTATCTACAATGCAAAGTATTGGACTTTTATGCATATCTTAATATAAATATGTTGAGGCAATCTGTGGTCCGGAGCGACCAAGTGTTTTGATGTTTGGGCAAAGGGTTTAAGTTAGGTTGACCCTTGTGTTCTTATATGTGTATGTTGAGTGTGCAGGATGTACAAGTTACACATATGGACTTGACTGAACGGTCTCAGTACGGTGAAGGATGGCATGGAGGCAAGCTGGAGGCTTGCGTGCGCATCCGAGGGACCTGAGAGTAGGGACGATGAGCTGATGGGCGCGGACTTCGAGGCATACGTGAAGGATGACATGGAGGCAAGCTGGAGGCTTGCGTGCATCAAGGGACGGGAGCCAAAGATGAAGAGGGCGCGAAGGCGATAGTCAAGGCTACGGATGAGGAGTCAGTTGAGTCGTGAGGGTACGAGTGCAGTGTGATTGTACTCGAAAAATCCTAGGGTTTGAGTGTGGAGTGGAATGTACTCAGGAAGGATAACTTTAGGTGGATGAGTAGACCAGTCGACTGGCCTGGGGGCAGTCGACTGATGGAACTCACAGAAAGGTCTCAGCCTTGGGACCAGTCGACTGCCCTGGGGGGCAGTCGACTGGTAGGTGGCTGGTGAGTTGGCTGAGAATTTGAACGTTGGGGTGCAACGGTCGAATTTCAGTGGCACCAGTCGACTGCCCTGGGGGCAGTCGACTGGTAGCGAGGGTTTCAGCCCGAATCCTATTTAAAGAGGACTTCGCGGTGGCTGAGATTCTTGACGAATCTTGTCTTGGTTAAAGATAAGATAGTAGTCTTTGTGCTCAGAGGTCTGCTTGGTGTTGTGGCGAGGTTTCTCCACCCACAAGGAGCGACGAGGGCTAGCCGGAGGTTATCCGGGGAGTGATCCACCGACGGATTCTTGGATTAGTCACCTGTCCGGGGTGGATACCAAGTAAAACCGATTTGTCAGCGTTGTTTGTTTTGTTCATTATTGTTTCCGCTGTGCAACTAACAACGCAGGTACAAGAAAGATCCGAAAATCACTATTCACTCCCCCTCTAGCGGACACGATCGATCCATCAGTTGGTATTAGAGCGAAGGACCGCTCTTGATCGGACTAACCACCGAGAGAGTACACGCTAGAGGAAGAAGAACATGGAAGACAAATTTGGGGACGATATTTATGTTGGATCGAGAAGAACGATAGAGGGGGGGTGAATATCGTAAAACATTTTCGGATTCGTAAAGAGAATAAGCAGCGGAAAATAGAGAAACACACAAACCAAACATAGGCGATTTTACTTGGTTCGGAGTCGCGGTCGGCTCCTACTCCAAGGCCCACGGTCGTTGACCGTTTACTGCGGGCAATCCTATATGTGCGCAAAAGTTTACAGAGAGATATTACAGTTGTAAACTGGGAATTAAAAATTACGCTCTTTTGTTACCGACTCTCGGTGTAGATTGTACTTCTGAGCAGAGAGTCATCGTAGGCGCTGGAATCTCGAGATGGGAGGTTTCTGGAGCAGAGCGCTTGAGTAGAAGAGTGTATTGGCGTTGGAAAGTTGTGTTTAGAAGCCTTGGGGGTCGAGGGCTATTTATAGCAGTCCTGGGGGCGCCCTAGACGTTGGGGGCGCCCTCTACGCGGCCTTCGATCCGCAACAATCTCGGTCAGACTTTATCCTGCTCGAGTAGGGTTGAGGTTTGACTGTGGGGGCGCCCGGGACACAGGGGCGCCTTGGCCAGTAAGCCTTTGAATCGCTTTTTTGTTTACTGCTTTGCCTTGACCTTGAGGGCGCCCGGGACCTCCGGGGCGCACTACTCAGCTGCTGCCTCTCTCCCTTGAGGCGTTCTGAGCTGCAGAGACTTGTTCCTTTGGTTCTGCATCCAGGGTTAGTTGCAAATACAATAAAACAAGAATATGTTATGATTATACAACCTTAGCTGTCTTGGTTCTGACTTTGGGTCTCTAAAATGGAACCCTAGGTCGAACTTACGCCTACTGTTCCCTCGACGGGGAACGCGTCCTCACCTACTCCTCTCAGGAGAGTTTACCTTTTGCCAACCGGCTTCTCCGGTTGGACTTTTGCCTAGCAGTCCTTCGCTAGGGCTTAGGTACCAAGCCGTCCTTCGCCCGGTGCCTAGCAGTCCTTTGCTAGGTCTTTGGTACCAAGCAGTCCTTCGCCCGGTGCCTAGCAGTCCTTCGCTAGGGCTTTGTATCCTGGCATTCCTTTGCCAGGTGCCTAGCAGTCCTTCGCTAGGGCTTTGTATCCTGGCATTCCTTCGCCAGGCGCCTAGCAGTCCTTCGCTAGGACTTTGTATCCTGGCAGTCATTCGTCAGGTGCCTAGCAGTCCTTCGCCAGGTCTTTAACTCCTAGCCGCCCTTCGCTAGGTGCCTAGCAGTCCTTCGCTAGGACTTCTTTCTGCACACTTAGTAACATCGTTAGATCACAAACAATACTTAACTTTGAATCCTTTGCCAATATCAAAACAAGGTTCGATATGGTGCTTCCTGCACCAACAATTTACACTCCACCTCCCTACGACCATGAAGATTTCGGGTATTGGAAGTCGAGAATGGAGACGTGGTTCGCGATGGAGTGGGAATGTAGAATTGCACTTGAAGAGCCCTTCAAAGTTCCAAAGGACAAGCACGGAAAGAGGCTTCGTCCTAGATATTGGGACAAAGATCAACAAGAATAATTTCGGGCCAACGAGAAGGTAATTGGTACTTTGAAAAATGTTTTGCCTAATAAATTTTGAGTGATGTAGGGGAATACCAAAACACATGTGAATTATGGGATAAGTTGAAAAGATATCATGAGAACCCTACATCAATTCAAAGAGTTGAAGAGCCCGGAGAAGTATGGTCAATAGTCCAAGAAGACCAAGAGGAGGAAGAAGAGTCATCTACCTCGTCAAGTGAAATGCCCACATCCTCAAGTAAAGGAGAAGAAGAGGAAGTATCAACTTCAAGGATTGAGAGGGAGGAGAGACCCTCATCCATACAAGAGCAAGAAGCAACCTCAACCCCCACCAAAGCCAAGAGAAAGGAGCACATCACATGCTTTGGTTGCAACGAAAAGGGGCACTACAAGGACCAGTGCCCGAAAGATAAAATGGAGGTAAAATCTAAACCTAATTCCATTCAATTTAAATCTAACATGAATTGTAGGAATGGAGAAGCCCAAAAAAAAAAGAAAAAGAAGATTCGATGCTTCACGTGTGGTGAGATAGGGCACTACCACACCAAGTGCCCAAAGAAAGGTGAGCTAAAGAAAATGGAGCACTTGAGGAGATGGGAGAAAGAGCAAAGAAAGAAGAGGAGCTCACATCAAGAAAGGACTATAAGGGTAAGGGAGGTAATCCCTAACCTTAAATTAAAATGCAATCCAAATGTTAGTTCCTCTATGTATGATAAAAATCATGTTAATTATCCATCCATGCATGCTAGTTTTAAAGAAA
Source organism: Boesenbergia rotunda (assembly GCA_024364735.1). NCBI lineage: Eukaryota > Viridiplantae > Streptophyta > Magnoliopsida > Zingiberales > Zingiberaceae > Boesenbergia > Boesenbergia rotunda. The sequence goes on along the minus strand of JAGFNQ010002185.1, from coordinate 10,286 downwards.
AATGCTTAATGATACACAATTTTGGTTTTAGATATAATGATAGGACTAGGGTTAACAATGTAGATCAACACCCTAGGAAAAGCATGCATAATGATAGACCCAAGACCTCTAGATCTAAGGATCATGACACTAATCCTCAAAAGGGAAGGAATGTGTCTAGGAAAATAGGTAGCTCTAGGAATGTCCAAAGTGGACATATGGAATCCAAAGTTAAAGGCCTAGAGAGGGAAAATCAAGCCTTGAGAGCAAGGCTTGATAAATTAGAAAAGACCCTAGAGAGATTCACAGTTGGATCAAAGGGTCTAGATATGGTGTTGGGTAGTTTAAAACCCAACTACGATAGATCGGGGTTGGGATACCGGTCTAAGACCTCTAAGGCAAATGGAAAGAAATATGCTGGGGAAGCATATAGTCATGACAAGGAGGGCAAGTCCAAGGATGGCAAGAGGGTGCTATCAAAAGATAGAAATGATGACTTAACCAAGGACAAGGTGTCCAAGGTTAAGAAGGTTAAATTTGTAGGCCAAGAATCACCGGTGGCACACCGGTGTGGTTTAGTGTGGATTGAGTCACCTAGGGAGGTGACTAAGGCTAAGAGCTCAAGGGGGAGCTCCTTGGAGTCTTTGGGGTCCATGGTAAATGGATCTTAAAAGTTTCTCTCCTAGGAAATTAGGTGAAATGTGTCAAAAAGGGATTGGAAGACTTGGGTAAGTCTTAATCCTAGGTTTTGGCACATTAAAAGGGAATTTAGAGAAAAAAGAATGAAAATACAATTATATTGGATAAAATTGGGTTTTAATTTGTGAATACCATGTAATTCTATGATAGAAATGAACTATAATCAAGGATAAGAAGAAACAGTGAGGAGAAATCACAATTGAGACTTTTGGGATGAGTTTCAATGATACACTTTAGGATAAGTTGAGTTTCGTGCCAATCTTGGGATCCGGAGTACATTTGTTTGGAAACGTATTTTTCCCAAGTAGACATTGGCCCCAAAAATTTCCCCACGAAATTTCATAATTTTTGGAGATTTACAGAATTATTTAGGGATTTCTGAATTTCGACTGAAAAACCTGAATATCAGGTATCAGTCGATTGCCCTGGGGGCAGTCGACTGATCCAGTAGGGCTAGAGAAAAATGGCTATAGGGTGATAGAACGTAATGTCTAAATTAAGATCCTTGATTATATTCCTTGAATAATAGATTGCCTCATGGTTTAATGGTAATTAAATGAGGATAAAAGGATATCATTGAATTCAAGAAGAACTAATGAGTGATTAAGATTCAATGGGTGATTTTGAATGATAAGTTCTTGGTAAATGAAAGGAAGAATTGAAGATAATTCCTTGTGTAGATTAATCATGGTTAGAGTTGATAAACACAAGAAATCATGAATTGAGTTCAACATTGATACAAAGTGTCCATCCTTAAGGAAATTAGAAAATTGAGCCAAAGCCAAGCACATTTGTAGTTTTCATGAAATCATATTTTTCTAGGATAGGGTATATCCTAGCAAATGTGCTTGCAAATCTTTTAGATTGTTTTAGGTCTTTGTTGAGTTCTTTTTGGCACTAGGGATAAAATTGTTTGGGGGCAATCCTTAAAGGTGTCCAAGGGAGAAGAACTTGGAAGTTGAGTTGGGTAGAACTTAACTTGGTATTAAGGTGTTAAGTTGGGAAGAACTTCACCTAGGTAAATGAAAATTGGGAGAAGGCAGGGGGAGGTTGCCTCCTTGGTTGCCTTAATTTTCATAACAAAAAAAAAATTGGGATATATTGTGAATGGACCTTAGGAGGGTTGTTCCTAGAGGTCTAGATGGACCATGGAGTGTGCCAAAAGAATTGGAGACGGACTTGAGTCTCAATTCTTGGGTTTTGGCACGGTGTTTTTGAGTTTCATGCATGGAAATATGACATTGGGGTCATATAGCATGAAGGTTGGTTTTTGATGTGCAAATGCCATATAAATCAATGCTAGGGATGCATTGTGGATTGGTATAGGCAGTGACATCAAGGGGAAACCAAAACTAGGACTTTTGGTTAAGGTTTGAGTGAACCTTTTTGCTAGTTTTGGATTTTGTGTCAAACTTGAGAATGGTGAAAGATACATTTTGGAATGTATTTTTCCCAAGTAGGTATGGGTACCACAAATGTCTCCACAAAATTTGGAAATTTTTGAAGATTTGTGAAATTTCTGGCGCATTTCTGAATTTCGTCAGAAATGCTGAAATTCTGATTTTCAGAGTATCAGTCGACTGCCCTGGGGGTAGCCGACTGGTAATGGCTAAATTTTGTATCAGCAGCTAGGTATTTGTCCAAATGATGCAAAACAAGTGTATGGGGGGCTAGTACACATTGTTTATGGACATTAGGGATTAAAAGAACCAATAATTGGGATATTATTGGAGTCTTTTTGATGTATGACAAAGGGGGAGAAGTTTGGTTTAAGTTGGGAAACCAAACTTACATTTGCATGAAACCCTAGGTTTAGGGGGAACTGAGTTTAGGGGGAGCATGGTTGCTCCATTCTTGGTGTAAGGGGAACCTTGGAGAGGTTCTTAAAAAGCCTTTGTAAGTCCAATATAGGGGGAGCTTGGGAGAAGCTTTAAAAAGCCCGGTTTTGGTGAAAAGTCCTAACTTGGAGAGTTAGGTGTGGGATGCCTGGGGATAGGATCCATTTTTGCATTGCAGATGCATTGTTTTTACTATTGACTACTATTTTTCTTTCCCTAACTTAAATGTATTGTCAAACTACAAAAAGGGGGAGATTGTTGAGGTAATCTGTGGTCCGGAGCGACCAAGTGTTTTGATGTTTGGGCAAAGGGTTTAAGTTAGGTTGACCTTGTGTTCTTATATGTGTATGTTGAGTGTGCAGGATGTACAGGTTACACATATGGACTTGACTGGACGGCCTCAGTATGGTGAAGGATGGCATGGAGGCAAGCTGGAGGCTTGCGTGCGCATCCGAGGGACCTTGGAGAGTAGGGACGATGAGCTGATGGGCGCGGACTTCGAGGCTGTTGGGACCGGGTGCATGTCGACAAGGATACGAGTTCGTAAAATTCAAAATTTTTACGTGCAGCGGAAGAGTTTGCATAAAATAATTTCCTAAATTATTTTAACTTCGTATCTAGCATGCAATCCTATGGTGTGTTGACATAATCATAAAATAAAATTTTGCGGAAAAGTAAACTAATTTACCAAGTACCTCTCGTAAATCGAAGTAAGGGACGAGATTCAACCATAGCGTCCCTTGGAAGCTCCGCCTCTATTCGCGTCCACGCCGAGTTCTCTTAGGGATGACTTCACAAAGTCACGAGTTTTGTGCCGACGAGAACTACTAGATTCTCGGAAGGCACAACTAGAAGAACAAGAGAAAAATTAGGAAACTAACCAATGAAGTAACGGAATCGAATTCCGAGAAGAGAGGAGTCGCTATCCGCTTCTTCTTCTTCTTGTTCGGGTTCTCCTTCTTCTTGTTAACTCACGCCAACCTCAAGGGGAGGAGAGGGTTGCGCCGGCCCTAGATGGAGGAAGGAGGGCGCCGGCCCTAGGTCTCCTTGGTGGGCGCCGGCCCTAGGCAAGAGAGGAAGAGGGAGAGGAGAAGAGATTAAGAGAGAGAGGGAGAGAATAATTAATCACTTAATTGTGAATAAGGGCTAGCCTTTGGTTCCTTTATATAGTAGCAACTCCTTTGCTAAGTCTCCCTCTAAACCGAATTAACGAAATTAGTTATAAGAAATTTATCTTATAAATTTTCTTATTAATTATTCCGCTTAAACCGAGTCTTTATTATAAACCAATTTATAATAAAATAATTCTTCTTCTCTTTAAATTATGGAATAAAATTTTATAAGAAATTTATAAACTTTCTTATTATGGAAAAATCAATTCATAATTGATTTTTATAAAATTAAAATAAACCAATTCATGGATTATTTTAATCTTCCATAAAAGAATAAATTTCTATAAATTTATTTATATAAATTTCTTTATACAAATTTATTTATCCATAATTTATAAAACAAATCGCGCTAGATTTATTTTATTAATTAAACCAAAATTAATTGGTTTTCTGCTCTTATTGTGGCCGGCCACCAAAGGGGGTTTTGACACCCTCTTTGGCCGGCCAAACCAACCCGAACCGCCGCGAATTAAACTCATTTAATTCGTCCAAAAAGCCTTCAAAAGACTTAGCCATTTTTAGCTTCCATTGCGCCTCTGATAAATTCAGATTCAACTTATTTCTCTTGATCGAAAAATCCAATTTTCAACTCGTTTTAAATCCCTCAGATTACTCGTATTGCGTGTGACTAAATAGGCTTTCGATTTATGTTGACCGTCTATAATTAACCCATTAATTATAGAACGATCATGAGTGGCACCTAGTAGTACATCATGATCCCCAATTAATCGAAAGATCAACGGTTTGACCTCAGAAGAAATTATTCTGAAACCCTTCAGCAGCTCTAATGAATCGTGCCCCATTCCCTTCACCACCTTATACCCACTTGGTTCAGGACACGGTCTATGGTGTCAGTCCCCACTAGGCTGACTACGTCACACCTAGCTCAAGTTGTGTCTTTCTCGTCCTTTGGATTTCTAATTACTCTCATGCATTTTAGAGACTCTTACTCTAAACATGATATACTCTGGCCAGAGATTTCTGAGTTACAATCCGACGATAGGCCTGGGTATACATCTCCTCGCAAGGAGTGGTGAATCCTTTGTAGGTTGTTCAAACATCTTCGGGCACTTCGGCTTATACCCAATCATCCTGGGTCCACACCTCCTTGGAGATGTTTGCTTAAGATGTTAAAGTATAAGTCTCCATGACCAAGATGACTTGAACACCGCAAGTCAAAGGAACATCGCACTTAAGCCGCAGTAAGAACTTCATTGACATATCTACATGTAGATTCCCATATGAAGTCTTACAGCTAGTCACTCCAATGAACTAGTTCCCTTAACTAGCATCCATGTTTATCTCCGGACATCCCAATGTCACCAGCCAGTGAGAATCAGTTGATTAGAGAATAACCCATGCTAGTCTCAACAGAATTGATAGTGTCCGTATTTATCAATTCATCGACTAGGGATATTTTCAATACTTCACATTTTCACATTTAGAGATAATCACTAGTTGTGATCCCATCACAAATTCTCTTATGCTGTGAGTTGTATTGCGGACATTCAGTAGATGAGTTTAAGATCCCAATCAAATACACAAGCATGTATACTCAAATAGTGAATTATCATTTATTAAAATAAATATTTTACAATGATAAGGCGGTTGCCTTAAGACACTTCTCTCATATCACTAACAAACTCCCACTTGGCCTAATGCCAATCGCTACGGTATCCAATACCACAGGCTCTAACATGACCCTCAAACTTGCTCTGAGATAAGGCCTTAGTTAAAGGATCCGCTAAATTCCTTTCAGTGGGAATTTTCTCAATTTGTATGTCATTCCTACTTATAATCTCTCTGATCAGATGATAGCGGCGAAGCACGTGTTTGGATTGCTGATGAGACCTTGGTTCATTTGCTTGTGCAATAGCTCCATTGTTGTCGCAGTAAACCGGCACTGCTTCATCAATGGCTGGAACCACGCCAAGTTCGGAGACGAACTTCTTGATCCAGACTGCTTCCTTTACTGCTTCCGAAGCAGCGATGTATTCCGCTTCCGTGGTAGAATCCGCTACGGTGTCTTGTTTGGAACTTTTCCAACTTACTGCGCCTCCATTCAAAGTAAATACGTATCCAGACTGAGATTTGGAGTCATCCTTATCTGTCTAGAAACTGGCATCTGTATACCCACGTATTACCAAATCTCCTTCTCCATATATTAGGAACACATCTTTAGTTCTCCTTAAGTACTTAAGGATTGTCTTAACAGCCGCCCAATGATCCATTCCTGGATCCGACTGGTATCTGCTTGTGACACTCAAAGCATACGATACATCGGGCCTAGTACATAACATAGCATACATGATAGATCCTATCGCGGATGCATAGGGAATCTTATTCATGCAAATCCTCTCGTCTTCTGTGCGCGGACACATAGACTTTGAAAGGTTGATCCCATGCCTGATGGGAAGGTAACCTTTCTTGGATTCCGACATGCTAAACCTTTTTAGCACTCGGTCTATATATGTAGACTGCGAAAGACCAAGCAACCGTTTTGATCTATCTCTATAGATTCTAATCCCAAGGATATAGGTTGCTTCTCCCAGGTCTTTCATGGAGAAAGTTTTGGACAACCAAATTTTAACTGTTTGTAAGACTGATATATCGTTTCCTATAAGTAAGATGTCATCGACATATAATACTAGGAATACGACTGCACTCCCACTAACCTTCTTGTACACACAAGGTTCGTCAGGATTTTGTGAGAAATCAAACTCTTTGATTGTCTCATCAAAACGGATGTTCCAGCTCTTAGATGCTTGCTTCAGTCCATATATGGATCGTCGAAGCTTGCATACTTTGGTTTTATCAACCGATGTGAAACCTTCAGGTTGTATCATGTATACATCCTCAAGCAGGTTTCCGTTAAGGAAAGCTGTTTTCACATCCATTTGTCATATCTCATAATCATAATGAGATGCTATGGCTAGGAGCATCCGAATGGATTTAAGCATAGCTACTGGTGAATAGGTTTCGTCATAATCAATTCCTTGCTTCTGACGATATTCTTTTGCCACTAATCTAGCCTTAAAGGTAACAACATTACCTTCCATGTCGGTTTTCTTCTTGAAAACCCACTTGCACCCTATGGGCTTAATCCCTTCAGGTGGGTTAACCAAGTCTCATACTTGGTTTTCGTACATGGAATCCATTTCCGACTTCATGGCCTCAAGCCATTTGTCCCTTTCTGAACTTTTCAGAACATCATCATAACTGATAGGTTCGTCATCGCCTATGAGTAACACGTCGTTCGATTCACTTATGAGAAATTCGTATCTCTCTAGAATATTGCGTGTCCTATCAGATCTACGAAGAGGTGGTGTAGTTTTAGGTTCAACTGATAGCTCATCATTATGAGGTATTGGTTGTGGGTCTAGACTAGGTGTCTCTGTAATGTCTATTGGAGTTTCTTGAACTTCATCAAGTTCAATGTCACTCCCACTGTTTTCTTGTAAAAGAAATTCTTTTTCTAGAAATACAGCATGCCTTGAAACAAACACCTTTTGTTCCAAGGGATGATAGAATTGGTAACCCTTCGTTTCCTTAGGGTATCCAATAAATAGACATTTATCAGACTTAGCATCCAATTTGTCTGATACAGTCCGCTTCACATAAGCCGGACAACCCCATATCTTAAGGTGAGTTAAGTGGGGTTTCTTACTATTCCATATCTCATATGGAGTATTAGAGACTACCTTGGTCGGGACTCTGTTTAGCAAGTAAACAGCTGTCTATAGTGCATAGCTCCAAAAGGATTTTGGAAGAGTTGCATGATTCATCATTGACCTAACCATGTCCATCAAGGTTCGGTTGCGCCTCTCAGATACACCATTATGCTGTGGTGTATACGGCGGAGTCCATTGGGATAATATCCCATTGTCCCTAAGATAATCTTGAAACTCTTGACTCAAGTATTCACCACCTCGATCAGATCGAAGTATCTTAATACTTTTGCCAAGCTGTTTCTCTACTTCATTTCTGAACTCTTTGAATTTCTCAAAGGCTTCAGATTTGTGTTTCATCAAGAACACATACCCGAATCGTGAGTGATCATCGATAAAGGTGATGAAGTAGCTATAGCCTCCTTGTGCAAGAGTTGACATTGGTCCACATACATCAGTATGTATTAGACCAAGCAATTCTCCCACTAGATTACCTTTTCCGGAAAATGGTAATTTGGTCATCTTGCCTTTTAAGCATGATTCGCATGTATCAAATGAACCGGGTTCAAATGATTCCAAAATTCCACATCGGTGTAATTCGGTCATGCGTTTCTTACTTACATGGCCAAGACGACAATGCCAAGTGTAGGAGTCTTTTCGATTATCTATTCGAGCACGTTTGTTGCTAACTTCGATATTGAAGGTCACTGGATAAATCTAACGTGTAGATGCCATTGCACAAAGTTCCATTCCCATAAAGAACGCCATTTAAAGTTATGTAACAACAATTGTTACTAAAAGTTAAATGATAACCCTTTTCATTCAAACAATAAATAGATACAATGTTCTTTATTAACGAAGGAACAAAATAACAATTATCCAATTCTAAGACACGTCCAGTGGGGAGCTTTAGCAAATATGTTCCGATGGCAACAGCAGCAATCTTTGCTCCATTTCTAACTCGCATATTCGCTTCTCCTTTGACGAGTCTTCTTCTATTCCTTAGCCCCTGTATGTCATTACATATATGTGAGCTACACCCAGTATCAAGTACCCAGGTATTTGAGGAAATAGAGTGACATTCAATAACGAAGATACTTGAAGAGGATGGGGCATCGGATGCCTTCTCTTTCAGGGACTCAAGATAAACTTTGCAGTTTCTTCGCCAGTGACCCTCCTTGCCACAGTGATGACAAGTGCTTTTTAGGGTATTTTCAGTCTTTTTTGGCCTTTTTCTTCTTTCCCTTATTCTGTTCTTTGGCTTTCCTCTTAGATCCTTTCTTCGAGGAACCAACTTACAGTACCGTCTTTTGATCCTGCTTCACAGAAGGCTGTACAGTCTTCAGCAGGTTGAGCAACTCAGGAAACTGGTCTGGAGTTGCATTTTCAGGAGGACGGTTGGGAAGTTGATTTTCAAGGACATAAGCAAGCTTCTTTGCCTTGAGGACTATCCTCAGGTTTCGAAGCTAGTCCATGAAGTTTGGCCCAGTCAGTTTATTGGTGTCCAAAATGGAACGCAAATTCAGAGAAGACATGATCGAGTGATTATCCTAGAAATACAAATTGAGCTTATATGAGAAGAATGATTAAAGAATGTATCAACATACATTAATAAAATCCTATTTATTTTTCAAATTGAATAACCCTTTTTATCAATTCGGGAGATTGTAGGAACATCTCCAAATAGGTTGATATCCAACCATAGATAAGAACAACCATGGCTGTGGCCATCAAGTTATTCTTAGCTATGAAGGTAGGTAATTATACCGATTACACATCACATATATGTAACTATCACTTTATGCTATCAACTAATTGAATGTTTGCATAAATCATTGGGTTGTTAACTCATTAACAAGTATGCATCATTATACATAGCACCCAACTGCACCTCTCTTCACATCGACCTTGGCTGTGGCACAACAAATCGATGCTCCAAGCTTAAGGCTGACCCCATTAATCAAGAAAAGAGTTTTAATATGGTTGGAGCTCATTCAACCACTTAGTCAGGCTTGGATGTGTCCAACAACCAAAACTAATGATTGACCTCTGACTCCGACTATATTATTCATTAAACTAATTCCATGGTTTGAACATGTTGAGGTTCAAGCCGGGTATGGATGTGTCCATCAACCAAACGAGAAACCAAAAACTCCGATTCTAACCATATTAATGGAAGGTGTTGGCCTTAATATTTTGTAAGGGGTTTTGGGTCTCATCCTTTCTTTTAAGCACATTCATGACCTATAATTATGTCATGACTAACGATTTCCTTAATAAAGTATGTATGTGACTTAATTTATCAAGTCTCATTAATTGAATTAGGAACCGGATTTCCTAATTCTAATTTCATACTTTATTAAAGGAATTGTTTTGGGAAACAATTTCCTAAATTGTCATAATTAATTTCGGAAATAATATGTTCAAGACTTTGATTTCTCTAAATCAAATCTTATTAAATTAAGAGACAAATCCCTTAATTCAACTACATATTATTTTCATGAAAATCTCATTTAAGAAAACTCTATAGGAAACCATTTTCCTAATTAATTTTGGAGACAACAATATGTAAGAGCATCACCTCTTAAACATATTTTATTCATGGATTTAATTAATTACAACAAATCGTTTTCTAAGGGTGGCTCCCCGAGGCTCAGATACCCAAAGAAAAGTAATTTGTTGTAAATCCAATTGGACGGCTCCCCGAGGCTCAATCCAAATCATGACAATTTCAATTAAAATTGGGAAATTAAATTACAACAACTAACTTTAAATTGGACGGCTCCCCGAGGCTCAATCCAAAATAAAGAATTTTGTTGTCAATTTAAAAACCAATTCAAATTTAATTGTCAATTAACTGTCCATGAATTTGTCTAGACTTTCTTAAAAGAAAGTGCCCAAAATTGCGAGATTTCAAAAGGTTTTCAGAA